>OZ024742.1:99879303-99881803 GCA_964016885.1 Eledone cirrhosa | reverse complement strand
CACATATATATATATATACATATATATATATATATAGAGAGAGAGAGAGGGGGAGGGAGAGAGAGAGATAAAGTATACATGCATACAATCATACACACCATAAATACACTCATTTTATTCCATTCCATCTTCATTCTAGCATCCCCTTATACACCCCTCCCTTTTAAAACACACACACTCACACACATTCTCACACAAACATTGACACCTTCACACACAAACACCAGCATAACCTCGCTTACACATTCATACACACACACACACAAGCGCGTGCGCGTTCGCGCGGTAATCAATTTCATATTTAGCCGATTTAGATGGCTGCATCTTGCTTTTCTATTTTTTGTTGACAGAAGCATAACAACAGCAACAAGAATAACGCTAAAAACAACAACAAAACGAAATAATAACGCTACTCAAAACAATAACAACAACACCAACAGCTGCAGCTGCAGCAAAGTCAACAATTACAATAACAATAATAATAATAAGAAGAATGTCACCCACAGTAAGTGTAGCAAAACAAATCATAACAATAACAAGACCAATAACAATAGCATTAACAACAACCTCATTAAGTTTCTACTGGTACGGTTGGTATGGTTGTTGTTTTGTTGATTTATTTTTGGCGGTAAAACTTGTTATTAACGTCAAGTTTGTTGCAATGACCCGCGAAGGGTAAAATACAATGTTGGCAAGCTGTTGTTATTTAACCCTGGGCAACTCTCTTCGGGCCGACTCATGTTCAAAGACATTCGAATCGAGAACTTCCCAATTTTCCAGATATTGTTTATCTCAATTCACATAATCCAGTACAACATTCTCTTTGTGTTTTCGTTAAAAGATGTTAAAGAGTATTTTCACTGTTATTTCTAGCTGGTCGGATAACTACATGAAATCTGATATTCTGTTATTCTTTCTAGTGTGATTTCAAGTCAACCTTCTGATCCAAAAGCCCTATATTATTAAAAGCGTTCAAAACATGGTGACCCGTCTTTATTTCAGACATAGTGTATGTAAGACTACATTATCCAGCAAGTCCTTTCTCTTTTTAAAGTGGAAATTAAGTTAGCTGTTGTTTCTAACAGGTACAATGACGACCTTGTTTCATATACATTTGGCATTCTTGTTAATCTCTAGTTCCAGACCAGACCATTCCCTCTTTCCCGAAGACTTTGTTATTGCTGGTAGTCTTGTTGTTGTCATTGTTATTTTAGTTAAATTAGATATTACTTGCAGAAAAACGACCCTTCGGGTGGTTTTCCGCTAGCATGTGTAGTGTGCATATTGATATTATACGCAAGTATATATGCATGTATATATGATACATCAAATAACATCGTAATTGACAATATACACAGAAATTGAACGAAGTCTACGTTACATCGTCTTAACGTAATCCATGATACATTAAAAAAAGACGATCTATACTATAAAGCTGACGGCCGTATGTAGGTAACAAACTTTCCGTCAAACGGCTGGACCAAACAGCACCAACTTTGCACCATGGATGTAACGTTTTCCAAGTAAAAAAGTGAGGGTATTTTTGTCTACTGAATTTTGTTAAAAGATTAAAGACATTATTTAAATATTCACTTCTTTAAAATTTCAAATGTCAACACTTCCGGTTATACGTCATTCCTCACTATTTCTTTTGACGTCGCACAACATTCCCCTCTTTTTCTTTGTCTGTCTTTTTAGATAGATACATAGCTATAACGTAGCGCCCTTATAATATGTCTCTGTATGTCTGGCTGTCTGCATTAGATAACGTTTTTCAAAATATTTACTTCTGCGTTCACAGACGGATTTTTTTAGTTTCAGAAGATCCCGTTAAGGGAGAAAGAAGCGATTCTTTGCTTAAACTTTAATCTGTTATTTTAATATATATATTCGTGTACAGACATTTTTGCATACACACAAACAAACACCTATTTATTTCACGAAAGCATAGACGACTTATCGTCATTGTTACTGTTCGAGGTTAGAGGACCACAGTCTTTCAAAGATCTGAGAACCATCAATGGCCATCACTGTTCCACTTACCGTGTGGCTTGCCAGATGCGTGGTATGTTACACGATGGCAGCCAGTGGCATCTCACCCTGCAAGAAGCAGCAACTGCTAAAGTCCCTTCTCAGCTGCGAAAACTTTTTGCTGTTATGCTGCACAACTGCGATCTCGCTGACCTTCTCGCACTGTGGAACAACCACAGTGAAAGTCTATCTGAGGACATTCTCCACCACACACGCAGACACAATCCAAACATAACATATGATGTCGTTTTCAATGAGGTGTTCATTTGTCTTGAAAACAGTGTCCTGAAGATTGGTGGTAGGCCTCTAAGTCACTACAGCTTACCTGCTCCTGACATGAGTGTCCAGAGGTCAACGTCTACAGAGCTTCTCCGCGAGACGAGCTACGAAATCAGAGATTCCCCCATGTAGGTTGCTCTAGGGTGAGCTCGCCAAACAATCTCTTCATCTTTGCTCCGGAGGGCCGAAC
>OZ024742.1:99826803-99874303 GCA_964016885.1 Eledone cirrhosa | reverse complement strand
TTTCATCCTTACGGGGTCGATAAAATAAAGCACCGGTAATGTACTGGGATAATTGCTGGCTGTGTGGCAAAAGTAGAAACAATTATTATAGATATATGCAGTGTGGCGAATGTAATATCAAAATCATAATGGTTCCTACGTCTATAAATTCACACAGACAGACAGACAGACATACAGACTCACACACACACACAAACACACACACACACGCACACAGACACACGCACACACACACAAACAGACACACACACACACAAACACACACACACACGCACACACACACACGCACACACACACGAACAGACACACACACACACAAACACACATACACATACACATACACATACACACACAGAGATCTAAATACACGAAGGGGGGACTTTGCTCATGTGAAACTGGTCCTTCTTGTTATCGCTCCTCGGAAGTCCTATCTCAAATTTACAATACATATAAACCATATTAAATTACGTCTTCTTAATTCATCAGTGTCTATTTCTACTAATATAGATCCAAAAATATTTGCCATACATACAATCACTGCATATATATATATTTAGGACCGTTGAGCGGGTTATGAAATGTTTATGTGTTAGCTTTGAGTTAAATGCTTCACAAACACACACACACATATACACACACACGCACATACACACATACGCACGCACACATACGCACACACACACACACACACACACACACACACACACACACACATATATATATATATATATATATATGTCTCTATATATATAGACATATATATATATGTCTATATATATATATATATAGACATATATATGTGTGTGTGTGTGTGTGTGTGTGTGTGTGTGTGTGTGTGTGTGCGTGTGTGCGTATATATATACGTGTGTATATACATACATACATATATACATATATACATGTATACATACATATACAGTAGAGTAAAAACAGAAGCCAAACGCATTAGCATACCAGCAACTTATTCCCCTTGTCTAATTGTCCATTACACGGGTGGATTTTAATTCTGTTCTTTATTTCGCAATAAGACCCAAGGGGCTGCAAGGGAGGCTTCCCTTGTTTGGAAACATTCTAAAACTGGAAATATATCCTTAATATTATAGGTTCCGAAATGATGTAAACAATATTTTATCCCGACCTCAAGAGACTTGGGTAGTTTCATAAAGATAGCACTGTGCTATAATTGTAGCTTGTGAAGCGAGAGACACTCAGACAAAATTGAAACGTTACAAAACATTGGAACAGACATTATGTTATTGTTACTAGTGTTGTTATTTTATTATTGGCAGTGTCGGTAGAGCGTCAGACACTGTGCTTCGAAGTAGAGAGTTATGGCACTTTAAGTTCTGAGTTCAAATCCCGCCGAGGTTAACTTTGCCTTTCATCCTTACGGGGTCATTGAAATACAGTACCAGTAATGACCTGGGATAATTGCTGGCCTTGTGCCAAATGTAGAAATAATTATTATTACTAACGAGACACGTGGCAATTCCACGGAACGAAAATAATTAAGAGGAACTATTTCAGAAAGAAAGGATTATTTGCATATAAATGTTATAGTTGCCTGTGCAATAAATGGTACAAAAATGCACAATAGCAATCGATACTATACTTCATATACATATTATGGCCTGGTAGTGCTATCGGGGAACTCCGCAAGTTCGTGATAAACACTATGGGCATGGAAATGCCGTTAGCCGAGCCTGTCCGAGATGCGTGCAAGGCAGCGAAACCGTCCTGCACGCAATTGTCCAGTATCCCAGCATTGCTGACTTGTGGGTTTATGTCGAAAACATACTGTCGTATATAGGACGAATCCAGCTACCATCCGAGTCCTTTGTGCAGATTACCCCACTGCCTTCCTTTAGTCAGGAAGAGCTAGCTATTTTTATCTCTCTTATGGCCATGGCGAAAGAGGTTCTAGGGTAGATATCTAGGTAGATAGTTTTATGGGGTTTTTCGAATGTCTCCTCCCTATTGAGGAATCTCCGTTGTTTTAACATTGTTGATCTTCTTCTTCTTCTTCTTCTTCTTCTTCTTCTTCTTCTTCTTCTTCTTCTTCTTCTTCTTCTTCTTCTTCTTCTTCTTCTTCTTCTTCTTCTTCTTCTTCTTCTTCTTCTTCTTCTTCTTCTTCTTCTTCTTCACCTCAGAGCGTCGTGGGCGCAGAGTCCTTAATTACTCCTTCCAGTGGGTCCAGTCGGAAGCAACCGTCTCCAACTGACCCGGCTGGAACCCAAAGCGTGGCCAGTCAAGCGCATGCATGTTATCCAACCATCTTGCTTGATGTCTACCCCTGAGTCTCCTACCTGTTTGTTTCGCCTGTAAAATATGTCCAGCGATTCTTTCCTGAGACATTCTAACCACATGCCGATAGTATCGGAGCTGTGATCTCTCAGTTCGGAGAAGTAGTGGCTTTACCTGAAGTGATTCCCTGATCTCCAAGCTACAAACTTTATCGAGTGACGTTACTCTAGCGACCCTTTGGAGAAATCCTAAATTACCCACTTGTGTTTGCGATCGTATTGTTTTTGTCATTACTCATTTTTGCACGAATATTGAATCGAAGATAGCGAGTTTAGTTTTTACACCTACGCCTTTTCTTCAAGTTACAGAAAGCTGAAGTTGGCGTATCACTCCACTTTATTGATGTCTTTTTAAAATTATTACGTTGGTTTACACTCAAATCCTCTACACCAACACTCACATACACACACTCTAATTTTCATCCTGTGTTGTCATAATGTTCTCCGTGATCTGAACCCTTGATTATGGTAAGAAATCATCATTATAATTATTTTCATCGTTTTTTGTTATTATTGATGCAAACACATACACATATCCATAATATCTACACACACACACACACACACATACATATATATATATTTATATATATATATATATATATATATACACATATATGTAATGCGCACAAATCCGTACACGCGCGCACACGTGCACACTAAAAAACATGTGCCTGTATATATATATATATATTCTTATATACAGAAATGCAGATATTTCTGGAACATAAACACATATACACACTAAAGAACACACATACACACACACACACACACACACACACACACACATATATATATATATATATATATATATATATATATATATATATATATATATACATATATATATATACATATAATATATTATATATACTTATTATACTTATATATGTATGTGTATATATAAATATATACATTCTTATATAGAGAAATGCACATACTTTAGGAACATAACCATTAGCCAATAATAAAATGATCCGGTAAGTTATGCGAAAAATATAGCCCAAGAGGAAATATAGCCTAACGATAAAGATGGTAAGGGTGATGGTGATGGTTATGCAAATACATATATAAACGAAATACATATATACATAAACACACACGCACACACACGCACACACACACACACACACACACACACACACACACACACACACACACACACACACACACACACACACACACACACACACACACACACACACACACACACACACACACACACACACACACACACATATATATATATATATATATATATACATGTGTGTATGGTGTAGAATTGTCTGTGACTGTAGTTTCAGAATCTGTGATCTTTCAGGCGACTAATTAAGATATTCAAACGTCTGCATTCCTCTATGTACCTAGCGTTCTCATTATTTCTTCCATTAGAATCTCTGTTATTCTTTAATAGTTGTCTATGCCCTATAGAGTTGCTACTGGTTGTTTACTTCTAAAAAGCTGACAATTTGCCTCTACCCCGTCATTTTTGTATATTTATCTTTTCCGTAAAAGAGCGCAATTTTTTTTTTACATATGAATCAATTTTGATGTGCGCACCGGGATACGATATTATTTAACCTACTCAGGAGTCATATTTTTGCGTGATGATATTGAATTTTTATTGTGGAATATAGAGTCATTTTCCAGATGCATATGTATAAAAGTATTATCTTAGTAGACAATCACACTACAGGTAGGATCTATCGATAAAACTACACGAGTAAAACTGAAACACACACACACGCACACACACATACACATACACCTCCCCACATACACCACACATCATACACGCACATATATATGTATAATTACATTATATTGTGTTGTTTATTATAGTAATTAAATAGCTCTGTACTATACATTGAGCAACCTTCTTTCCTTAACCCTTTCTACGGAAATACTTAACACACACACACGCACACACACACTTATAAATATATATGCGGTGTATGTGTGTGTGTGTTTCATTGTTAGCCTTTACATATATACCAGCTGAGTAACCTGTCGTTGCCGGGAAAAATTCGCAATCATATGCCTTTATTTCAATTTTTTTTTGTTCCATGTCAGACCATGTCTCCCCTGAAGGCTTTTCTTCTTGACGAGGACCTCCAAGGAAAAGCTAACCATGAGTGAAGTACGGTTTCAAGGTGTAAACCGGCAACAGGAAATGTCCTTGTGATTTGTTGTTGGTCATGGGGAAACTAAGACTCACTGGAAATGGAAGTCTTTTGAATTGAAATGGCATATCAGTCGGGATAAGAGGAATTCTTGGAACGAACGCACCCTCACTCCTACCACATCCTTGAATCACGTGCCGGTACATATTTTTCACAACCAATAGAGTATCGTTGCATAGCCTTGGTGGGTCCAAATACCTCAATAACGTGATGGGTGCTCTTTCTTTAAGTTGAAGGATATGTGGGGCTATTCCTGATAGTTCTAAATTATATATAGATGTGAGAAAAACCACAAACCCTCCATCTCAATTCTACTTTTGAAAAGCAGTAAATCGGTAAAGGAAGCAAATAAATATATATTTTTATAAAAAAAGGACTCCAGTTGCATTTTCGATTTCATTTTTTTTCCTTATACTTTCACTCGTGTAGAAGACCTCGTTTTTTTTTCATTTTGTAAAAAAACCTGTTTCTAATATGTATATATATATATATATATATATATATATATATATATATATATATATATATATATATATATATATATATATATATATATATATATATATATATATGTATATGTATATGTATATATATATATATATATATATATATATATATATATATATATATAGAGAGAGAGAGAGAGAGAGAGAAGAAGTTTATGAAACGGAAATGTGGGTATAAAGAATTTATTAGGTAACAATTGTTTCTATAGTGTATGGGTTACCTATACCTCGCTATTTGAATAATACAAAAATATTATCATAAACCGAAGGTACACTGTAAGCAAACACACCATGTCGTCAGACCCTATATATATATATTGTTATACTTGGGGAGGGTCATATTTGTGTAATAATATTGCCACTGTTTGGTTGGTTTTCGCTTCTGTGTCTTTTATATCGGTTAATTTAATTTAATCGGTCCTCAATGTTACCATTGACTGACCAGCGGTCAAAAATACAGATACAATATAGACACAAACACATATATATAGTCTAACAAACTTCTTTCGTTGCACATCTGCAACATCGTCAGTGGTGCTATTATGTTTCCTCCCGTTGCATTGTATGCCTACGCCATCTTTATTTAGTCTGTTTATTTATTTATTTGTTGTCTTCTCTGCGCATGCGTTTGCGCGTGTGTATAGTGTTTTGTTTGATGTGTGTTCGTGTTTGGGTGACTGTGTATTGGTCATTGTATTCTATCTTAGTTTATTAGTGTGTGTTTATATGTGTTTGTTGTTATTGTGCTTGTGTATGTATTTATTTATTTATTTATACTTTTCTTAGGTCAGTGTTGTTTGTTTGGGTGTTGTTGTTATTCCATTTATTTTTTCTCTTTAGCCTTGGCCTTCTAAGTTCTATTTCGCTGGCCTCTCTGATTTTCCTATCTGCTGGGTCATTTCTATGTTTAGATATTATTCTAATTTCTATGTTGTCTATGTTACCGTCGTGTTGTTGTCTGGCATGTTCGTATAGTACTGAACCGTTTTTTCGTCCTTTTAGTTCCCCCCAGTATTGGTCTATCATTTCACCTATGCTATGAGCTGTCTCACCTATGTATGTTGTTGTCATGTTTCTGCAAGTACCCTCAGTGAGTGTGTTCTGTTATTAATTCTGGCAATATTATTACACAAATATGACTCTCCTCAAGTAGAACAATATTTGTTTCGACACACGATTTCATATCAAAAACCTCGCAAAACTATATATATATATATATATATATATATATATATATATAATTTAGTATGCTCGAGCTCAGAAAATAATTGCCAGTCTAGTCAGTTGCTATAAAATAGCTTAGCTTAGAGGACAAAAATGTTGCCAGCAGCCCGGTCATTCATCACTTGCTGTTGCTTCTGTTATCGGTTAAGAGGTATTGTTTGTATTTACATTGTATTTACATTCCGAACTCTAGATCTTCGTGTGATATGGTGTTGGTTTTCAGTGCTGTGGTTGGTCGCTAACATTTTCCTGTGAAGTAGTGTGTTTTTAATTAATGTTTCCTCTGTGTCATGCTGGAGATTTGAGTGGGAGCTTCATAATTGTTCTTGCTACAGTATCTCTTCAGGTTCTAGAGCTTATTCATCCCTATATGCTAGGGGTTGGTTCGGACCAGCAGTGACAAAAACAGAAGCTACTAGAGTACAGTATTTATAGTTCTTACCATTCTAATTTCTAAGCCCAGTTTGAACCATCTTCTGAATTGGTTGTATATAACAATTTCAAATAAATGATCGTTCCCTGACGAGCGGCTGGTTTTCGTCATTGGAGTAGATACTAAGGAAAGAAAAGTAATGATATTACGAGGAAGTTAAATGAAGCTGATGCGAAAACGAGCCGCTACATTTCGTTCGAGAGAGAAGACGAAAAATTTATTAAATACAATGAATATGAACTGTTATGTTTGACAACGGTGTTTGAATCACAACAAATTCCACTAATTTGGCTTTATTGTCCAGGAGCTCGTCACCTATAACTAGCCACAGGTAACTTTGTTGTGATAGTCGATTATGGCCTACAGAGTCGTTTCACTGCAAGATGAGACATTGGTTCCTGCATTTGGAGACGGAGTACTGCAGCACCCTCACCCATTGACTTTTTATGCCATTTCTAAAATAATTCATCCAGATTATAATGAATTCGTGTGATTATATTTATTTTAGGTATAAAGAAACACGACCAATGCCATTTAGTTCAGTTAGCCTGATATAAATTACAAACTATTTATTAAGAAAAAAAAAAACGTTGAGACAAAAAGGGAAATACAAACAATGAAGAATTCTAAATAATATAATATAATATAGTATAATATAATATAGTATAATATAATATAATATAATGGTTTCTACTTTAGGCACAAGGCCAGCAATTTTCCAGTGCATTACTGGTACTTTATTTTATCGACCCCGTAAGGATGAAAGGCAAAGTCAACCTCGGTGGGTTTTGAACTCAGATCGTAAAGGGACGTAACTATCCACCGCCACATACTATAATATAATATAATATAGTATAATATAATCTAATCTAATATAATATAATATAATATAATATAATATAATATAATATAATATAATATAATATAATATAATATAATATAGTATAATATAATGCAAAGTAATATAATATACTACTAATATTTTAATTGATAATATAGTATTTTACAAGTTAAATACTGGTTAGAAAACAAAAACAATTAATTAAAATAAATAACAACTAAGAAGAAAAATAACTGCACTGAATACACATAATGTCATTTTAATTAACACAGCAAATAATCTGAACGGAAAACAACAGCATAAACAACAATAAACATCAAGTGTAACAACAGAAACAATAACAAGAGCTAAAGAAACAGTTAAACGAAAAATCCATTTCTTGTTTGCGGCAGAGGGGGTTGATTTAAGTTTTTATAGAGTGTGTGATGTTTGTGTGGTGTTTGTCTCTGTTGTGTGTGTCTGTGTGTGTCTGTATGTCTGAGATGTGTGTGTCTGTGGTGTGTATGCCTATATTGTGTTATATGTGTGTGTGTGGGGGTGGGGGTGGCGGTGGGGTGTCTGTGGTGAGTTTGTTTGTGAATGAGTTTGTGCATGTGCAGTTGTATAATGTGTGATAACGTGTGTGGTGTGGTGTGTGGTGTGTGGTGTGGTGTGTGGTGTAGTGTGTGGTGTGGTGTGTGGTGTGGTCTGTGGTGTGTGGTGTGTGGTGTGTAGTTTGTGGTGTGGTGTGTGGTGTGTGGTGTGTGGTGTGGTTTGTGGTAAGGTGTGTGGTGTGTGGTAAGATGTGTGGTGTAGTGTGTGGTGTGTGGTGTGGTGTAGTGCGGTGTGTGGTGTGGTGTAGTGTGTGGTGTGTGGTGTGTGGTGTGTGGTGTGGAATAGTGTGTTATGTGTGGTGTGGTGTGTGGTGTGGTGTGTGAAGTGTGGTGTGGGGTGTGTGGTATGGGGTGTGTGGGTGTGGTCTGGGGTGTGTGGTGTGGTGAGTGTGTCGTGTGGAGGGTGATGTGGTATGTGGTGTGGAGTGTGATGTGGTGTGTGGTGTGGAGGGTGATGTGGTGTGGAAGGTGATGTGGTGTGTGGTGTGTGGTGTGGTGTGTGGTGTGTGGTATGTGGTATCTGGTGTGGTGTGTGGTGTGGTGTGTGGTGTGGTGTGGTGTGTGGTGTGGTGTGGTGTGGTGTGTGGTGTGGTGTGTGGTGCGGTGTGGTTTGTGGTGTGGTGTGTGATGGTGGTGTGGTGGGGTATGTGGTGTGTGGTGTGGTGTGTGTGTGGTGTCGTGTGTGGTGTGGTGTGTGTGTGGTGTGTAGTGTGGTGTGTGGTGTGGTGTGTGGTGTGGAGGGTGATGTGGTGTGTGGAGTGTGGTGTGGGGTGTGTGGTGAGTGTGTCGTGTGGTGTGGTGTGTGGTGTGGTGTGTGGTGTGTGGTGTGGGGTGTGTGGGGTGTGATGTGGGGTGTGGTGTGTGGTGTGTGGTGTGGTGTGTGGTGTGGAGGGTGATGTGATGTGTGGAGTGTGGTGTGGGGTATGTGGTGTGGTGAGTGTGTCGTGTGGTGTGGTGTGTGGTGTGGTGTGTGAAGTGTGGTGTGGGGTGTGTGGTATGGGGTGTTTGGGTGTAGTCTGGGGTGTGTGGTGTGGTGAGTGTGTCGTGTGGAGGGTGATGTGGTATGTGGTGTGGAGTGTGATGTGGTGTGTGGTGTGGAGGGTGATGTGGTGTGGAAGGTGATGTGGTGTGTGGTGTGTGGTGTGATGGATGTGTGGTGAGGTGAGTGGTGTGGTGATGTGTGTGTGGTAAGTGTGTGGTGTGGAAGGTGATGTGGTGTGTGGTGTGTGGTGTGATGGATGTGTGGTGAGGTGAGTGGTGTGGTGATGTGTGTGTGGATTGTGATGTGTGGTGTGTGGTGTGTGGTGTGTGATGTGTGGTGTGTGGTGTGTGGTGTGTGATGTGTGGTGTGTAAGTATGTATGTGTATGTGTATGTGATGAGGGGGGTGGGGGCGTGATGTGTGGTTAGGTGTGCCGCTGTGTGTGTATGCGTGGTTTGGTGAGTGTATTGTGTGTATATATATATATTAGTGTGTGAATTGGTATGTGTGTGTTGTGTGGTGTGTATGTGTGAGGATGTGGGGTGTGGTGGTGTGGGCGTGTGGTGTGTGGTGACTGTGTGGTGCGGAGTGTGGTGCAGAGTGTGGTGTGTGTGTGTATGTAGTATGTATGCATAAATGTGTTAATGTGTGAATGACTATGTTCGTGTTGGTGTGTGTACTCTGGTGTGTGTGCGGCGTATTTGATGGGGTTTGTGTGGTGTGTGCTATAATGTGTGTTTGTGGTGGTGTGAGTGTGTAGCATGTGGTGTGTGCTGTGTGATATGATGTGTGTGTGGTGTGTGGTATTGTATGTATGTATATATTTATATATGTATGTATATACCTGTATTTATGTACGTATGTGTCTGTGTATACGCATGTATATATATGTATGTATATATACATATGTATGTATAGACATGTATATATGTATGTATGTGTGTAAGTATGTATGTATGTACGTACGTTTATATGTATGTATGTATGTATATATGCATGCATATATATATATGTAAGTATGTATATACATGTATATATGTATGTATGTTTGTATATACATGCATATATGTATGTATGTATGTATGTATGTATGTACATATGTATGTATGTACATATGTATGTACATATGTATGTGTATGTATGTATGTATGTATGTATGTATATATGTATGTACCTATGTATGTATATGTGTACGTGTGTTTGTGTATGTTAGGTTTCAGTAATGTTTTTCTTTCATTGTTGTTTGTTTCATCATTCGTGTTTGCTTTTGTTAATTTCTCTTCTGTGGTTTGGGTTCCAAAATTACTTTTTGTCGAATGATTTGTCTTCCATTTAGTTTCTTCTGTTCAGCACTTTTGTTGTTATTGCTGCTGTTGTTGTTTTATTATTGTTGTTGTTGCGCTTATTATCATGGTTGTTGTTGTTGGGTGGTATAGTGTTTGTATATGTGTGTGGTTCCCCTCATATTATAAAAAAATGTGACTTGTGTTTTCAGAATGACTTTTGAAACGTGAGAGGTTATAACACGATGCATAAACTATTTGAGAAAAAACTGTGTGTTTTCATCCGTCTTCTTTCACTTATTTTCACTTTTCTTTCGTTTGTGTGTGTGAATATGTAAATGCAAACGTCCGCATATATATATAGACACGTTACCTTACGGAACTATGTGTTCTTAAATTCTCTACCGATTATCTCCTGTTAAAGTTTGATATTATATTATATATATATATATATATATATATATATATATATATATATAGTATTTACGTATCGAGAAAGGAAAAAAAGGGGGGATAGGTGATACATAAAATTATTTGCCAAGGAGCGTATGCCAAAGGTGCTCGATACTAGTGCCGGCAGTATTAAATATTCGAAGTGTTAATATTTAGTGGGCTAGAGAGTTAGCAGAGCGTAAGCACGTGGGAAAGTAAAAAATCGGAGAATAGACCGTTAAAACATGTTTATTTAAAACAGCACCTACGTACGTTTCGCCCAGTTGGGCTTCTCAAGGGCATAAATAATCACAAGTGTACCTTATATTGCTCGGAAAGAGTTTTTGGGGTTAAATCCACATCAAGGTTCATTACTCGCAAAAATATCTTGTTTTGATTTTGCAGCAGGTCAAGGGAGGTAACTCTGGCCGGTGTTAGGGCAGTCTTTCCCGGACAATTTTTTTTTTTTTTTTTTTGCCGCATCCGTTTGTCTGAGGCTGGGTCTGGTATGCAAGGATTGTATCCTGGGTGTTATTTTGCAGCGCCTGCCCGCCGGGGTGTTAAGACTTGTTGCAGGGAGATCCAGTGTACTGTTTCACTCTTCATCCTTAACCCATCTGAAGAAGGATATTTTTAAGCGATGTGTACAACTTATCGCTGTTTCAGCTCTGCTGTTGATGAGCTCGTGGGGTGCAGTTATGATGTGGTAGAGCTCCATGAGGCAAAGATCGCATTTCCTCTTGAAGTTGTACGGTGCAGCCCTGCCGACAATCTCCCAGTGCGTGGAGAAGCCTCCCTTGACCTGCTGCAAAATCAAAACAAGATATTTTTGCGAGCAATGAACCTTGATGTGGATTTAACCCCCAAAACTCTTTCCGAGCAATATAAGGTACACTTGTGATTAGTTATGCCCTTGAGAAGCCCAACTGGGCGAAACGTACGTAGGTGCTGTTTTAAATAAACATGTTTTAACGGTCTATTCTCCGATTTTTTACTTTCCCACGTATATATATATATATATATATATATACACACACACAGATATAAATATATATATATATATATATATATATATATATATATATATATATATATATATATATATATATATATATATATATATATACATATATACAGTGGCGGACTGGGTCTAAAAATATTGCTTGCCAGAATATGAAGGAGGTCCACCCACATATAGAATGGTATCATTTAATTTTTATAATAAACAAATAACATTTTCGAAAAATACATAAGTGGAAACCAAACAGTGCGGGAAAATACCATAACAAATATTATGTATTTTGCGAAATCCAGAGACTTTCAATAATGACCAGAAGTCGACCCTAAATATTACTAATAGCTCTAGGAAAGCCATGAACCAAACCACATCTTTTTAAGTTTGATTTTGAAAGTAGGTTTATAATAATCAATTTTTCATTATACCACTTTGGAAAATTAAATGTCATATTTTGAGCTCGCTCCTGATGATTCCGAAGCTCTGGACATACCTTGTTATCGGATGTCTTAAAATACGGATGAAACCATGGTAGAGGTAATTTGGTATATACGCAATTCTTCTAAGTTCAATTTTACACCTAATTATGTTTAGTTGACTGTATATCTGGTCGATTTTTACATACTGTCGAAATGTTAGATAAATAATCTATTGTAGCCACTGCGAAGGGGCTCCTTTCGGTTATTTGTCGAAGATTTCTTCATAGGATCCTTTACTCTTATAGCTTGGTCTAATTGATTTTTTATATGGTTAATTATACTAATTGGGAGAGGAAATGGTATATATTATATCTAGTGACTCTAAAGACATATTTTATGATATATATATATAATAGATTGTTCAAGTCCCCGACGGAAGAGCTCAAGGCGTTTGGACGGCTATTTCTGAACTAAATATAGTCCATAAATAGCCGTCGAAACAGCTTGAGCTCTGCCGTCAGGGTCTTGAACAATTTCCTATTACCCACTCTACTACCCTACTTAGGGTAGTAGAGTGGGTAATATATATATATATATATAAATCTCGCAAGCTCCGATGAACTGACTGGTTATAACTTTGTATTGGCGATCGAGTAACGTGAAAATAAGCGGATAGCGATCTCTAGACCTACCAGTTCACAGAAACAATTGTCAGCAATGAGATTAAAAACCTTTTTTGTATAGCAAACCGTGTCACTCTTCTTTCCCGATTTATTATTACTCCAAGTGTTTACAACATAGGAATTACAGCGTACTCGCATCATCACTATGGAAACACCTTGTTGAGTCAAACTTAGCCAAGCGTTGATATCATCCACTACCCGGAGTACCATAACTGGACTACACCTAAGTGGACTGCATATAACAATTATTTGTTACCCCGTATATATATATATATGTATATATATATTCATATATATGTGTGTGTATTTCTATATAGTTTACAATAGTTCATTTTCGAATAAGGAAAATGGTAAGTGTAGGTGACGAAGTTATTATAGCTCAAAACATGAGATTGTTTACAGAAGGCTACTCAGAAGGCTACATACAATTCTATTTTTAATAAATCCTTATTTTCGACGTTTAAGTAAACTCACGGAGCAAATATTACATTGAAAAAAAAAGACCAAAGACTGTTGATTCTGTTATATTTTAATTAAGGCACGTTTCTTCCTCATCTTTAACAGATATAATTAATTATT
Organism: Eledone cirrhosa; assembly: GCA_964016885.1. Taxonomy (NCBI): domain Eukaryota; kingdom Metazoa; phylum Mollusca; class Cephalopoda; order Octopoda; family Eledonidae; genus Eledone; species Eledone cirrhosa. The sequence continues at coordinate 99,860,825 of OZ024742.1, read as the reverse complement.
AGTTAATTAATTATAATTCATAATTAATTAACTAATCATTGATTAAATATCTGGTTAAGATATGGAAGAATCATGCAATGATTAACATAATATAATTAAAATTTTTTGGTGTTCTTTTCAATGAAAAAAAAAATATATATATATATATATATATATACAATACCCGAATTACCAAATTACCCGCGCCTTGCTGCGTTTCATTTTTTTTGTGAGAAAATGATGATTAATTTTAAATTAATGATATAATTCATGGAGAAAAACTCTGCATTTCAATATTACCCAATGTAAAGTGTAATGCATGAAAAATTGGAAAACATTATTTTTTGTAATATATCAAATCAAAATTACATTATTAAATCTTATTCTTATTTTATTTCTTGTAAATAATTTTTTTCAACATATAAATTCAAAACTTTTGTGAATAGGCATCATATATTGTCATTACTTATGGTTTAAATTTCATAAAAATCAAAGGGAAAAAAATTTCAGCGGGGGTTTGTGCCCTCGGGAAACCTTTTGATTAAAATGAAATATACTTATCCAAGTACCCTGGGCAATGTAGTTTCAGAATATATATGGTTATGGAGGTGTATCTCCAAAACCATACGAGGAGTTCGTGAACAAACATACAAACAGACAGGAATACAACTTTATATATATATATATATATATATATATATATATATATATATATATATATATATATACATATGTATGTATGTACGTATGTATGTATGTATGTATGTATGTATGTATGTATGTATGTATGTATGTATGTATGTAAGTAAAAGGTGAACAGAAATAACAAAATTAACAAAACAAATGGCACATTACATGGAAGAAATATATTAGGTTAAATCTTGAAATAGCAAGAAGTCTTAACGTTTCGCACGCCAGTCATTCACCAGGAAATAGAATTAGAAATAGAAGATAAATAGAAAGTAAAGAGGGAAAAGCGGAAGGAACGGGGAAAAATGGGGAAAAACAAAACAAATCAGGGAGTAAAAAAACCCACACATACATGTACGTGTGTATATATTAGATCGTCAAGTATGAAATTTGTAGAGATTTGTATCACAAAAGGAAATTTCTACAAATCTCATACTTGACGATCCAATATATACTTACACATGTTTGTATAAGACAATTATACGGAGAGCATTTAATTTAACAGGGTTTATGAAGGTATTTGGTATCACTAGAACAACCAAAGCTTGCAGCAGTATACATCTTATATTCAGTCACTACCCAACGTGAGAATTATTCATCCTGAGAATTATTCAACCTGAGAATTATTTTCATTGAATGTAAAGTATGATTTGAATGTACGTAAATATGTGAAACGCAGTGCAGTATATAGAATCTCATTTTCTATGCGCACATATACTCACTTACATGTCGCCCACACACAACTCACCTCTCTCTCTCTCTCTCTCTCTCTCTCTCTCTCTCTCTCTCTCTCTCTCTCTCTCTCTATATATATATATATATATATATATATATATATATATATATATATATATATATATATATATATATATATATATATATATATATATATATATATATATACATATATACACATACATACACACAAATATAATATATATATATGTATATGTATATATACATGCACACACATATATATATATTTGTGTGTGTGTGTATGTATGTATATATATATATATATATATATGTATATGTATGTATATATATATATATATGCGTATATATATATATATATATATATATATATATATATATAAACGAGGACTATATATATATATACATATATGAATGTGTGTGTGTGTCTATATGATATGAAGTGTGCATAGAAAAAAGTAGGTGCTAATAGTCAGTGAATACAGATCGAATAACATCGAATCACACTGAACCTAGAAAAAAGCATATTCCTCAATATTAGAGCTAATTGACAAATCGTATCCAGTGAATAATCATAAGGAAATTCTTTTTAGTGAATTAAATTACATTAAGATTGATATTATGGAAATAATGAAGTTATGTCTTATGAAGATTTAACTGAAAAAATATGACAATGTTAATATGTCAACCAGATATCAGCCATTAAAGACACCCTAGTTATTCCTCTACAATGAATTTAAATCAATTATGAGGTATACCATGGAAATAATATAGTTATATCATATGCAAGGAAATACCATCATTTTAATGGTGTTCTGCAAGAATCGTCACCCCAAAGATTAGCTAGGTTTAGAAAAGGATCCATATAATCTAACTGATGCAACTAATGAAACGAGGACTTGATTCTAGGTTTATCCTCTTCATCAAAATCTTTTAGGATTTTCAGAATTGTTGCAGGCAGTTCCAAGGTCGTGCTTTAATTGAATGTCATTAGAAACGCTGCCACCGCCACCTATATGCATATATATATATATATATATATATATATATATATATATATATATATATATATATATATATATATATATATATATATATATATATATGGGTCCCGGGTTGAATCGGAGGTAACCAGAATAAGTAAGGTACTCAATACATTAATAGAGTGTAAACATTGAATTTAATATAGAAATGGGTTTTAAAGGACTTGAATGGTTTCATTCGAAAGAAATATATATATATATATATATAACGAAGGAAATGTGGTAAGGAACCAGGTGGACCATAACGCACCAAAGTACTCAATACTTGAGGTAGTAGAGTGGGTAATAGGAACCAGTAAGACCCCGACAGCTGAGCTCAAGCCGTTTCGACGTCGAAACGGCTTGAGCTCAGCTGTCGGGGTCTTACTGGTTCCTATATATATATATATATATATATACATACATATATATATAGAAAAATATATATAATATATATATAGGAAAACATATATAAGAAATATATATATATATATATATATATATATATATATACATACATATATATATAGGAAAATTTTACCTACTCTACTACCCTAAGTATTGAGTGCTCTGGTGAGTTATGGTCCATCTGGATATAAATATATATATATATATAGTTGTTATATAGTAAGGTGCATTATTGATTGTGTAAAATGGTCCAATAACCTTATTTGTTGAGCAAACTTGCCAAATCTACTGCTAATTCATAGTAGTAGTAGTAGGCTCTTGTCATAATACCACCCCACTCCTAACTGACTAACCTCAGTGTCACGTGATTGATTCTTTAGAATCTGCCACTGACCAGAGGCAGTGAACTTTTTCAGTGCTATGGAATTTAGTCCTCGCTAGCTTATTACATCCACTGAATTATTATTTTTATATGGGTTCCTAGTGTCCGCGCATTGCCTGGGAACTTAGCTGAGAATAGACTCCCTGATGACGTAATGAATTCTTGATAGTTATATTGTGTAACTATATTTATCCCATTACAGAAACTAATTAGTTGGAGTGAAAATTTTAGTAAGTAAGTTAATTTTTAATTTTTAAAATTTTCTTATTTTACGTCTTTCATATAATTGTTCTGCATCCCCCTGCATAGAACCACCTAGGTACTTTGACATAACTTATATATTTGCTAGCATTAATGTACATCTGTACGCATATGTTGGTAGATGTACTAATTCTCTCTCTCTATATATATATAGTTATCAAAGTTATATATATATATATATATATATTTATATATATATATATATATATATATATATATATATATATATATATATATATATATATATATTTATATATATATATATATATATAACTTTGATAACTTTGATAGGATTCGGCCAGTATTGGCCCAGGCCATGTCTAACTTAATAGCACCACCTGGCGAAGTCTTACAAATCAGTGTTTGGGCACCATGGGCCACTCGAGCAGAGAGTTATTGTTTACGGAGGCATATCCGGGTGTAGGAGGCTTATCCGGGATTTCTTGAAGGAATTTATCCAAAGAGTTCTTGAACTTGATGGGGTCTGTCTCTGCTTTGATGTGTTTTGGTGTAATGTTAAAGAGTGCAGGGCCAATTGAGGTGAAATAATTGTGCCGTATTGTTGTTATGTGATGCGAGTGGGATTTTTGTCGTGAGCGGATAGCACGGGGCCCAAGCCTTGGGTGTACACTAAAGGTGATGCCAACATCATTTGGGCTAAGCTGATGGAATATTTTCCACATCATACAGATAATGTAGCGCTCTCAGCGACGTCGAAGAGAATAAAGTTTGAGCTTTTCTAAACGACCCCAATAGTCAAGGCCTGTCATGCCAGCTATCTTTTTTTGTAATTGACCTTTGGGGTGCTTCAACTTTCATGATACTTTGTTTCGCGTGGGATGACCACAGTGGACAACGGTATTCAAGGTGGGGTCGGGCAAATATATATATATATATATATATATATATATATATATATATATAAGATCGTTATAGATGTCCTTTTGTGTTCCTTAAAGATAAAAAGTCCTTTATTGTATGTATGTATATGTATGTATGTGTAGGTATATATATATATATATATATATATATATATATATATATATATATATATATATATATATATATATATATTTATATGTATATATATATATGTGTGCGTATGTATATATATATGAATATTCTTTTAATAATATATAGATTTTTTAATAATATATAGATCTCAATAATTTAATTGATAATTTAATTGATAAACTAAACATTTAATCATATTTAAACACTGGTTAAAATTCTCCAGTTATTATTATTTATTTATTTTCTATTCACGCTTATTTACTCTTCTTAACTCATCCAATAAATATTTATTTTTTCACTTCATCTTAAAAGTTACGCTAATACAACAACCTAGCACTTAGGGCTTTCTCTTTCTTTTTCTCTTTCTCTCTTTTTCTCTTTTCTTTTTCCTTCTCTTTCTCTTTCTCTTTTTCTTGTTTTTTTATTTTCCACTTAGAGTTTGCTCTTTTTTCTCTTTTTTCTCTTTCTTTTGTTTCCCTTTCTCCATACCCCAACGGCTTATTTTAAATCTACTGTGATTTAAACATATCCGACACTAATTTGCATAATAGAATAAATAAATTTAATAACCCCACTATCCGGGAGCTTCCAACAGAAATGGTCGCATTCTTTAAGGGTATGTCAATATTTATTTATAAAACTGATCTATATTATATTTTATCTGATGAAAGCACACTATAAACTATAAATATAGTTTCCACTTGTTAATATATCGTATTTTTACTCCAATAATTTGTTCAGTGCTTTATATCAGTTATAAAAATATTTGCTTGTTGTATCCCAACAATTTAAATAGAACTTCTACATATATATATATATATATATATATATATATATATACGATATTAAATAAATGGAAACTATATTTATAAAACCATATTTATTTCATTATATATATTTCAGGGATATCATATTAAAAATATGTTATGCCTTCTTCAGACAAAATACAATATAAACAGTCTTATAAATAGATAGATTCGACATACCTTTCAACTTCGACTTCTATTTGAAAAGTTGATTTGGTAGTGGAAAAAATATTAGGGACAGTTATAAAAAGAAAGAAAGAAAAACGAAGAAAAAGAAGAAATGCATGCAACTAAATAGAGAGAGATAGATATAGAGAGATATATAGAGGGAAGAAATTCATGTAAAGAAACAGAGAGAGATATATAGAGAGAGGAAAAAATACAGAGGGAGATAGATAGAGAGAGAGAGATAGAAGAGAGGAGAGAGAGAGAGAGAGAGAGAGAGAGAGAGAGAGAGAGAGAGAGAGAGAGAGAGAGAGAGAGAGAGAGAGAGAGAGAGAGAGAAAATATAGAAAGATAGATATAGATAGAGATAGAGAGAAAGAAAATAGGTAGTTGTGCACCAGTTGAATGACGTATCAATGATATATTTATTTATTTATTTATTTATTTAGCTCTAGTATTAATGTAGAGAGAGATATATGTGGTTTAGAGAGAAAACAGCCGTTACATAGAGAGAAAAGAAAAGAAAAATATCCAGACAAAAACGAGGCAGATTTAAAACACTATGTTTCATCAATGTAAAAAATACCAATTCGTATAAAACAGGCATTATAATGTAAATATCAGTATTCATGAATGAGACACGTATCAATAATGTGTGAAAAATAATGATCATATGTCTAGTTTAAAATTCATAGGTTTATATTAGAGTTGAGGTAAAATAGAAGGTTATCCAGATTTTATACTATATACATCCATGTAAATTTACGTGATCAGCTCTGCAAATTCCTATTTCACACGAAAACATTCTCATTGTTCTATAAAAATTCTAGTATACATATATGTGTACATACACACAAATATATATAGAGTCTACATTAATTTTAACAATACTATTCATGTCTTTACTCTACATGATTATCGTTCAAGCATAAATAGAGAACAGATATCAATATATCAATAAAAATAAAAATATCAGAAACAAAAAGTAAATAAAAAAAGTAAATAAAAAACAAAAAACAAAAAAAATCAAAAAAATACAAAAAAATATTAAAAATAAAAATATTAAAAATATTAAAAATATTAAAATAAAAATAAGACATAGTATGCCCCACAAATCAACCACAGAGATCAACCCTTCAAAGTTAATTGACAATATATTGCCAAGTTCGTTATAAGCATCAGAATCACAAGCAAACAAAACCAAAAATTATTTACCAAATCCTGTCTAGCAGAAAACATTCCAAAAGTTTAGGATACCCATTTGACCTACAGATGCTCTTATATTTAATATAGAAGTTTATCTAGTGTAAAATTTATTCGATATATTTGGAGCATCAGCTTTTAGGGTAGTTTAATTATTCATGAAGAATGTTTAAAATAAAAAGGAATCGAAAGATTTATCGGCGAGTTTCATAAATAATTATAAATCAAATTAAATATACTACATTTTAAATTTATATTTATATTTAAAAGTTGAGTTCAATCTATGTCTGCAGCAACTGAATAAATTTGTCCGTAAATTAAGGGAATTTTTAGATTTTAGTATAAAGAATATCTCCTCCGCGCAGAGGTCACATGTCTCAGAGGATGAATTAAAAGGAATCCCTCTTGAGACTATATTCCAAGCCGTTGAATATCCAACGTTATCATGCCTAAGTTGCCAGAGTAGGCCTGATAGTGATGTTGAGGATTTTTTGCTTGGATCTGTGAAAGAATACTTGTGGTTATTATAGCGAAGTTTAAATTCTGTTGAGGTGGAACCAACATAGTTAAAAGAATTTAAGTCCGTTTTAACATTACAGTTGTATATTATATTTTTAACTAAGCAATTGTTATTTAACGGACATTTATTTAACGGACATATGAGAGAGAGAGAGAGAGAGAGAGAGATGAAGCGATTTGGATGTTTTTCAAAATGCTGATGTGTGTGCGTGTGCGTGTGTGTATGTTGTTGTTCTTTGATTTTATAAAATTGCTAGAGCGAGAAAGAGAGATTGTATGTGTGAGTATATAAAGAGAGTAGTGACGTGACTGTGACATATATATATATATATATATATATATATATATATATATATATATATATAAATATTGTAACTATAATCGCGCAAACACAAACTTATAAAAATAAATGCTCACGGACATACATTCACACATATACATTTACACAAACACACACATACATCCATGATAGCAGCGTTCGGTGAATTGGAAATGTGACGGTAATACAAGTATAATGTTTTATTTATTTATTAACAACACAGTTAAACTATTTTTTTTAAACTCATTTCTATAAAAATTTAATAGAAAGGTTACAGAACGAAAACACTAACAAATATAATATATACAAAGGAAAGGGAAAGGAAAAAAAAGAAAGAGAAAAAATACACAAGCACATCTTAGACTGCATCAACCAAAGGCAGGCGAAAGTGGTGGACAAACGAGACGCTACCAGAGGAAAAGATAGCAATATAGCGAGGAGCACTGGGAAACCTCTCTGATAATTTTTGAGGCAAGCCAGCACGCTTTCAGAGTTACCTGGGTTGATGGCGAGGCTGAGGTGCTTTAACAACCAAGTGCCGTCACGAGCATCACCAGTTAATTTTGTTTGCGAGCCACCAGTGAAGAGAAGAACCTCGCTACCAGTCGCCCGACTCCCCCAAACGTCTTGAACGCCACAGACTGTAGTTAGCTGACGGAACACGGTATTTTAGGATTCTGTTCCGTTCAGCTGCGGATGCTGTAGCTCTCGCCATTACCACTGCATCCAGGATGTGGGAAGAAGCAAACGAGTCCCAGCCAAACGGCAAGGGACCTAGAGGTAGACCCTCAACTAGATAGTTGCATAACATCCATGAGTTTGGCTGGTCTCGCTTTGGGATCCAGCTGGATCAGTTGGAGATGTTTGCTTCTGACAGACTCACTGGAAGAAGTGTTTGAGAAGGACTCTGCCCCCACGATCTCTCAGAAATAAGTGGGCGAAGAAGAAAATATTGTCGATTTACTTTTCAATTTACATATATATATATTTGCGTATAATACCAATATGCACACTACATATGCTAGCAGAAAACCGCCCGCGAGCGGTTTTCTGCTAGTTATATTAATGACGTTCAATCGATTGTAAAACAATGCTTAACATGTAATATTAATATACTTAGCAGATGGCGTAGTAAATCAGTTTCTAAGATATTACATTAATATATTTAAAATATCACGCAATTAAAAGTTAATCAAACATAAAACTTTATGAATTTCGAAATAATGGACATTTGGAAATTCGAAAATATCAAAAGTGAAACACAGAACATAAATAACTGTAATATCACTGCAGATAAATGTTGAGAAAATTTAGCAATTTAGCTTTCCAGACGGAAAAAAGATAACTGGTGCGTACGAAGAATCGATTCTCATATATCTTGAATACGGTTCGAGTGCGTTGCCATTTCGTTAGGGCAACCTTTCTCGACCTTTTTACCATTGAAATAGTTTTCATGTGTCAGGTAATCCCTACAAAAAATTAGTATATACCATTATTAATAATAAATGCATTAGATTATTTATCACTTTTTCTCGTGGAACCCCTGGTGACCTCTTGCAGAATCCTAGAATTCCGGGGAACACCGGTTGAGAAACGGTGCACTAAGGAGTGACTGATACTTCTTCCTCTATTATGTTTTATTTATCTATTTATTTTAGGCTAGAGCGTAGCCGGATAATGAGGCAATACATATCAGGTAGTAAGGGAAAAAATATGACATGAACCTTTTCTTTTTGTGTGTGTGTTTGTTTTCTTCAGCAAATATAGGAGACGACTTCTAACATATTTCGCGCTTATGATATGATCAGAATATCACAGAATATCACATACGTTTACTACGGTTGTGGAGTAACCATCAAAAGAATTTCTAAATAAATATATATGATTTTACGTTGGTTGGAGTTGGAAAATAGTATTGATTAGAGACTAGAATAATTAAGGGATTAAAGAATATATAATTCCAAAATAATTCAGCATGTTTGCTATTGAAGTCAAAATAAAAGGAAAACATACCAACAATTGTTAAGCATGTATCCTGTAAAAATGGAAATAATAGTCGCTTACTAATATAGTTGTGATTTTTCTCGACACTGCATAATTATTTTTATTTATATGAGTACTGTTCCCTGTATCAAATATCGTGACACTGACGTATTGCATGACTTTCATGTGGACGGTGTCACTAAATATAGTTACACTTCTCACTGCCTATTCTGTGTTACTTTCATCTCTCTCTCTCCCTATCCCCCCCTTTCTCTCTCTCTCTCTCTCCCTATATATATATATATATATATATATATATATATATATATATGTATATGCGTGCGCGAAGAAGAAGAAGAAGAAGAAGAGTGAATAATTAAGTACACTAAACCTCGACTGAAGAATGGGGATTTTAGGGACATCTACGTAGGGCAGTTGCTCGAATTGCAGCAACTGTCATGGCCCAAGGAAAACCATTGCTTATTTAGAGAGAAATCTTGTCGAAGTCAAGAATAAAGACTGTTCTCTTGTACTCATCCTCTTATCTAACTGATATCTTAATATCGAACTAAGCCGACTGTTACATTTTCCACAGTATATCGTGTCGGCATTACTCCTGCCGGACATGGTCCTGACATCAGAATCAACAACACAAATAATCAATGTGGAGCCATATTGCTCTGGGAAGAGCGTATTGATAATTCTTAACAAGCTGAAGCCCATGAAGTAACAGGAGTCGGTGGGAAAATACCAGCAAAGAGGCTGTAGAGATTTCGAAATACGTCAGAAAAGTCCTCAGTCGATTCAGCTTTAAGGGAGAAGGGGGAAACGAAATGCCCTTCATTCCGCATGCGAAGCCGCAAAAACGTAACTCAGGTGGCTTTGAATATAAATCAGTGAAATGTAGCTAGGTGCTATTGAAACGCAGGCTGGGCCAGCTGAGCGTCGGTGCATGACGTTGAATGATCTTAGGATACATTACTGTCCATCTTCGGGGATGTATCTAGCACATAATATGTAATAGTAAGTAAAATATTTAGCTGCTATGTATGTATATGTAAGTATATTCGCTTGTACACACATGTTTACATTTGTGTACAAACAATTGTATATATATATTTCATATTTTCCTCTTAGAGTTTGCTCTTTATTCTCTTTTTTCTCTTTTTTCTATCTCTCTTTTTTCTATCTCTCTTTTTTCTCTCTCTCTCTTTCTCCATAACCCAACGGCTTATTTAAATCTACTCTGGTTTTAAAATATCCGAAACTAATTTACATAATGGTATAAACAAATTTATAACCCCACTATCCGGGAGCTTCCAACAGAAATGGTCGCATTCTTTAAGGGTATGTCAATATTTATTTATAAAACTGCTCTACATTATATTTTATCTGATGAAAGCACACTATAATTTAACTTGGTGTCCTTGAAATATGTATAATGAAAATAAATATGGTTTTATAAATATAGTTTCCATTTGTTAATATATCGTATATATATATATATATATAAAATTGAGATGAGCGGAACAAGTAAACATAAAATAATCTTTTAAATAAATTAAAATACGATTTAAATATTTACCTATGCAACATGCTATTACCGACCGATATATATATATATATATATATATATATATATATATATATATATATATTATATTTTGAGAATAAACTCTCAGTCGTTTACAATAATTAAGCTCCAGGAAGGGGCTCTTCCGAGCAGTTAAATACATTTAAAATATATGATAAACACGAAATGTGTTTATATTGCAACAGACAAAGTTAGCTATTAATGAAATAAACTAATTAAAGTGAATACAATTTGTCTGTCTCGATATAAGTCAATAAAGACAAGCTTATATTGGCAACGGCCATGATTTCTGGACAGATTTAAATTTCAAAATTCAAACCTGTTCTGTAGACGAATTTGAACCTCGAAACCTAAATAAGTTTCGCAACGGTGGAATGTGAATTGAAAAATAAAGAGAATCGAAATGGAATAGAAATAAATATATATATATATACATGTTTCTTCATTTAATATACCCCCCTTCATTAGTAACACATGAGTTATCTTCCCTAGCTTAACATTTATTGACCTTTACTACACAGGCAATACATTTTAAATGGAAACCACGACCATCACGTCCCGTAACTCCTGGTGGTGACAGTGGTTGCTATGTCCATAATGGTAACATACGGCGTGTCTTGGGCATTTTAAACCTGGTGGGACCCATCTCTCTCCAGGTGTGAAGAGAGAGAGAGAGAGAGAGAGAGAGAGAGAGAGAGAGAGAGAGAGAGAGAGAGAGAGAGAGAGAGAGAGACTGAGTGAGAGAGATAGAGAGAGAGAGAGAGAGAGCGACATATCGACAGAGAGAGACAGTCAGAAAGATATATAAAAATAAATTGAACCCAGAACTAGACTAGTAGTTTTTATCGACCTCGAAATACTGAAATGCAAAGTTGACCTCAGCGGGTTCTTAATTAAGAGAACAGAGAGCTGGAACAAATACCGCAAAGTATTCTATACGACGTTATAACGAATCTTCCAAAACATATATGTGTTTTTATTCATGGGTTGACATTTCCATCTGAATGGAACACAATTCTAGAGAGAAATTAAGATTAACGATGACTTCCCTAGGTTATTGCATAATAATTCAAAAGATTTCGTTCAATCTATGTTTACAAATAGGAAATTTATTCACATAAAGTCTACAATATCACAACAAGTCAATGAGTGTATTAATAAATTTTGTTTTAATATAAATATTCATACTGAGAATAAATACTTATTTTTTAAATGTTCAACATACATGCAATAATAACGAGAAAGCAGACGATAATCAATCAGAAAATTAACGTTTGTTTTTCAGCAAATAAAAACAAACGATAAAATCATCAATATACGGGACAGAGAAGAAATTCTAAAATCTAATATAAAAAAATAATGAAAATAGAATTTTGTATATCAGTTTTGTAACATTAAAAATACGGAATTTATTTTTTCCACGTTACATAACGGAGACAGTTACTGTTGGCACCTTGAGAAACTCAACGTGATAATAATTCTTTCTAGCATTGGCACAAGGTTAGCAATTTGGGAGAAGGGGGAAATCGATTATATCGACCGTCTTGTATATTATAGTGATCAATGCTTGTTTTTATGACTTTGTTTAAAAATACAATAAAATTTAAAGCAATAGATTTTGCCTTCATTTACAGACGTCCGGCGAACCGAATTAAAAAGTGGTAATGGCCAGCATAACATTTTCCTTCATATTTTTAATGTAAACCATTTTCTTCCGCATAGCAACACTTTCTAGTTTTGAGAAACTTGGAATCCAGGCCATTTATTAACGACAAAAGGGCGGTGGATTGGCCTCATTGGTAGAGAGTCAGGCACTATGGTTTGCAGCATAGAGTTACAGCCCTTTTCTGTCTGAGTTCAAATACTGCTGAGGCTTACTTTCCCTTTCATCCTTACGGGGTCGATAAAATAACGTACCAGTAATATACTGACTCCGTTTAATCGACTTTCCCCTCCCACAAATTGCTGGCCTTGTGTCTATTCTAGAAATCATTTATTAACGACCAATATATTCCCCTTCTTGTTATGATTTAGCGAAGAGTGATTGCTGACGCCACTTCTTTTTCTGTCTTTAAGGATATTCACCCACTTTTATAAGCTATTCTATAGCACATCCGTGCATGAGCACACCACGCTTTGTATTAAATATGTATTTATATATATGATGTTATAACAATTACAGGGCGTTGTAGAATCTAGCACGAAATTCTTTGACATAATTGTTTCTTCTTTTGGCACAAGGTCAGCAATTACCCAGTGCATTACTGGTACTTTATTTTATCGACCTCGTAGGGATGAAAGGCAAGACATAATAAAAATTAAATGTCAGTATAGAACTTAGTGTTGACTGTCATAATTGATATCAATTATGTAACATTGTAGAACATAGAAGAGAGTGCTATAGAATTATAACATGTACTATAATATCTTTCTTTACATTCGACTATGAAATATTCGCAAGTCTTTAATGTTTTCTTAATGTGAGTCCTTTGCCATTCATCCTTACGGGGTCGATAAAATAAAGTACCAGTAATGCACTGGTTAATTATTGGCCTTGTGCCAAAAGTAGAAACAAGTATAATTATCAACATCATTATTATATTTACAAGGGTGGTGGATTGGCAGTATCGGTAGAGGGTCGGACGCCATGCTTTCCAGCATAGTTACGTCCCTTTACGATCTGAGTTCAAATCGCGCCGAGGTTGACTTTGCCTTTCATCCTTACGGGGTCGATAAAATAAAGTACCAGTAATGCACTGGGAAATTGCTGGCCTTGTGCCTAAAGTAGAAACAATGATTATATTTACATCACAAGTAATAATATAAACATAATAGCGACAACGATAATAACCGCAATAATAAAAAAAAGGAAAGGAAACCAAAGTAAAAACAGAATAGGAAAATATAGAGAAAAAAGAGAAAAAGAAAGAAAAAAAGAACGGCAAGAGGGGGGTGGGGGGGTGGCAAGAACTCTGGTGTCGCAGAAGAGAGGGAAGGGAGAGGGGAGGGAGCTTTGGGCTAGGGCAAGGGGCAGAAGGGCTATGCCCCGCGGACAAGACCACAAAAGCATTCACGCGGACAATGCCCAGTGACACCCGTTGCAACAGCCACCCAACCTCGTGGAGCTCCTTCCTCAGACTGACCGCCGACGTTCCTATCTTGCGGAGGAGTTCGGCTGTACGGAGCCCAAGTACGCCTGAGGTCTCGACGGTGACGGGTGCGAAAAGGAAATGGCCGGACAAAACCCGGTATTTGTTTATTTTACCATTTACGTTCTTCTGCGACGCGGGTCGAAGTGGCTAACCTGGAGGCGGAGAACATGTCGCACCAGGTGGCGTCTCAAAAGAGGGATATAGCTCCTTCGAATAGAAAGATGGTGATTCCGTCGAGGCGCTTGCCATCTCCGCGGTCTAGGCCAGTTGGCTCCAGTTGAGATGGAAAGCCAGCTGTGTCCAGGCTCCTTCTGGGGAACCGGCCTGCTTCTGGCGTCCAGACAGAGGGTGCAGGCCGAACCTGTCAACAATGGCCCGCTACGGCATTTATGACGCTCAAACAGGCGTCAACGAGGCCCAGCCTCTTTGCCAATCGGGACAAATCCGCATGCTTGGTCTCCAGGCATTTTCATCTGGCTTTCGGGAGAATGGGGGAGCCGAGAATGCATACGACGTCTTTGGTTGTCAGCCTCACCCCGGCTAGGATGGGATGGGATGGGAGCAGAGTACAGCGTTGCGGAATTCGGCCTCTCTGTAGCTGATGTTGGTCACCTCAGACTTGGTTGGGTAGATCTCTTAGCCCGGCCGCCCAGTGTCGCGCCGTGGAGGTACCAGACGTTGATGAGTGACCAGACTGACCGGGCTATGTCGTCGACTGCCAGCGCGAATAGGACCGAGCCGTGTGGGTTCTCCTGCTGGACACCTGTAGCGTAAGTAACCCTGTTGTCAGCGGCCATGGGTGAGCTGGGTATTTCGTACGAGAGGTGCACGACGGGGTAGATAGAAGGGGCTCGTCTAAGACATGTCTTTAGGACGTGATCCCATCTTACACTGTTGAAGGCGTTATTCATTTTCAGCTTCACGAGGAGGTGGGTGACGAGGGAGGCGCGTGCTCTATGAAGTGTCTGGCTGCCTGAGCTGCGGCCTCACAACCGCACTTGATACCCACTCCGAGCTTGACAGGTTTTAGCACCTTGCTCAGATCGTCTTTGACTGACTTGCAAGCTCTCTTGGTTTCAAGTCGTCGGAAGATGTTACCCACCGAGATGGGGCGGATGCCTGTGTCATTCTTCCTCAGGACGGTCAAGCTGGCTGAGAAGAAAAGATCGCGTGCATGGCTGGGCAGGTTGGCGCGATGGTGACTGCCAATTCAACACATGTGCAATGATATATAAATGTTATAATCTCATAGACATCAGTTCTGTGTTCCATGAGGAAATAGAAGTTATAACATCTTAGTAATCTGTTCTATGTTCTATAATTATAGAACATTCTAGACCACCCATGACCTGTTGGGTCACGTTCACTTCAAAATATTTTTAAAAGATCATTTTCACTTTAAAATCATTTTTAGATTATTAAAATATACACAGACATGTATATAATGTGAAATGAAACTGGAAGGCCCATATATATACGTGTGTGTATGTATATATGTATATATATATGTATATTTATAAATGTGTGTGCATGTATACACACATATATATGTATGTGTGTGCGTATATATATATATATGTATATGTGGGTGTCTGTGATCTATATACACTGGTCATAAACACACACACACACACACACACACACACACACACAATATATATATGTACACACAACACTATCAGCTCTCTCTTCCATTCTCCTTCTCTATCTCCTCCCCCTCTCTCTATGTCTCTCTTTCAATATATTCTCTCACAACCACTATCTCTTTTTGTCTATCTTTCTCTCTATCTATTTATGAAGGTATCCGGAAAAACTCCATATCTCGGGAACACGTGCTCCGATTTACGCGAAACTTGTTTTATTCCATTTGTATTCCCACTTCAGGATCAACTTCCTTTCAAAGTATTTTCCCTTTATGCGCCCTTTTGGCTGTATTACATTACAGACAATCAAGCAAGCAAGCAATCACAGAGTTTTAGTATTATATAGATAGATAGCAGATTACTAAGATGTTATAACTTCTATGTCTTCGTTGATCACAAAACTGATGACTATGAGAATATAACATTTATATATCATTGCACATATGTTGAATTGGCAGAGTCGTTAGAATGTCGGATAGAAAGATTTATGGTATTCGATTCCGCTCTCTGCGCTCTAGGTTCAAATCCTGTCAAGGTCAATTCTGCATTTTAACCTTACGAGGTCTATACAAAAATGTACTAGTTCATTACTGAGCTGTATTATTCCTCTCTATCTCCTTCTCACTTCTTTCTACCACTCTCTTTCATTTTCTCTAGATGAAATGTGTTGTCTTTGGACACAGAGAAGGGGATGTTTTACAAGATCCCTTATAAATGACACAAGTTATGCTAACCTACAGCATCAGGTGTTAGGAGTACATAGATTTATGTCATTGTAAGACGTAGAAATTACATAACGTTATGATAATTACATGTCATTATAGAACGTATAACAGACTGCTAAGATACCATGCCATTTATATAACATTAATTTCCATAATTAAGTAATATATTTTACATTACATTTACGGTTTCTTTTAATATTGCGTGTCTAAACATTTGATATTCATCATAAAAACAAGAAAACCTTTTGTGATGTGAGAATGCAGACCTTAATGATACTCATTTCCTCGACTACGGAAGAATGCATATGCAAAACTATCGCGTGAGGTACTCCTGGAATCGGAAAATATGGACGATCTTCCAACCTATAAATATATATATATATATATATTGGTTGGAAGATCATCCATTTATACATATATACATATATATATGTGAATGTGTATGTGTGTGAGAGAGAGAGAATGGGAGAGAGAGAATGGGAGAGAGAGAGAGAGAGAGAGAGAGAGAGAGAGAGAGAGAGAGAGAGAGAGAGAGAGAGAGAGAGAGAGAGAGAGAGAGAAAGTTGAGTGTGTATGTACAAGATAAAAGGGCTTTTGTCCGAAACCTTGCGTATCCTTTCATCCAAATGAGTTCTTACATTATTAGTTTGTCACCACAGATTAGAGATGCAGTCAATTGAAATGACATATATTATAACTGGTATTGCTACACGAATGTAAGGTAAGCTCCACACAGTTGGGGCTTGAACTCAGAACAAAAAGAGTCACTATTATATTCGATACAATTTATTGTCCATCCCTCTATCGATTCTACCACCAACCATCTGAAATAATTGTTATTGCTTGTGAAAGCGGGCGGAGTGGGGTTAGGGGTTATAGTCATTTAGATCGATCAGTAATATATTACTGGTAATTAGTTGAGTAACCCCTTAGGGATATCGGAAAGGGATGAAAGACATAGTCAGTCTTTGGTCCACACACCTCTGGGAAAAGGGTAGAATGACATTGATGAATTGATGATGATGATGATGATGATGATGATGATGATGTTTATAATAATGGTAGCAATAATAGTAATAATAATGGTAATAGTAATAGGAATGAGTGAAGGGGCTTCACAATAGGGGACAACAGATATTAAAACACACCCCATGTTAATTAGATTGAAGAAGAAGAAGAAGAAGAAGAAGAAGAAGAAGAAGAAGAAGAAGAAGAAGAAGAAGAAGAAGGTTTGTTGGTGATAATGATGATGATGATGAGGGGGGTTGAGCAAGAGGTGAAAACAGAAGAGGAAATGAATAAAGATTGATAAAAATAAATAAAAAGTTTTAAAAAACCCCAAAAGGTGAGAAAGAGCGGAAGAAGAGAAGAAGGAAAGACAGGGAGAAAGAAAGAAATGAAGAAAGTCAGAAAGAGAAGGGAATGAGTGGGAGTGATAGAGATAGAGAGTAAGAGAGACGGAAAGAAAGGACTGTTTCAGCCATCTTAAATTTCTTTCATCGTAACTTTAGAGAGAAACCGTGATTAAAGAAAAAATTAAATAAATAACAATAGCAACTATGATAATAACAATAATGATAATAATATCAATAATAATAATAATAATGACGAAACAAATATCGACAGAATTGAAATAAACCGACCATAAAACGGAAGAAGGAACTCTTTGTTGTTTTCACGGAAATTTCCGTATTCAAATTCACCTCGTCCAGCCTCTGACAGTAATACCGCAGCAAATATAATACTTCGCTCTAAAGTGTTTGTGGTTTAATTTTTCATAACCTAATCATTGAATTATTCATGTCTTATTGTGTGTGATTTTTCTAAGAAAAATTGAAATTGTTTTTCTTTCATTTGTAATTTAGTTTTGTTATATTTATTTTTTATTGCAAGAAGGTATTGTGCAATTTTGTGATCGTTTTTTATTTTGTAAGCCGCAGTCGTTTCATTATTATTATTATCACCATTATCATTATTGTTGTTTTGTTATTAATATTTTTGTTATTATTATTATTATGAGTATTACTTTTATTATTAATTTTTTTTTATTGATTTCATTATTGTTATCATTATTATTTTTGTTTATTATCATTTTATTGTTGTTATCATTGTTGGAATGATTGTTATGACTATAAAGAAATCCTTATTACTATTATTATTAATTATTATCCCCATTGTCGTCGTCATCGCTGTCTTTTCATATTCCTCCCCGCAATATTACAATATTACAATATTATATTATTTTATTATTTCATATTTATGTTATTTGGTATTTCATTTTATTTTTCCCCGGTCCTGTTTTGGAGCAAAAATTTTGGTTTAATTGAAAAAGAAAATGAAAGACAAGAAGTCAGAAGAATTTGAAGAAAAGAAGAATGTAATTTAGAATCAAATTTTTCTAAAGAAAAAAGAGATGTTGTCCATTTTTGTTTTGAATTCAACACAGCTTGTCACTCTGAAATGTGTTTGTCTGTCACTCAGTCGTTTAGAATAGAAATATGATGGTTTAATTGAAGTGGGGGCCACTATGAGATTCCTTCTTACAATTGGTGATTCGAGGGGTGTAGTGGCGAGGAAGGATTGTGGTGACAATGCCTAGTTGGATTAAAATAACAACAACTATCATCTCTGTTGATGTCGAAGCCGTTTTTTGTTATTGCTGTTGCTATTGTTATTGCTATTGTATTTGTTGTCAATGATTAAGTTGGCGGTGCATGGATCGGTTAAAATATCACCTAACACTTCTGTTGTTGTTGTCGTATTTGATTTTGTTGTTGTACATCGTTTTTGTTGATCTTGATACTATTGTTACTTCTATTGGTGTTGTCGTCAATGATTAGTATCATCTCTGATGTGAAGCACAATATTTGAGATGCGGTGATGTGGTGGTGTGGTGATGGAGGTGGTGGTAGTGGTGGTGATCGTGGGGGTGGTAGCAATATTGGTGGTGGTGGTAGATGTGTTACGGCGTGGTGAGGATTTATTGGATATGATGAAGGGCCGACTAACTAAACACTAACCGAACCTTTACATGTCGGCTTGTGTCAAGTTGATTGGCTTAAAACTGTATTGTTGTCCCCATTCCCTCTCTACAATGTGAGCTTTGTGGCGTTATTTTTGTTGCTATTGATGCTATTGTTAATGTTGTTGATGTTCGTGTTGATGAATAATCAGATTAAAGCTGTGTTTGTGAAGATCCATATCATGCCGATAGACGATCGAATCATCACGGAGCAGCCCCAAAGGTCAATCCGTGATGTCAATTTTATATCAAGGGCTAGAGTATGAAGATTTATTTTCTCAGCTTTGATCATTTATTCCTTATACCGAACATAGTGCTCTTATATTTAGTCTTGAAAACATGTAGTATCCATAACAAATATATTATTAACACCATAGAGGCCAACCTGTTTTACTTCTTGACTGGTCTTAACCTCAACAGATTATAACATATTTTTTGTTCCCCGGTTCTAAGTGTCATTTCATGGTTTGTTATATCCCATTATTATAAAAAAACACTATTATTTAATCAGAAGTTTGGGTTTGTGGTCAGGAGTTTGATATTTCGAAACTTTCACATTTTTCAAGAAAAAAACACATTTTTTTAAAATTTATCAGATCAAATAATTAAATCAACAGAGTATATATTTATTTTATTACACAAGCTTATCAAAAGCAAACAAGTAAAACAAATAACACTTATAAAGCAACTTATATACGTCATAAATGACTGGATTTCCTGGATTTGCGGCTGTAGTCCAGGTCGCATTCCCGCACTAGCACCCAGATATAGTCCCCCATAATTCTTTCATTGTAGTGACCCTGATACCTCCGCTCTATCTCTTTCACGTCTTGGTGGAATCGTTCGCCTTGTTTTTCTGAGTAGGCGCCCATATTGTCCTTGAATTTTTCCTGGTGAGCGTCCAGCATATGGAGTTTAAGCGACATCCTGCATCTCATGGCGCCAAAAGCCTTTATCAGATCCTGCACCAGTTGCTGGTAGTTTTCAGCTCTGTAGTTGCCCAGAAAGCCCTTAACAACTGCCTTGAAACAGTTCCATGCTGTTCTCTCAATCCTATTGAGCTTATTGGAGAACTCGGTAGACTCAAACACCTTCTTATTCTGAGGTCCAACAAAAATTCCACCTTTGATTTTGGCCTCAGATAACTTGGGGAAGAACTCAAGAAGGTACTTAAAAGCGGCTGATTCTTGGTTGGGAGCCTTCACAAACTGCTTCATCAACCCCAACTTAATGTGCAGTGACGGCATGAGCACAATCATGGGATCAACCAGTGGCTCGCACATGACGTTCCGGGTCCCAACTACAAATTCTGTTCGCTGCTCCCAGTTCTTTCTCTTGTAGTGGTCAGAGGTGGCTCTGCTGTCCCAAAGTCAGAGGAAGCATTGGAATTTGATAAAGCCTCCTTGGAGTCCAATCAGGAAAGCCACGATCTTGAAGTCTCCAATGATTTCCCAATTGTACTGGTTGTATTGCAGAGCTTCCAAGAGGACTTTCACACTGTAGTAATCTTCCTTCGGGCAGACTGAATGAGTTAGGGGCAGTGCCGGGAACTTGTTTCTATTGTGGAGGAGGACAGCCTTCAAACTTGTGGTGGAGCTGTCTATAAATAGCCGCCACTCCTTGGGAACAAACGGCACCCCAATAACGTCAAACAGTCCAGGCACGTCATGGCAGAAGCAGAGGCCATCCCTAAGAGTGTAAAAGCCTGAGAAAAGTTCGTGTCGACTTCTCTAACTTGTCACCTACACTTCCTCCTTGACCAAGTTCTACTGCTTCATCCTGGAGATGAATGCTTAAAACACAACTTACCCTTTATTCAGGGTGCGAAAATTCAGTATCAATAAATCTCTTTAATCCACATTTTAACAATTTTACACTTTATTGCACTTTTATAATTTTCTTTAGGTATTACTCTTTATTTTCTAATTTAATTTAACCTGAAATATATATTAAAAAAATAATTTAACATAAGTAAATTAAACTTACATACAGCGTAAAATCCAGCATACAAATAATTCTAGTAAATAGCTTAGAATTTTTACAAACCCAAACTTTTAACTGTTTAATAGCACTTTTAAAAAACATTTATTTGGGACCTAAGCAAAACAAAAAAAAAAGTGATTACAAGCCAGGAAGAGAAACATTTTTTTTTTGTTACACGGTGTTATTAGTGAAAATAGCAATTTAATCATCTGTGCTAATTGATATTTGAGAATTCATACACATACAACAAATATCCATGATATAGAGGATTTCGACGAAAGCGTTCAGTCGTTCAACTAAGTAATCGATTGACACTTGAAGTGAGTGGCTGAGTATCCCACACACAATTGTTCTCTTCATACAATTCCTAAGCTGATTCAGTGTGAAACGTGTATTACAAGGCGGCATATTTTAATTACATACACTGTCCCATCTGACTAGCTTTCGCAAATTTCCGTCCATTCAGTTTCACCCACAAAGCCTGAGTCGACTCAGGGCTATAGTAAAGACACTTGCACAATAAAACATAAATGATTACGAAGCTAAATTCTTACCCACTCTACACATACATATGTATATGGAGATATTAAAGTGTAGCGTTGTAAATATCTTTGTAGAAAGCTTTGCTCAAGATGTTAACATTCACCTGATATATTTACTCCGTTATTTTCGTCAGTTCCGAACTAAAGAATCTGTCCTGCTGAGATGACTGAAGCAACGTGTTATAATGTATTTGACCAAAGACTTAATGCACCACAGAAAATCAAACTCAGGCCATTATGGCCGAGAGCCGAACACCCTAACAACTAAGCTCCACACCTCGCGCTAGAGATATACAAGTGGAACACAAACGCTAACGATCTCTCCAGTATGAGAGGACATACAAAGGCCACCGTTACTACTCCAGACCTTTTGAATAACTTTAACACACACACACACACACACACACACACACACACACACACACACACACACACACACACACACATATATATATATATAAATATATATATATATATATATTTATATATATATATATATATATATATAACCCACATTTTCAAACTATTGAATTGAACTGAATTTTACCGATACAGACCACAAATCTGATCGAATTCTGGTGTTTAACAATACCTTTTAACGATAATCCATTTCGATCGAAATCATCATAAATATTGATTTCTACAATTGGTACATGGCCGCAATATTTATTAGGAAAGAGCTAATGTGATATACATTACCCCCTCCCCTCTTTTATATTTCTGGCCTTCTGCCAATGTTTCAAATCAATATTGTCGTTATTGCCATTAGCTATGAGAAGTCTCATGTAAGAGAGTTGCTTTCATATATTCGAAATTTAGTTTTCGATCGGCGGACTAGGCACCACCATCATTCAAGCTGCAAGAAATACCAGTCAAATATCTCTCAAAACACATTCTGCTGTCTTGAAACATAAAATATACATTAAGTAATATGTTTCTAATTCTCTTTTTCGTCAAGCGAACAAGGCACCGTGTAGACTCTCGTTGAGTCTTCTAACAATAACTGCCAAACATCTCACCCTTATATTTTGGAAGAGAAAGTACATGCTCTGTAATATTGTCCATCTGCACCTGATGTGCACATTGGCCCAGTATATATATTTGTCAGTCAGAGTAAAAATAAATTTACGTGTACACAATAGGTTAATTACCAAATAATTGTTTCTACTTTTGGCACAAGGACAGCAATTATCCCAGAGCATTACTGGTACTTTATTTTATCGACCCCGTAAGGATGAAAGGCAAAGTTTACCTCGGCAGGATTTGAACTGAGAACGTAAAGGGCCATACCTCTATGCTGTAAAGCATGGTGTCTGACGCTCTACCGATGCTGCCAATTCACCAATAATGGCATTACATTTTATATGACGATTTATGAAATATCTGGTTAGAGCTGTTTTGGCAAAGATGGTACAAACATATTTGTAATAAAGAAGCAAAACTAGAGTGAAGTAAGTGAAAGAAAAACAATATAACAATAGTTTACATTTCTACATTATATTTCATGATATATCGGGATTAATACAACACTTCTCTAAAGAAAACAAATGAAGAGTGATGGTGATGTCAAGCAGGGGAGCTGCAAAAATTATATTCGTATATATTCAGTGTACACACACTTTTGGTAAAGTTTAAGTAAACAGTAATAGGTTGAACACCAATACCAAATGAGGAATGTTACGGCGTGCGTTATGCTAAAATAAAGCTGAGCAAGTAGAGGCCAAATAAACAATAGGGAAAATGTGTGCGGGAAGGATTTACTTGCTCATTTATTGATATAATAAATGCCTTTTCCTTTGTATTAACTTTTGTGTTTGCTAGGTTTTACAAATTTTCTCTTTAGTATTTTAATTAACAATTTTATCTATATTGAATTATTTCTATATTTTACGTCAACACTTGACAGACTTGATGAATTTTGCTCTTTAATATTAAAACCGCAACATTCTGACATCCACTGTAATCTTACATTGGAGAGGATTTATAGCAGTATAGATGACGGTAGAAGCTTTTGAATTTCATGTAACATTTCTCAGCAACTCCTATATCACAACAATGAGTGAACGAGGTGTTTTGATATAGTCACTTGATCTGGTAGAAAACATAGATGACAATTCTTCTAAAAAATTACTGTATAATTTAAAGAGCAGGATGGCATGTTTAATAGCGTAGTTCAGGCGACATTGACGTGGGATTTGAT
Source organism: Eledone cirrhosa (assembly GCA_964016885.1). Classification (NCBI taxonomy): domain Eukaryota; kingdom Metazoa; phylum Mollusca; class Cephalopoda; order Octopoda; family Eledonidae; genus Eledone; species Eledone cirrhosa. Next base: position 99,836,499 of record OZ024742.1, on the reverse strand, counting down.
AAGATGGCTATGACTGAAAATCAATGACCGTACGTTTCGTCGATCAGGTTCACCTGGGTTTAAACAAAAATAATCATAGTAACACCGGCAAAGAGAAATACATCAATAACATATTCATAAGTGATGAGAATGATATTTGTGAGTGGCAAGTAAACGTCCGCGGAAGCAATCATTCTTCGATTATATTCCATGCGAATCTTGAACTGCAAGACAGATTTATCTTAACAAGACCCTACAAGAGAACCAAGAGAAAACACAGGAGTATGTTTCTAGGTAAATTGAAAAATATGCTAACATTAATAGAAAATACAACTTGTCTAAGACTCGAAACCGATACATCATACCGGATTTCAAAGGCTATACTTTTGCAAAATCATAGCAAAATAGAGATAAATAGACATATAGATAAATAGATAGATAGATAGGTAGATAGGTAGATATGTAGATAGATAGATAGATAGAGAGAGAGAGAGGGGGGGGGGGGTTAGAAAGAAAGAGAGTAAGAGATCTATGAAGTACCCGTTGAACAAAAGTGACAGCGAAACCTTTAAAATCCCCATGATGCTATGGAAAATGCAGCTTGTCACACAACTTTGAAAGACATTACATGTGTGATCAGCAGCTGCCCCAAAATGCCATGAAGATATTATGATGCTACGTGGCATAACGTTGTTGCTAAAGCAATATACAATGTCATCTGTAAGAAGAAATGCTCTGAGAAAATGTAATAAATATTTCTGACATTGAGAATATTCACACGTTTCAAGACAAGGAATATTGGTTGAAAATTTTCATCAAGCCTTCCTTACAAATGGAAATAACGCTGCTGACACCTTGTGACAGAAAGCGAAAATTATTCACCTTTAGGGGAGGTCAGCTTCTCAGCGGATAAGAACATCTCATTCATAATTAGTGAGAAAGGAAGAGAATTTTTATGACCAACTGCTTCAAATCCTCCAACATCTCTACCTCCAACATCTCTACTTGGTTATATGTACCTGTAATAATCCGCACTATTGATTAACTTACAAAGTATTCCAGTAACAATCTTCCAAAAGCTGGTATTTTTCATACAAAGAAAAACACTCTCTAACACGTACACACCGAATGCAATCTTCAAGGAAAACAAGTAAAAGTATTTAAGACTTGGCTAAAAGATTACATGTAAATCATCATTGTTTATTATTTCGTCCTTGTTGTTTTAGTCCTGTTGTGGTTGTTATCAATGAGGACGTTTGCTTTCTTTGTTAGAAACTAGCCTTTCCTTCATAGGAAGAATGTAAAGAAAGTTAATGAAATACATAAAAACCTTATATATGTATGTGTATATAAAGACATCTCATAGCATAGGAGGAATATTAAAGGAACACATTCAAGCTAAACTGGAAACGGGGACTCAATAGATTATATAAAAATAAAGATTCTATCCTCACATAGAACTGGCGCAACACTCAGACAAATTAGGGAAGCGAAACACACACAAAAGAAAAAAAAATATATTTATTTATTTATATTTGAAAAAGGGTTCGTACTTTTTTTTTTTTTTTCGTCTTCGCTCTTATATTTTTAATTCATTTTGTAAGATTTTAGCCACGCGGGACGCTATTTTCTTATTGATATGTTCCCCACCCCTGTATGTGTTTGACTGTCTCTTCTCATTTATTCTCTCTCTCCCTCTCTCTCCCTCTTTCTCCCTCTCTCTCCCTCTCTCTCTCTCTCACACACATACACACACACACACACTCTCTCTCTCTCTGTCTTAACGCCCAATAAGTGAAAAATATTTGTATTATCTTTTGTATATTCTCTATCTCTTCCACCTTATCGTTGGCTAATCAATATGTTGGGGCATTTTAAATCTGGTGGTGTCCGCCCCTCACCCAGATGTGTGTCTGTGTCTTTGTTTTCATTTGCTGTCTGTATATATCCATGATTGTAGCGGTTCAACAAAAAATAGGTCGATAAATATGTACCGGATTTCAGAAAATAAATACTGGGTTCGGTATAATGGTCTAAATCCTTTCAATGTGTTGTCTAACCAGAATCGCATTCCAGTAAAAACAGTAAAAGAATGAAATACATTATGTTTGAGAATTGTAATCTGTTTGAAGTACTGAACTTTTCCTTTTCCTTCCCTAATGTATGTTTCGTAGTTTACGGATTTTGTGTTTGAATTGTTTTAGAGAAGTATTTGATCAGAAGATCTCTCATAGTTCTAGAGGAAGAAAACCTCATAAAGCAAACTGCATATCTCTCTTTAACCACTCATTCACTCACATACGCTTACACACACTCACTATACAGTTTTCACTCTCTTTATTCGTCTTTCTTCTTATCCAACTCTCTCTTTCTCCTTACAAATCCTTCTTAACCACTTCTATCTCCTCTTCTCTTTCTTTTCTCTTTCTTTTTCGTTATCGTATTTTCTCTCTTATTCTTCGTCTGCTTTTTTTTACTCATCTCTCTCTCTCTCTCTCTCTCTCTCTCTCTCTCTCTCTCTCTCTCTCTCTCTCTCTCTCTCTCTCTCTCTCCCTCTCTCTCTCTCTCTCTCTCTCTCTCTTCCATCCTCTAGCTATCCTTCTTCTTATCTACCTCATGTCTCTCTTTCCCTTTCTTTCACTTTTTGCAGTCTCAGAATATGTATGATTTCCAGTTGATGTAACATTCTTAACTTGTAAGAACAACTTCCGCCCAAGCCTGATCCTTTAGATCACTTTTATGTTTTATTCCATAGTCTGATGTCCATCAATGCTGATATTGTAACACTAATATTTCAAGAAAGTAGTTGACACAAACGGTCATCACAACAACAGCTACAGCAACAAAAAACACACGTACATATGCGCCAATTTGCTGAATTAGAACGTCGGCTAGAATGCTTTGTTGTATTCACTCTACGTCATTACGCTTTGAGATCAAATCCCGCCAAATAAAGTACGACTGACAAACTTACACTATCTCTCTTTCTCACTTCCCCATTCTATTTCTATCTTCCCAACAATAGCAACAATGTACTCATATAATAGTCTTGTGTATTTGTCCGTAACATACAAGAAATTACAGCGGAAGAAATGGGTGATTACGTCGACTGAGGAAGGAAGGGGTGATTACGTCAACTGAGAAAGAAAGGAGTGATGACGGTGACTAAAGAAGAAGGGTGATGACAAACTACAGAAGCAGCATTTAACATTCGCTACACCTTTATGTCGATATGTAACGCGAATTGGCTACACACATTGGCTGTTACGATTATGTGAGTGTTTGGGTGGTGTATATGTGTGTTTGTGTAAATTATATTTATATATAGTATTTGTGTGAGTGTATATGTGTTTGTGTGTCTTTATTTAGAAATATACACACGCATCTACATCCTTATATAAATAGACAAACTTAGCAGAAATTATTACATACACACACATCTATGTACTGACAGAGGAAGGAGGAGGTGGTGAGAAACTATAGAAGTCCAGCGTTCTAAGATTCGTAACAGCTGTGTTTGTATGTTTGTATCATTTGTGTGAGTGAGCGCGAAGGAACCAACAAGACAACCAACTAAATAATATCTCTTTTTTTATATTATGTATAGATATTACAATCAGCCGTCATTTTTTACGGCAAAGGACCAGCTAGTAATAACTATATTAAACAAACACAACGAGGTTTCTGGAGATATTAATTGTAGGACAATAATTAAAATTCCACTTTTATTCATGGCAATGTTCACATGACAGTTTTGAGGGAATAATAACGAACACTTGTGTGACACATGAGATAGACACTATATATTCGCTCCACTTGCCATCTATGGCTCAAGGGTAAAGCAGATCGTTCACAATTATGAGTTCCCGGGTCTAATTCCACCAAGTGGCATCTTGGGCAAATGTCTTCAACATAGACTCAGGCTGGCTCAAACACACACAGACACACATACATACCTCACACATACATACATGTACACATGCAACACACACATACATTCACATCACACATACCCACGCACATAAGTATATATATATATTCATATATGCATATATGTGTGTGTGTGTACATATCCCAATATATATGTGAGTGTGAGTTCATGTATTTGCATATATATATATATACACATATACACGCCTGATATATATATATATATATATATATATATATATATATATATATATATATATATATATATATACATATACACGCCTGATATATATATATATGTAAAGAGAGAGAGAGGTAGAGAGAGAAAGAGAGAGAGAGAGAGAGAGAGATACTTATACGGATATATTTATGATATTGTGTACTTGTACAGGCTCATATATTGATAATTATGTTTATATATATATATATTAATTTATATATATATATATAAAATAAAGTTAAATAAAAGTCAAATGATTAAAATTTAGCTTCGTTTATTACTGCTATATATATTTCAGTGACAGCCATCTTTGGCTGTGACCTCTTCAGGCAGTTTGAATTAGTATGGTATAGACAAGTACATATGTTGTTGAGGTGTGTAATATTGTCAATACTCTGATATGCCCAGTTCCTTCTTGGGTTGTTATTTCACTGAGGAACTGGAGTCATATGTTCTTGTCTATACCATACTAATTCAAACTGCCTGAAGAGGTCACAGCCAAAGATGGCTGTCACTGAAATATATATATAGCAGTAATAAACGAAGCTAAATTTTAATCATTTGACTTTTATTTAACTTTATTTTACACTACTCCGGAGTAACCAAACCAACCTGCGCACTTCGTCGAGTGCTCCAGCCTGCATACTGAGGTGTTGGTATACAACCAACATAAACTAAAAATATATATATATATTGATCAAGCTTCTAAAACACTCGACGTCGGGGCAGACAAAGATCCCCAAAATAGTATTTGTATTTACACCTATACATATATATATATATATATATATATATATATATAAAGAATTAATATCTAGTAACATATATATACATACAGATACATATCAATGCTAGCAAATATATAGGTTTTGTCTTAGTAACAATATATATTTAGACATATTTATATATATTCGTATATATATATATATATGTAGGTTTATATGTGCATATTTAAATGTATATATACATTTATATGTACGTGCATATTACGTAAGTAGGTTATTATGTATGCATGAGTTTGTATTTGAATGTGCCTCTGTCTATTCATGTGTTTTCTATGTCTATGCATATGTTAATACGCTTATCGCAATCCTCGAAGATTTTATTTTAATTCTAGCTCGCTATGACAACAAGTTAATCGCCACCTACTGTGTATTGGAATATGCTTGTTCTGGCTTTTCTCAAAACTATTGTTGAGATGTGAAATAAACAGATCAATCTTGGTGTTAACATGACCAGTGTCACAGTGAAGCATGTATATATATATATATATATATATATATATATATATATATATATGTGTGTAAATACAAATACTATTTTGGGGATCTTTGTCTGCCCCGACGTCGAGTGTTTTAGAAGCTTGATCAATAGAACAGTCCGACCTTCAAATTTACGTGACTAGGTACACGTGAAACGTATATTCCCTTAACGGGAAATACTCAGGAAGATTCAGCTTGACAAACGATATTACAAGGCTGGACTGTTGAAATGCAGCTACAGCACATTTTGTTTTCCAGTTGAGTCGACTGGAGCAACATGTTATAATGTAGAAGGACAACAAACCATACGCACACCTACTTATGGTCGGAAGGTCATGAGTCGAATATCTTACCCATTAAGGTATTAACTTGCACTATAAAACAAACTGTATTCTACTGGGATCAAGAAAGGAAAGGAATTGGCTGAGAGTAAGATTAAATGCCTCGATAATTGATCCATCATTTGCGCTGCGAGTTCAAATCCTGCTGAGGTAAACATTGCTTTTCCCACTTTCGGGGTTGATAAAATAAAGTACCAATCCAGTGGTGGTGGATTGCTGTATCCGCTCAAGTCCTGTGCGTGTTGAGTTCAAATCCAGTCTCCTGTCACCAAAAATACGGTATCATATTTTATTCAAGAACGATTTTAACAATCAACCGTTTTCGTTGCCTTTTATAATGATATATTTCCAGAAGAGAATCATATCATTTTGGAATCTTGGTCATTTGTTTCGGTTAATTCTCAAGTTTGAATATTAATGAGTAATGTTTCCTGCATTGGAGTATGTTTCGACTGTAAACCCTTTCATTTCCACATTTCTGATAAAAGATATTGCCTATGATTTGCTAATCATTAAAAAAACAATCAGAAGTTTGCAATAATGCAAAATTCTGATTATTAAGCTGGTGTTTGGAATATAATTTAAAAAACATTCTTGCATAAAAGTCTGATTATTAGATAAATATAAACACTGTAATACAAATAGACTTACACTGAATAATTAGGGTGATATTTAGTTCGTTTGTATCAAAAGAGTTCATTGATGTACAGAAAGAATGGAGACTGTGTGAGATATAACTGAGAATAAATCACAATAGAGGTGTGCTTGTATGAATTGGCAAGGCGTTAGAGTGGCAGAGAGACACAGCATCACAAGCCTTACTGTTACTCTCATTTAGCAATTCTAGGTGTTTCCGTGGAAATTCCATTCCTAAATTAGAAACAACCATTAAGAAATAAAGATCAATGTCATTTAAAACTATTTATAAGTTATACACTCACCCACCTTTTATATATATAATTTAACCAATTCTCACGCGCATGCTCTCATCTTTACATACATATACACACACACTTTCCACAATGTGATCATTACCACCATTGCTACCACCAGCCCAACTGCCACTACCAACAACTCCACAACGAGCACCATCTCCAGTACATCACTATCATTACGTTCACCATCACCACCATTATCATCAACACAATCTCACCGACACCACTCTCAAAGCCGCTCTCGTTCTCACACATGCACACACGTACACACATACATACACAAACACATACTATATATCCCTTTTCCAGATTAACAGCCATGTTACACCACAGAAACTTTAATATAATTGTTTCTACTTTGGGCACAAGGCCTGTAACTACCCAAGTACATTACTGGTGCTTTATTTTATTGACCCCGTAAGGATGAAAGGCAAAGTTAACCTCAGCGGGGTTTGAAGTCAGACCGCAAAGGGGTGTAACACTATGCTGCAAAGCATGGTGTCTCACCTCTACCGATACTGCCAGTTCATAACTTTAATATAATGATTTCTAGTATAGGCACGAGGCCAGTAATTTTTTTTTTGGGGGGGGGGAGTCGATTAAATTGAGCCCAGTACGTTACTAGTGCTTTATTTTATCAACCCGTAAGGATGAATAGCAAAATTAACCTCGGCGTTATTTGAACTCAGATGGCTAAGGGGCGTAACTCTATGCTGCAAAGCATGGTGTGCGACCCTATACCGAAACTGCCAATCCATCGCTCTAGTAACTTTGATAAAATAGGTTTGAAAATTTGACTTATGCTTTACAACTGAAAGACTGATAACAGACGCGGATTCAGCAAATTTTACCAAGCCATGCCGAATATTATGAGGCGTTTATCTGGACGAGGCATAATAGCTAATACATGTTAATATATCATATGTTAACGTATGCTAACGTATAAACACATTTTAAAAGGCGATGTTATGACAACATCGCCTTTAAACTAAAACTTGTATAATTCACCGAAAACAATGATACCTTGTATAAACAAAGGAAACAATAGAAATTCAATTCTGACCTAGAAATATTTTACGACTGTTTGTATTTCTGAACAAAAGACTGTGTGATTATGCACACACACACACACACATATGTATGTGCGTATATATGAATATTTATACAAATATTCCTGTATTAATTTATATATGTGTGTGGATGTCTATGAGTGTGTTTGTGAGTTTGTATTTATGCATATATATATATATATATATATATATATATATATATATACACACAGACCTACGTACGTACATACATACGTTTATACATACTTATATCCATCCATTCACCCATCCATCCATACATACATACAAACATAAATGCTCATACATGACTGTAAAGCGGGGAAAAACAACAACCCAATCTAGCAACATTTTCATCAATAGCCTAACTGTTTCACCGATATCTGACGAGGACTGCTACCGATACCTGGGGATAGATGAGAACATATCCTATAATGGTATCTGTAATAAAGAACGCGTAACCAGGGAATACTACACCCGATTAAGAAAGATCTGGTCATCGGAACTCTCTGCGCAAAACAAAACAGTGGCTCACAATGTGTTTGCTGTGCCTGTCCTAACACCAACGTTTGGAATACTCAATTGCACGATAGACGAAATCTGAGCAGTTGATGTTGGAACTCGAAAAATACTAAACAACACCGGAAACTTCCACATCAACAGTGACATAGACCGCCTTTAATTGAAACGTAAGCAGGGAGGCAGAGGCCTAACATCAGTCCAGACAACATTTGAATGTCGCATCATATCTCTCCGACAACATCTATGAACCTCGAAGCGTACGAACCCGTTTCTCGAGCAAGTCTATCTGCATGAAACAAATAAGATCATGAGAGTTGGGAAGGAACTCCTCGAGAGATATTCCCTGTGTGATAATCAAAAACTCAATCCAAGGGATGTCGCTCAGCAGTATCGCAGTAAATCCATGGATGAAAAACTGCATGCTTATCAGCAAAAAATCATGCATTGATATGTTGCCAGGAAGCTCCAGAGTGAGAGTAATATAGATAAGGAAAGTAGTCTATCTTGCACCAACAACCGCTATATTGGTTCCCACTTTGAAGGATACGCTTTTGCAATCCAAGAACAGGAGATTAATACGAAATACCTGATTCACAAAAGAGATAGGGATGCAGGCAAAACACCTAGATGTGATAACACGTGCAGACTCTGCAGAACTAACATCGAGGATATCACTCATGTCATCAGCAGCTGTCCAAAGATGTCATCGCGGTACTATCTACCTATGAGGCATGATGTAGTGGCCAAAACACTGTACAATGCAGTTCGTAAAAAAGATAGCCCCGATAATAAACACATTAAAAGCTACAGCAATGTGGAAGACATCATCTACATAATATGAAAGAGTACTGGTGGAACGTTTCAGTAAAAACCCCAATAAAATGCAGGCATAACAGACCAGATATTATGATATGGGACAGGGAGAAGAAAAACATGCAGAGTAGTGGAAATTAGCAGGCCAGCAGATGCCAATATAATATCAAAGATTAGTGAAAAGGAGAATATTTATGCAGAACTGTTGAGAAATCTGCAGATACTCCACCCTGATTACACCTTCAGATTTATGCCTGTGATTATTGGGGTACTGGGGTATGTTAGTAACTGCCTCAATACAAATCTTGAGAAGCTAGGCTTCACAGGAACAGAAAGAACACAACTAGTTAGGAAATTACAAATACAATCAATTAACGGAACAGGAAAAATATGTAAAACATTCCAGAAATGTTGCATCTAATAACTGCATACACACATGTACAGATGCAAAGCATATACACATGCACACATACAACACAAAACATCCACATCCACACATACAATAACATCCATATCTACACATGCATGCATACATACATATCTACCTAGTTGATGTGTGAATTCCAATGAGAGAGTCTTGTGTCTATGTTAGAAACCGACTCTCTCTCTATTGGTAAAACTTTGTGA
>OZ024742.1:99814303-99821803 GCA_964016885.1 Eledone cirrhosa | reverse complement strand
GAAAACCACGATGAACTAAAGAAAATGATTGCACATGCGGTGAGGGCCAGTATAAAATTAACCCTTAAGGAACATATGTTCAAATTTAATGGAAAAACATATGCCCAAGAGGAGGGAGCAGCCATTGGTGTTAGCATTGCAGGTGACATAGCTAACCTATTCATGGTATGGTGGGACAATATACTTAAACTTAAACTTAAATAACAGTTAGAAGACAGCAGCCTCTTAACCCTGATAATGTACTCCCACTACGTTGATGATATAAACATCGTAGTAAAAACACCCCCACTAGAGAACAGTCAGGGATTAGAGAAAAACATCATAGAAAGCATCCAGCAAATAGCTGACTCCATCCACCAGAGTATTAGAATTACTATAGACTACCCAAGCAAACACACCAACCATCGATTACCTGTACTAGACACAGAGCTCTGGTTAGAAATCATTAATAACATAAAACAAATCCTACATTCCCATTATGCCAAACCCATGACTTCCAAATATCTGATCCACCGAAACTCAGCTGTTTCGGACCACACCAAAATCAACATTCTGATTGCCGATTTGGTACGGGTGATGAGAAACGTGTCCCACATGTGCAACCCCAAAGAACTAGAGACACACATACAACACTTCATCCACCGTATGCAGTTCTCTGGGTACAATCAGAGAGATAAAATCAGAGTATTTAGAGGAGCCAGAACCAAATGGGAAAAAATGGTAAATAATGATACAAATGGGACCTGCCCCTTGTATAGGAGTACATTTTGGAATAGAATAGAAAGAACTAGGAATAAGGTTAAGAGAATAAACTCATGGTATGATAGCAATAAATACCAGAGTGTAATGTTCATCAATACAACCCCTAGAGGTAAATTAGCTTACAAATTTAGAAGGGCCCTAGATAAACATAAACTCAATATTAAGATAGTAGAAAGACCAGGTACCTCCAAAAAAACACTTATTAGCAATACATACCCTTTTCAAAGACCTCCCTGTATAGATAAGAAATGTATAATCTGTAAACTAAGCCCCCATATTAACTGTAAAACTAGAGATGTAGTATATAGCATAAGATGTACTGAAGGACAATGTAGAGATAAGAATATAGTGTACATAGGTGAGACAGCTCGTAGTATAGGAGAACGGATAAATGAACACTGGCGAGAGCTTCAAGATAGTAAAGAATCATCTGTACTCCACCAACATGCTAAAATAGAACATAAGGGTAAACTAGAGAACATAGAAATAAAAATAGAATCTATACACAGAAAAGACGCAATGTTTAGACAAATCACATAGGCAATAAACATAAATGAACTCCAATCAAAATTAAATAGAAAACATGAATGGAATAGCAACATCACAACATTCAATTAAGGACAAAATGAAAACACACACACATAGAACAAACAACCAACCAGTAACATGTAAATAAACAAATAAATAAACAAATATAAACACACACAGACACCCGGATGTAACACATGCACAAACTATGCACACAACACACACACACAAAGAAGATGGCGTAGGACAGAACAAAGGAGAGGCACAAAAACAATGAAAATAATCCCCAGTCACTGAAGAGGTCACAGAATGTGTGACGAAAGGACTTTGACAATCATCTGGTTGTGGAACCAACCAACCGGAAATTTATAAATTCTTAAAATTATAAATTTAATTTATAATAAATTGGAGTGAAAGCAACTGGTGTGCGTATTTCTTATTGGCAACATGACCCTCCCAAAGCATAACAATATCGGTTCCAACACACGTTTTCAGATAAAGAATCTTGCTAAACAAATTCATATATATATATATATATATATATATATATATACATATATATATATATACATATATATATATATATATATATATATATATATATATATATATATATATATATATATATATATATATATATATATATATATATATATATATTATCAACTTCAACATTACTTATTGATTATTTACTTCTTTTGTTTTTACGAACAGCTATATATATATATATATATATATATATATATATATATATATATATATATATATATATATATATATATGAGAAAAGGGACAGAACTTTCATGAGAAGCGTCTGTATGGATTGATCAACGATTTCCATGGTCACTTATATATCTATATAGAAATTGATGTCAAAACGGCCAGAGCCCAACTCGCTAATACACACACACACATGCACACACATCTACATATATATATATATGAATGTATGTATAGTATATTTGATAATATATTGTATGTTTATTTACAAACATTTTGAAGACCATTTGCTATGCGTTTTAAAGTAGTGACTATTTCACTTACTTAGTCACGGCAAAAACAGAGGGAAGCAACCGACAGCTGTTTCTCGTTTGTTAACGGTTATCAAGATTGCTTATCCCTTCGTTTAGACCGAGACTTATAGAAGCCGGATCCTTATAAAATTCCAGTGACAATTTAAATGGTAAACAGTCGATCAATCCATACAGACCTTTTTTATGAATGATCTGTCACTTTCGTTTTTAATAAAATAAAGAAAAAAAACAAACAAACAGATGGCATCACAAGATTTAGGTTGATGTTGAGAAAACACTTGCCTTCAGTGAAGAGATTGGGAAGTAGAACAACAGGCCTAAGGCAACTACGTCACATTTGACAGCCATATATTGTTTTCCTCATCCTCCTTTATACTTATGGTCATCATTTCGTATTTTTCTTCCAGAAGAATAACATTTAAAAAGACATTGAGATGAAGATATCAAAAATCTTAAGAGTTTTTCACTATAGAAGTACATTTCGAAATATATTTCTGTTCAGTCGAGTGTAAAAGCATAAGAGTATTGGGTTTTCATTTCGTTCGAAAGTAAAATAAGTAATTTTCTCTTAATTTTTGATTCCACAGATTGGGAAATATATATAATGGTTGTTTTAGACATAGGACCAGACTTGTGTAGGAAAGTTTCAACAGAATGTTATGAATTACCATTGAAATATGGCTAGGGTTTCGAATTTACTAATTCGTGCCTTCAATATAGATACGTCTAATTTTGATTCCATTCCATTCTTTTCATTGAGAAAGTCACAGAATGTGTGACGAATGAGCTTTGCCAATTGAAATAACCATCTGATTGTCAAGACAACCGATGATTTAATTGATAGCGTGACTTTTCCGAACTATAACTCTATCTGCTTCAACACGCGCTTGCACAATACAAAAAGAATTAAAAAAATACACGAAAGACACATGTAGTTCAAAAATAACAAAGCAAATGCAGAAATTCTTATTAGTTGGAATGAACATATATATATATATATATATATATATATATATATATATATATATATATATATATATATATATATATAGCTTAAGATGGAGTGAGAATGAGAAGAAAGCAAGAACGGGTGGAATTTTCCTCATCAGTGGGGGGTCTCGAATATTTCCACGCTTTAAAGACAAGATATCTACCAACCGCACAGAGCGTTCAATAACTGGGTAAGTTATTGGGAAAACGGATGAGGGAGGGAGGGAAGGAATATAGAAGGGAAAAGGGAAGAAAAGAGAAAACATCGAAAAAAACAACAAACTGAGCAATGTGCGAGCAACTTAAGGTAAGAGAATCCAAGACCACACGATGAGAGAACTTAAGTTCGAGAGCGTGTGGGCGAACGAAAAAATACGTCTGACCCCAGCTGGTTGTAAGTGAGAAAAGGACTGCTAGAATATATATATATAGTATTAAGGATACTATTTATGGTTATGCATATACAAAAACTTTTGTAGTTATATATATTTTTTCAAACCCTAAATAGCGATAGGCCGTAATATATTACTACCTTATTACCAGTAAGATAAATAGCTCAATGTAATAACATCAGTTGTTTTACAGAGCAGTTATATATAAGTTATATGAATCAAAGTTCTGTTCAAATCATTTATATGCTTACAATTGTTTCTTCCAAACCGAGGTTTGGAGTCCTCGGAGCAATTTATTAATGATTGATTACATACATGACCTCCTTTTCAACCCAAGAAACATACAGAAACATATGCATATATTGTTGCTCGGTGGGTTGACATCCATTATAACATTTAGCGTGGCAGTATACATTTAAAGATTACAGTCATATCAAAAGAGGATAAAATTAAAATTAAAGTTAAAATACAACATGAAATTAATGCGATAGGGTAGTCAGTGTGTGCAATAGTTACACGTGTGGCAAGCACGTGTGTCTTATTTATATAATATTATAGTGCGGCAGGGTGTTATATGTAATACAAGCACTTCAAGCGGGCAATCAATAGTATTAAGGGGGTTGTACTGGTAATGTATCTTTTATCTTTTATCTGTATGTTTCTGTATGTCTCGTGGATTGAAAAGGAGGTCATGTATGTAATCAATCATTAATAAATTGCTCTGAAGACCCCCAAACCTCGGTTTGGAAGAAACAATTGTAAGCATATAAATGATTTGAACAGAACTTTGATTCATATAACTTATATATATATATATATATATATATATATATATATATATATACATATAATGTGTGAATATGTGGGTGTTTGTGTGTGTGATTGTGTGTGACTGTGTGTGACTGTGTGTGTGTCTGTGATTTGAATGTATGTATCTATGTATGTATATATATACATATTTACAATGTTATTCACTGACACACACGCATATTATATGCAGTCTGAAAACAAATACATTTAATAGTATTGCGTCTTAATTATTTTGCACAAAGAGAACTTCTGCTTGCTTAGATATACAAAGATATGAATATACACCATACATAACTTTAAATAACATTATGTCTTACAGAGTTGAGTTCAATCAATATTATGTACATATGTATGTATGTATGTATGTATGTATGTATGTATGTATGTATGTATGTATGTATGTATGTATGTATGTATGTATGTATGTAAATTAAATATTCTTAGTGAAGACATTTTGGTATATGTTAAAACATTGGTATTATCTAATTAAATATGTAATTAAGGAAACCTGATGTGGAATTACGATATAGCGTGAGAAAGAAATAACACTAGAATATAAATGAAAATATGAATTATTATGTTAACATTGGGGTAGATTTGAATATAATAAAGAAAGCATAAGATAACGGTTTGTATTGTCTGAAGGTCGAAAAGAAGTTGAGATCAAGTTAACTATAGTAAAGATACTCTAACCTAACTAAATAAATAGCTGATTTTAAAAGGAAATTTCTAATTGTAAATCCAAAGATTAAAATGAATATATCTTACTAACTGAATGACCCAGCGCTGCCCGGGTTTCTGCTGTTCTTATTCAGATTAGTAAATAATATATATGAATATTTTTTTTCTTATAATTATTTCAAAATATCTATATTCTATTTAAAAATATATCAAAATTGTAGTGATAATGAAATTTAGAAATGAAAAATCTTTCAATCTTGAAGCACCTTAGGGTAAAGAATATTCATTGTGTCATCACATGTGTAGATGTGTGTGTGTGTGTTTAATTCTCTGTGTATCTGATGAAATGTTTAAGTGAAGATGTGTGTGTATGTAACTTACTAAGGCCTAACGTACGTAACGAACGCGCAAACACACACACACACACTCATAGACACATAAATAGACACTCAGATACAAAATGCAACGTCGTCGTCGTTGTGTTATAAAATGTCAGTTTATTATAGTTTAGTATAGAAAGATTATTTTAGTTAAAATGTTATATTGTTTTAATCGAAATGAAAATAAAAATTACATGTTGTAAATCCGGAGGTCTAATACTATTACCTTGTGAAAATTTGATTTGATTTGGTCGAGCCGTTTGAGAATGCATAAGGAAAATACAGACAGACAGGGAGACAAATAATTGTATACGGAGAGAGATAATGGTGCTTTAATTAAGTCTAAGAGTAAAGAGTGAAATATATGTACTAAAGTTCGGGTTTTAACATCTTATCATGTTCTATTGTATAGTTTCGAAAGAGTTACTACTATTTGTTGGTGAGTACTTATTGTCAAAGAAAATGATTTATTAGTTGAAAATGCTTCCTATCTGGTTAAAGCTGAACATTATATTAGAATAATTGTGTTAATTTACTATGTAATAGTTTGAGTGTTTGTTAAATTATTACATAAATGAAAATATAATTACTTTGAAATATCTTAGTTTCTAAATTTGTATATGCACACGAAGAAACAATTTGAAATAATACAACAACAACGACGACAAGATCATCAACAATAACAACAATAATAATAATAACAACAGGCACTATCGCTGTGAAAAAGAAAATCACGCATGATTTTTTTACTTAACTTTATTAGATTATATTGCATAATTATCTAAGTTGTAAATAATTGAGCACTCTTATATGATTGAATATCATTCTCTTCTAAATATGATTTTAAATAGATAATGTGCAGATGTATAAAGCAAATGATATACTTATAACCGTGTAAAGTGCGTGACGTGACCAATCTTGTGTGTTTATTTTTTTGTTTACCAATGTATGCAGCGAGATTCTTTGACCTTGGTGTCAATTCGGAAAGAAATGGAAACAAAACTGAAGGAACAGCAAAATCTCAAACAACAACAAAAACAACAACAACAACAATAATAATAATAATAATAATAATAATTATTATTATTATGCTTTCTTTATTAGCCACAAAGGGCTCACATTAAGGAAACAAAAGACGGTACGGGAAGCTAGAGTGTGGTTTGTTCTGCGTGTGAAATAACAATCATAACAGAGACCAAGAAAATAAACATTTAAAACAAACATAAACAATTCCCCAAAGGTGAGGAGACTCTATGGATCACTTGTGTAGAAATACCACAAAAGCCCCGGTCACCCTGGTCCGATTGGTCAATATGCCCTCTCCCAGTTTTTCTACTCCAATCTACAGGGTTATGCCCAAGGCTGACCCATTCAAACGCTCACCCACCTTTCAATAGACTGGTTAGAAGGCAGCACTTCCCTCTCTACCCTTATTTTCCTTTTCAAGTGAAATTTGAAAAAGTTAATCAAGGCTTCGCCGAAGAGGAAAATAACTGTCTTCAACCCTTTCAAACGGATCCAGCACACGACCTCTTTGGCCATGACCACAAGGCAGATAAAAACTACCTGTCTAAAGGAGGACGTTGGAGCGATCTTCACAATAGACTCAGTTGAGAGTCGGATATTTCCTACACGTCAAAGCGGGTGCTCGACATAAATCCACAGGTAAGCAATACTCGGACACTCAATATGTGCATGCATGACGGTTTCGACGCCCTGTGCACACCTCGGACTGGCTCGGACTTCCATGCCTTAGAGTTCATTCCAAACTGGCAAAGCTCCTTGGCAACACTGACAGGCCATGGATTTCTGTAAGATATCTATGGGCCCTCGACCGACAGTCCTCTGGACAGAGTCTCCCAAAGGTAGTCATCACTCTAACCCTCCACTGACCCTTTATAGAACGTTTAGGTGAATTTTCCA
>OZ024742.1:99804303-99806803 GCA_964016885.1 Eledone cirrhosa | reverse complement strand
AGGCCTTGTTCCTATATAAGAAACCATTATTAATACTATTAAACCAATCAATTGGGCGGCAAATTGGCAGAGTCGTTAGAACGTCGGATAGAATGCTTTGCAGTATTCGTCTCGAATGTCTGCTCTCCGAATTCGAATCCCATTAAGTTCAGCTTTGGCTTTCATCCATTTTAGGTCGATAAAATGTAACAGTCTAGTACCGTGCTTGATTCTTCCTCTATATCTCTATCTCAATCCCTTTCTCTCACTCTCTATTTTTTCTGGAAGAAATCTGCTAGAGAGGGGAGGACTCCACCAGGTTTATAAATACCCTAGAATTGCTATGTCACTATGCCCAGCTCCCACAGGAGTTACGGGTTCATATATACACTAACCAATCAATTACTGTAATACAGTTATTCCAATGCTTGAGTCTAGTGTCAATCTTCATGTCATTCGTATTACGTGGGATATTCTTGTATTTCAGTTTCTGTAAAATTAATTAACACACATTTTTAGATTCCAGTCAAACATTATTTTTATAATTCTTAATCATAACGAACAATTTTGTTTAGCCAGACTGTGTAATTTATTATCTAATTTAATTTTCTTAAGCTAAATATTGTGCCTCGATGCTTATATTATTATAAGTAATTATGCTAGTCATTTGTAATATTGAATAATTTCAATTCGTAATAGTGGCTTAGTGTCTAATGTAATATATATGGAAATTAACTACCATCACAAACTCTAATAATATACAAATTATATGCGATAGGGTATACAAGCCTTCCAGTTAGGTATTTCCGTGAAATTATGAAGCTGATGAAGATATTTCTCGGTGAGAACCCAATAAGGATTGATAATAGATTAAAGATATTCATCAAGATTTCCCTTTAAAATACGCAATTTTGACACGTTATCATATTTAGATATTTAATGTTAATTCTGAACTGTATATATACAGATATAATTATAATTTTGCCATATACTTCGGCTGACTCGTGCACACACAAACACACACACACACGTATATATATATCAAAAGGACGAGTTTAGTATAGAGTATAGAGTTAGCTCTGCAACACAGCAAACCATACTGGAGAACACACGAAGGATTCTTCAATTCGTGTATGGTTACAGTGAGAACGGAAGTATTTTTGTCACACACATATATATATATCCATATATTTGTATATATAATTATATATATATATATATATATATATATATATATACAGTAAAATTTCGTTATAACGAAATTCATGGGGTATAAAAAATTCGTTATAACGAGATCGGCCGAAACAAATTGAGCTTTTGATTGTTATTACCTCGTATTTAAAAATTAAACAATAAATGAATGAAACCATGCCTGCAATATGACCATATCATGCAATAAAATATACAGTGTACCCCGGCATTCGGGTTCCCGGTTATTCGCGAAATTTTCCTTAGAACAAAACTAATAAGTGTTTTTTGGAAACTACCGCATATTCTCGGAATCGTAAATAACTTCCGCGATTCTTTAATGGCTTTTTTTCGTGGTAATATATATTTGTTCGCATTTTTCAACGCTAAATTATTAATAACAATATATTGTATTTTCAGCCTATATTTTACGTTATATTTTGACATTTATATGCATTGTTATGGATCACGTTCAATAACTGCTCAGTTTTTCACTGTTCGCGGGGGACAACTGTATTTCAAATATGTTCAAATGTTTCCTTCGTTTTTTTTCCTGTCATATTATAAACTCGCGTAAAAAACCCTCAAAAACTTAAAAAATATTTTTTAGTTACATATCTATTATTGTATGTGAGTGTGTTTGTGATTCAGATATGTTCTTTCGATCATTTTCGAATTGGCTTCGTAGCCGGTAAACCCAACTCTATACGGGAAGCCCGGAAGTTAATATATCGTGTTTTAGAACCCAGAGTGTCTAATAACCCATGTGGTAACTACTGCCTTTAACCCTGGTTGTGGATTTCTGTAAAATTCTTAATCTCGAAAATATTTGACTTTCTGCTAAAATCGATCGAAAATGTTTAAATCGTGACTTTCTGTAAAATTCTTAATTTCGAAAATTCATTACAATTGTGTGTGTGTATATGCATAAGTATATATATGTATGAGTATATAAATATAAATACACATAGTCACACAAAACACACACACATCGCTGCGATGAGTGTGTCGAACACTTGCTTTTTTCGCTGTAGAGAGGAATTTTGGATGTTCGGGGGTTCATTTTTCGTTCGTATAACTGAAATATTCGTTGTAATGAATTTCGTTATAACAAAATTCTTTTATCGCTGTTTTAATAAGCTTGTGGCTGGGGATCGAAAAAATTTCGTTATACTGAAAAATTCGTTATAATGGTATTCGTTATAACAGAATTTTACCAGTATATATATATATATATATATATATATATATATATATATATATATATATATATATAAATATAGGGCGGGTAAAATTTCCGAGATCCATGGACGAGATCTCTCCAGCGGTCTCT
>OZ024742.1:99791803-99799303 GCA_964016885.1 Eledone cirrhosa | reverse complement strand
CTTTTTCTCTTTTTTTCTTTTCTCTATTTCCATATTCTTTCTTAGTGTTTGCCTTTTTTTTTTAAATTTATTCTTACTAAATAAGGTTTGTTTCTCTTGCATTGATTTGATTAAAATCATTTTTATATATTCTATTTACAAAATAAAAAAAAAAAAAAATGAGTTGATAATATTATAAACATTACGTTGCTTCTCGTTAAATAGATAAATAAAGGAACTTGATCTTAACTGAGAACATTATTCAACTGCCTTATCAACGGTACCTAATGCCGTCAGAACGTCACATATAAAGCTTTGCGTTATTCGTTCCAGCCCTATATCACATCCTCTCTATCACTCCTTTTTTGGAAGAAAGTGGATGTGTTCAAATCTGGAAAAGGATGGGCTCTACCAGGTTGAAAATGTCAAAGAAACGCCATATATAACAACGGCGTCCTATTTCACCATCAGGACTTGGGGGTAAAGGAAATAATTGTTTCTACTTTAGGCACAAGGCCAGCAATTACCCGGGTGCATTACTGGTACTTTATTTTATCGACCCCGTAAGGATGAAAGGCAAAGTCAACCTCGGCGGGATTTGAACTCAGATCGTAAAGGGACGTAACTATGCTGGAAAGCATGGCGTCCGACCCTCTACCGATACTGCCAATAGGAAATAATAATGCATCATAACCCGCTAAATAAGTAAAGAAACTTGATCTTAACTGACATAATTATCTTATTGTTTTGGCAAAAATAAAAACATAATTTGGGAATGAATGAACACCACACAATCTCATCTACCCAAAACTAGTTGTAAAACAGTGTGTTGACTTTCAGCGTAATTGGTTATTCTTCATTTTCATGTTTCCACAATTCTCCAGTCTCTTCACCTACTCCATTGAAGCGTGTGTGTACGGAAGAGGTGGGGAAGTTTGTTTTCCCAACATTTCCTTCAACCACTCTCACCAATACACACTACTAAATAAACCCTATCATAAGCTCCATACCTGCTACGTCACTCTGTGCTCTGTTGTCAGCACCATCTAGCGATGAACCCAACTACTAACGTGTCAGTCATGTCAACCGAGAGCTGTCCTGACTCAACTGCCTCAGTTTTGTTTCGTAAATGATAGCAGTTAAACGACCTATCACTACGCACATCTTAAATTGCTACATGTATACCACCACTTACTATATCACCCTACCATCGCTCAACAATCGTTCCCACCACCACTATCTCTACATCTACAACATCACTGCCATCACTTCATTTCTATTATAGTTGCCAAGACCATCCCTATCGCCATTACAACGCAAGCAGATCACCACCACGACACACCACCAAAATCACCAATCTTGTCACCGCCAAGCCCATCACCTCCATCACAACCATCAGCAACACTCACCACCACACTCACCACCACCGGCACTACCCCCTCCCACCACAACTACCACCACGAAGAAGTCAAACAATAAGATGGGAGCGGAAGTAGCAATGTGGAGGATGGAATGATACGGAAGTGAAAGACTGGAGTGGAAGCTGAAAGAAATACGTAGAGAGAAATACAGAGAAAAGAGGAAAATTATGATGAGGTGAGGGAGGAATATATAGAGATGGAGACATTGAATAAAAGAACAAGATACCACAAGGAATGTTGTCCAACCCACTAACGATCTGCCACTGCATACCAATATTACAGGTTTTAATTTATGCAAAATACCAGCAATTTGGGGTAATGGTAAATGTCGGTAAAGTCAACGCCTGTACTTTATTGGTACAGCTCAAAGAAAGATCGGTATCGACCTCGTTCGACTCTGGAATCGACTACTGATCATATTTGTGGGATCCTTAACCATGTATATACAGGCATATATATTTACCTTGTAGATGTGTATATAACAACAAAAGAGCCATGTGATTGTGTTCGAAACAGGCTTTCTATACTGTGATAAATAAAAGAAATAAAGCCTGAACATACATCCATTCATCCATTCAGTCATACATACAATCCAATACATACATGGCGGCCGACTCCTCGTTATCGAGTATGGCCATTGCACAATTTAACATTATTAATAATTATTAATTAATTCTATCGTGCAATGCCTGTGCGTGAAGATATTTTTTAAAGTGAGCAAAGACTGTGTACTGAACCAATCCCACTCTCTGAGCGACAGTAGCTATCACCCGAAAAGAAGAAAAGGTCAACATCATCGGTAACTACTGATCCGCAGGTTTTATATCGGAGTTATCCCAGTTTCCTGAGTTGCCTTCCCCTAGAAGTATGCCCTGACAAAGGCTAGGGGTCTTTCACTCCCAGTGGTTAACCGCGCGAGCGGGTATTAAGCGCGATTATTTCTGTCCCCGCGCATATACACATATATGCACACATGCATGTACATATATACATACATACATGATGGCTGCAACTCAAATTAGAGTAATGCCATTGCTTGATAATTAAGCACGGATGTGACGCTTTTTAGTGTTGCTAGGGACTTTTCTATGAGCAGCAATACCATGTATCGCAAAAAATGTCTGTGCTTGAAGCTATTTTAAGTGAGGAAAGATTTTGCACGGAGCCAATCCCACTCTCTGAATATCGAATGCATTTACCCAAAAAGGAGAACTGTTCTACATCATTGCATGCAAGCGAAGTCGCAGGTTTTATATCAGAGTGACCTTTTCCTGGAGAGATGTCTTCTTGAAGGCTGGGAGTCTCACACTAAAAGAAACAAAATACAAAAAAAATCCCTACCTACCTACCTACCTACACACATACATACATTTATAAACAGAAACGGAATATTAAGTTTTCATGGCAATAGATAATATCCAGTGTAAGGTGAAGTGAAACCGCATCCATCATTCCAGAAAAAAATTCTACCTTGAATTACTTCTTGATATTTTCAGTTATATGTCTCAATGTTATATCGAACACTAGATCACGTAACCCACAATACTATACAGCAGAATCTACTTTACCCCACACATTGCATCAAGAGACAGCAAGCATCTATACACACACTGCGTCTCATTGTTGTTACTGAGCCTCAGTCGGTGCCGACGACGAGTGTTCCAGTAAGCATTTCATTTCACAGATATTTGTATCTTCCATGTAATTCTTAATGATATCCTGTGGCCATTTGAATTATAGGTAAAATATCTTTTCCCAGCTAAGTATACTGGAAAAACGTGAAAAAAATTGTCTTTTTCAAGGACACAACGCGCAGCCCGGAATCGACCTCACAGCCTTAATATTGTGAGCCAAACACACGCATAGATCATTATTTGTCCAACACATATATAGATCATAGAGTAACAAATACCAGAACACCTCACCACCCAAACATCATAGGTCATGCAGAAAACACAATGTAGACTACACCACACCTCGCCATCCAAATACAATATAGTTCACTCAGCAGTACACTACACCACACCACATCACACTTCAGCGCACTGCATTACACTATTTTACCCTGTACACCACACTGCTCCACACTGCAACACACACATATCCATCGTGCCACAATATGATACACCACATCATATACCATTTCACATTACACTACACTTCATTACCCTCTACCTATATTATACATCACAACGTCCTACACCCCAACACTGATCTCCACCATTCTATGACACACCATCTCATATTACTCCACATTACACACCACACCACATCAATCCTACGCTATTTACTACATCACGATATTCTACAAACGAACCATCATTATAGCAGCAGGAGGGCATTCATCATGTTAAATGAATTAAAATTCTTCAATTTATTTAACATTTCGACAACTAAATGAGTTTGAACTTTGACACAAAAGCTACCGAATTCATAACCTTTGGCACGTAATTAAACAAATATTTTCCACTATATATCTAGGAACAAAACAGAAATTTGTTATCTTGTAGTCATTAAAATAATTCAATTTTGGTAAAAGTATTCTTCGGAATTTGCTCTTATCTTTTAGAAGTCAAAGAGTATACAGACACACACATACACCCCCACATACACACACACACACACACACACACAAACAAACACGCATAGACATATATATATATACATATATATGTGCATATATACATGTACATACATGCAGCTATGTGTGTATATGATATATATATATATATATACATATGTGTATATATATATATATATATATATATATATATATATATATATATATATATATATATATATAATATGTATGTATGTATGTATGTGTGTATATATATATATATATATATATATATATATATATATATATAATATGTATGTATGTATCTGTGTATATATATATGTATAGTAGTTCTCGCTCTCTCTTCTCTCTTTCTTTCTTTCTCTCTCTCTCTCTCTCTCTCTCTCTCTCTCTCTATATATATATATATATATATATATATATATATATATATATATATATATATATGGGGGGCAGGGGTATACGCATGTATGTATGTAAAATCTCTTAATTTATATGGGCTAAATGAAAAGGTTATTTAGCCATATTAATAAAACAAAAAAACTACACCTAATATAACATCATCATAAAATTGAACCAATCAGCAACATGGAATAAATATCGTACAGAACAAACTTCCTGTTCAAAACTGATTGTAGACCTTATTGAAGACATAAACAATAGAACGATGATTAATAAGAGACAAACAACTACAACAACAACAAAAATAGCAACATCAATACCATTATAACGTAATATAGATTATAATATATCACAAGATATTTTTAATATATTTTAAAAATAATACTTAATTCAGATTTCTTGCTTAATCTAATCAAGTTTTATCGACGATAAAGAGATTCTGAACGTCACTGGGCGCCATATTTACACCTAATTGATCAGGCATTTTCATGGGGAAATTTAACGTTTTTATTCTTATTTCTCTTTCTTTTTTGTATTCGTATTTATACTCTTCTTCTGAATTTACTGTAATTCTATCAGTCAACCAATCAAAAGGTCCGGCAAATATGCTTTCTTCCAGTTTAATCAAAATTGTCCATTCTTCTTCTATATTTCCATCAGCCGTTTATTAAATCAGCCAAATACATTTCTAAAAGATGGTTGATTTAAAAGGACCCCACTCATTCGTCCATTCATTCCTTCTTTCTTTTTTTCTTTTTTTCTTTCTTTCTTTCTGTCTGTCTGTCTGTCTTTCCTTCTAGTTTTATCCTTTTAAAGTTTTCTATTTACATCTATCCTACTACGCATCCAACACAATACATACACATATTCTCTCTCTCTCTCTCTCTCTCTCTCTCTCTCTCTCTCTCTCTCTCTCTATATATATATATATATATATATATATATATATATATATATATATATATATATATATATATATATATATGTATATCCATATATATACTCATATATTTCATATTTCCTTTTAGCTGTATCCGTTTTAACATATCTATTTACATCTATCTTACTATGCACCCAACACTCTCTCTCTCTATATATATATATGTATGTATGTGTGTCTGTGTCTGTGTGTATTTATATTTTCCCAATTTGTGTATTAACCCTTCTATCTTATTTATATTTCTCATTTCTTTCCTTCTTTTATTCTTTATTGCTTCCACCTTTTCTTCACTTTGCTGTTTTTTTATCCTGTCTTTTATCTTTACATCTTTCTGCGATTTTCGCTCTCACTCATTACACACGCACACACATGCAGACAAACACATACACACGCGCGCATTCTTACACAAAACCACACACCAACCAGCATACACACACACACGCAGACAAATACACACATCAACCAGCATATATACTCACTCACATATATATATATACTCACATATATATGCTCTCTCTCTCTGAAATACTGTCTTTCACATGCACTCCCTTTCACATACGTACTCACACACACATATACACATACTCTCATACACATTTTTACATAAACATTCACACTCTCAATGCATTTAGTTCACACACACACGCAGTTCGTCGTATATACACACACTCTTCCCCATAGTCGTAACGCAATCCCTCAAGCTTATCCACATCTCACTCTCTCTCTCTCCCTGCATCTCTCTATCTTCCCCTCTCTCTTTCTTTCTCTCACACACAGACACACACATACACAGAATCGACACGAACCCTCTTCATAATTCATTCCCCTTTTAATTACCTACATCTCCCCTACCGCCTCTCACAGTTTAATTATCTCTTTCCTTTACAGGACCAACCATCTAACCTCCCTCTCATCTCTTTCTTTCTCTTTATACCCATATCTCTCTTTTCTCCTTCCCTCCTCCTTCTTTCCCTGTATCACCCTATTTTTCCTTCTCTTTCCCTCCCTCTTCAATTCTTCTCTATATCGTGATCTCTCTCCTTCTTCCTTGTCGTCTCGTTCAGTCTCTATATCCCCTGTCTTTCCTCCCACCCCAACTGTCTCTCTTCTTCATTCTCTGTATCACCATCTCTCTCCACCTCCTTCTCTATAACAGTATTTTCTCCTTCCTCTCTCTCCAATTTCCACCCTACACTTTCTCTTCTATATCATAAAACAAACCTTCCCCACACTCTCCCTTATTATCTCCTTCCTCATTCACTCTCTCTCAATATATTATAATCATCAACACTTCTCTCCCTCACTCACTACATATTCCCCTCCTTTTTTCCCTCACAATCAACCCTCTCCCTTACATATCCCTATCCTTCCTTCTCACTACCCAACCATCTCTACAAATCTACCTTTCATCCACCCTCACCCTCCCATTTATATATTACCCTCTTCTTCTTATCTTTATATCCTTCCTATTTCCTTCTCCCCATCTTCACTCCATCTCTACAAACGATTTCTCTCTCCTCTCTATATAACAATCACCCAAATCCCCCTCCCTCTCACATCATTGCTACTTCCCTCTCTCACGACACTTTATCTCTCCCTTCATCGCTATATATCTACCTCTTCCCTCTCCTCCGTTTCCCCCCTTCATCGCTATCGTTAATGAATCAAACACAAATCTTCCTTAATAGAACAAGTTCAACGAAGATATGTGCTTATGAAACAGGCGTTCCGTTGAGAGGTCAAGCCAAGGTCAATGATTGAGATGGTGGTGATGGCGATAGTCGTTGTGTTCGTTGTGGTGATGCTGAAGGTGGTGGTGATTGTGGTAGTGGTGGTGGTGGTGATGGCGATAGTCGTTGTGTTGGTTGTGGTGATGCTGGAGGTGGTGGTGATTGTGGTAGTGGTGGTGGTGGTGATTGTGATAGTCGTTGTGTTGGTTGTGGTGATGCTGAAGGTGGTGTTGATTGTGGTAGTGGTGGTGGTGGTGATGGCGATAGTCGTTGTGTTGGTTGTGGTGATGCTGAAGGTGGTGGTGATTGTGGTAGTGGTGGTGGTGGTGATGGCGATAGTCGTTGTGTTGGTTGTGGTGATGCTGGAGGTGGTGGTGATTGTGGTAGTGGTGGTGGTGGTGATGGTGATAGTCGTTGTGTTGGTTGTGGTGATGCTGGAGGTGGTGG
>OZ024742.1:99779303-99786803 GCA_964016885.1 Eledone cirrhosa | reverse complement strand
TTTATTAGGTTCACGCTTTTGAGACTGTGTGTGTGTGGGGGGTGGGGGTTGGGGGTGTTTCGAGCATAATCCCTTCATCAGGAGAAAAGTGGGTAGGAAGAAAGTTCCGAGGGTGTGTATGGGAGTGATGGAAAAAACATTTAGAAGCGGAAGGTGTGCCGGACAGGGAGAGAGTGGCCGTTTGGACCCTGGAAGGTGGCGGTGATGGTGATGTGGGAGCAGGTGTGGCAGCGAGGCCTGGAGCAGGGAAGGGAACCTGGGGGAGGGGGGGGAGAAGAGCGTGGGTTGGGGGTATGGAGCTGCGGACGAGGTAGGAGTGGGAGTCGGTGGGTTTGAAGAAGGCGGAGATGACGAGGGAGCGGTGGGAGTGATCGCTGGGGACGGAGATGTCTAAGAAGTGGACGTGGGTGGTGGAGATAGAGGTGGTGAAGTGGAGGGACAGTTGGAAGGAGCAGAAGAAGGAGAGAAAGAAGTCGAGCTGTTCTCGGATGAGGGTCGTGGCCCCGATACTGTCGTCGATGTAACGACCGTACAGTTCAGGCGTGGGGCCGGTGTACTGGGCAAAGATTAAGGCCTCAACATGGCCAACGAAAAGGTTGGCATAGTTTGGGTCCATTCTTGTGCCCATGGCTACCCCCATGACCTGTTGGTAAAACTCAACCGAGAAGGAGAAGCAGTTGAGGGTGAGGACCAGCTCGGCGAGGCGAAGGAGGGTGGGGTGGATGGAATGGGGGTGGTGCGAAGTTGGAGGTATTGTCAGAGGGCACGTAGGGGGTCGGCGTGGGGCATGTCAGTATAGAGGGACTTGATATCTAGGGTGAAGTGGAGGGGTGTGGGAAAGTGAGGGAGTCGAACAGGCGAAGGGCGCGGTTGGTGTCGGAGATGTGAGAGGGTGGTGATGAGGGGGGCGAGGATGGAGCCAAGGAAGGCGGAGATGAGTTCGATGGGGCAGTTGCAAAAGGAGACGATGGGGCGGCTGGGGTTGTCGGGTTTGTGGAGTGTGGGGAGGAAGTATATAGTGGTGGTCAAGGAGGTGCGGACGATGAGGTGGGAAGCGGTGGGAGGAAGGAGGGAGGAGGATACAAGGTTGTAGATGGTGGAGGAAACTTGTTGTTCGTAGAGGGGTGTGGGGTCGGAGGGTAGAGGGCGGTAGAAGAAGGGGTTACGGAGCTGCTTGAGTTCTTCGGCCGTGTAGAGGTCAGCGCGCCACACCACCACGGCACCTCCCTTGTCTGCCAGTTTGATGACGATGTTATCTTGGCTACGGTGGGAGCGGAGAGCGAGGATTTCGCCCCGGATGATGTTATGCCGTTTGGAACGGTGGCGAAAGTTGAAGCGATTTACTGCGTTACGACAGGCGGCGACGAACGTGTCCAGTGTGCTAAATTGCCCTGGGGCCGGCGTCCAAAACGATGGTCGTCGGCCCAGGGCGAGAGACGGATCTGGGGCGTTCGGAGCCGGTGGGGTTTGATGAACATGTGCCTGTAGCTTCGTGCGTCGCACGAATCGCTCGACTTCCGTTCGGGTGTGGAACTCGTCGCTGTGTGGGGTGTGGGGTTGGAAGCGAAGGCCTCTACTAAGGAGTGAGCACTCAGGTGCGGAGAAGGGGAGGTCAGGTGGTATGGTGACTACACGTGGGGTGGGCGTGAGTGTGGGTGCGGTTTGGGTATGGTGGGTGTGAGGTGGCGGGTGGAGATAGGGTAGGGGGACGGGTTGGGGGAGTGTGTGGTGGAGGGGTGGGGATGGGGAGGACGGGTGTGGGGGGTCACGGGTATGGGCGAGGTGGTGTTGGGGGTCACGGGTATGGGCAATGTGGTGTGGTGGAAGGTGGTGGTGGGGAGGAGTGAGTGTAGCTTAAGTTCTTTGGTGGAGGTGAGGAAGGAGAAGAGGTCGTGGTTGAGGTTTTGGATGAAGAGGAAGATGGAGTGGGCGAGGAGAGGGTAGCATGCGGAGTTGAGGTGGAGGGGTGGGGGTGAGTTTGTGGTCAAGCTTGCGGATGGTGGAATGGGATGAGCGGAGGGAGTTGCGCATTAGTAGGCGCGAGGACCGGGTGAGGATAAGTTGGGTGGAAGGGGAAGCGGAGGGGGAGGTGTGGAAGTGTAGTCGGAAGCCAAGGGGGATGAGGTGGTGGTGGAGGCAGCGGCTGAGGAAATGGAGGGCCGAAGGGTGATAGCTGTATGGGAGGAGGTGGGTGAGTAAATGTTTAAGGCGGGTGTGGAGTTGGTGGAGAAAGATTTCAGGCTGGGCATGATGGGCGTGGAGTTAAAGCATGGGTGGGTGGGGTGGAAGAGAAGGTGTAAGTGCAAAAAGGGTAGATAGAGACGGGGGAGGGAAAATAAAAACGAAACAAATAAATATTTATATAAACACATTTATATATCTGATATTTCCTGCATTTTTATTATCTTCTGTATGAGGTTAACTCACTTTCGAAATTGCATAATTAATTACTGCACGGAAATAATTGTTTCTACTTTTGGCACAAGGCCAGCAAATACCCAGTGTATTACTGGTACTTTATTTTATCGACCCCGTAAGGATGAAAAGCAAAGTTAACCTCGGCGGGATTTGAACTCATAATGGAAAAGGCCGTAACTCTTTGCGTCAAAGCATGGCGTCCGACCCTCTACCGATACTGCCAATCCAACGGAAATAATGAAATCATTTTGTGAATCATCGGCTTTGTCTAATTAATAAAAACGTGCTACTACTGTCCAAGTATTACATAGTTGAATTGAAAATATATTTTATGTATATAGCCACGTTTACCGAGCTAGAACTAAAGATTACTGAAGCCATCAATCTGACTCGTCATCAACGTAGACCTTTCCACAAACTCTATGAAAAATTTACTTATATACACAAGACTCATGTCACTAGCCAACGCTCTTTAAAAACTTCGTCAATAACACCAGCACTAGGATCTCAAATCTTTCTTCTAACAAGCTTTTCATTGACAAAGAAGCAACTTATTATAACGCCGTGTTAGCCAACAGCAAATTCTCTGATAACATTCATTTTTTATTTCTCTCCCAATGACACTAGCAGTAGAATGGAAAATTGAGATTAAAAAAAGTATTTGGTTCGGCCCGTTCTTTCCGCTTGGACTTAGAACTAATGTACGTAAGAAATTCTTCGCACTCCTGGACAGGCACTTCCGTATAGGCCATACATACAGATCTATCTTTAACAGACGCAGTGTGAAACACGGATATTCCTGTACTAAAAATATGAAAGCCTACATCACAACCAACACCACTAGTGCTCGCCTACACGGGAGTACTTGTAGAAGTCCGGAATCATGCCCTCTACAAAAGTGTGGCAAACACTATCTCATAAATACTTTCGTTCTCGCTATAAACATACATAATTTGAAGGATCCTTATGGTGAAACACGTGACCTCAAATATTGTTTGTTAATTTGTTGTAGAACTAAGTCATTAAAATGTGTGCTACGCACTAGAAGTAAATGATACTGTTATAGCAGAATAGAAGCAAACGAGGCTTGATGTATTGAGTATAATCTTTTTCCGTCCTTCAACGGAAAACCATTCTATTGTATGTATCATTTATATATATATATATATATATATTCATACATACATTTATGCACACGTAAATACATACATATATGTTATTTTAATAAATATATATATATATATACGTGTGTTTTGATATAGTCTTCTTACATCATTCATTCGACCTAGTACCACATCTCCCACCTTCATTTGCTTCCTGTATCAGTATAACATTCTGGATTCCATCTGGTCTTTCTTCAGTTTTAAACATAAAAAATGTCAAATATTAAGCACATGGTGAAGTTTGGAAATCAGTTCATATTGTGTAATCTATATATATGTGGACGCAGCATGTTGAAATAATTAAGGGTTTGCTTCGGAAACATTAAGCCCTGGTTCATCTTACTGAAGAGCAAACTGGGCATTTGCCCTTTGTCATATTCTCGGGTCACACATTATTCTCGGGTCACACATTGCCATGTGAGTGAATGTGGGTAAACAGAATTTGACTGGAAGCTCATCGGATGGACTGCATTTTTTCTTCAAAGGGACAGCCTTGTAACATACCATGTCCCGCTGAATGTCTCCGACAATCACATTATTGGTACAATGTTCAGCCACGTACACCTTATTTTCACAATCAGGTTAATCTAAAAACTGGAATGCTTATCATTGATCAATAATATACAAGTCGAAGAACAGTGGAATGTTAAAGAGTTGGATGAGATGCATTGCTGTATCTCTTCCAGTTTTATGTGTTATGCGTTGAAATCCCAACTTCTGTCACGGGAAAGCCGAGATTGTGACTCATAGGGAACGTCAGCAATAGAAAGTCAAAGGGAAAGATAGTTGGTGATCCGATCTGACATTTAAACAAAAATATGTTTTTTAATAAATAATCTAAAGCACATCCTCAACAGCAAATAAGATTTGTGTGACGTTAATTAGTAAATGTAGCTGTACTTAAAAGAGTAGAGCTAAATTCTGCACTTAAAAAATAATACTAAACTCAGTCTCCATCTTCTCTTGACGAACGTTTTTAAGCCTTTTCACTAATGGCGATATCTATGAAAAGAAAGTTTGAAGATCGATATATATGAACGAAAAGCTTTGTAGCAGCGATTTCATAGCCTATATTTCTATCCGACACTCGCTTGCTTCTATCTCTCTTTCTTACTCTCTCTCTCTCTTTTACAGCTTTGTGGCCGAATGCCCATGTTAGTAGTCATCATTGTCGTTGCCATTGTTGTTATTCTTGCTGCCGTTTGCATTGTTATTGTTGTTACTGTTGCTGTTGTTGCTGTTGCTTTTGTTGCTATTGTTTTTGTTGTTGACCAGTGTCTTCGTCATTATTGTATCTAACGTACATCAAACTCGAGAACTATTCTTTCCCCCTTTGACCTGTCTTTGATAGGTCATTCAATGTAAATACATAAATAAATAAAGAGTAGCCCATCTTAAAAGTCTTTCAATAACTGACAGATCTCCACCCTTTTAACACCATTTCTACGTAATGTGTTAATAGATTTCTGCCCGTCACTTCCGTCCGACTTCCGTTTGGCATCTGTTCAGCGTTGGCAGCTATCCAACTCACAACTCACAATGACTTTTACCCGTCGTTCGCTACCCATAGACGCCGTATGTTATCAATGTCATCTTCATCTGGTTTAAATCAAGACAAAGCGATTTGCTTATTGTCAGTAGTGGGGTATTTTGCGTTTTGAGTTCAAATTGCGACGGGTGTTGACTCTAGCTTACCTCCTTTCCCAGTGTTAATAAAAGAAGTAACACAAATTATATATACACTCCGTGACAATGCGAAGGCCCCTATCTATATTAGAAAGACATTTTTTAAATATTGATAGATCATTTTCAAAATAGTCTCTGTGTTTATCCTATTATTATTTTAATTATTATTATCATTATCATTATTATTATTATTATTATTGGTAACTTACTTGTGAAAACGTGTTATTGGGAGGCCCGAAAGCTTTCTTGTTTTAAATTGTTTTGAATTGCTAGTAGTGGAAATTTTTTGTTGTTAACAATTGATAATTGATTGATAAGTTAACATATTGCTCTCTATGGAGGACACCCCCTAATATATGGGCCTTCGGCCCAAATACCTGAAGTATTTTTTTTGTCAAAAGATATCGACGGAAGTCGCCCTCAAAGTTAAGCTAGCTGTCACGTGAAAAACCGTGAAAAATAGGGAAAAAAGAATGAACTATCTTCCTTCATCCTCAAACAAAGATGGCGAAACAAAGAAGCATGCAAAAAAGTTAAAACAACAACGCCACCACCACCACTACTAGCACCAGCAGCAGCAGCACCACCACCACCCACACCATCATCAGCAGCGCCTCCAACACAAACGCCAATACCATACCATAATCGACCGCAGCCCTACCAACTCCAACACCACAACAAATACCAACAAACGCAAACACAACAAAACGTTAAAACTGCTAAGCACTAAACGGCTTTAAACATGAACAACAGACACTTATTACACTACATCCAGCACAGCACCAGCATCACAGAGAAAATCTACACAAAACCCCAAATTCACACTTCACACGCACCCCCCAAAAGACAGTTTTGAAAGGGAAATTCCCCAATGACATTCGAAATTCGCATGAAAACATTTCCATAAGGATATACAAGTCATACTAGCGGAGAGGGCCACAACCAGTGAGAAGAACGTAGGAACCGTCCTTGATCCGGAGGACTGCGAGAAATGGTCTTTCTCCCCTATTCCTAATCTTCTTTGAACATGGCCTTACTCAGAATAGAATAGGCAGCGTAAATGCACGTGGCTTGGGGTCACCAGGGAATCAGGGTCACCTGCTCAACGACCTCAGATCAATGAACATTGATGTAATTGGCCATCAGCGCGACCAAAT
Source organism: Eledone cirrhosa (assembly GCA_964016885.1). NCBI lineage: Eukaryota > Metazoa > Mollusca > Cephalopoda > Octopoda > Eledonidae > Eledone > Eledone cirrhosa. The sequence goes on along the minus strand of OZ024742.1, from coordinate 99,780,379 downwards.
TTCCGAGGCACAATCTTTCGCACCCATTTTTGGTGGTTACGAGGTACACGCCTCTCCAAGCCGTCTGGGATCTGGTGGCGGAGACGCTGTGTTGTTTCGGAAAGGCCTAGATGCTGTGATATGGACCATTCTCCTAGAGCCAGAAAATCGGGAACTGCGATCGGCGGAAACTTCACATTGGCGTTTATAGAAGGTTAGTGGAGAACAAAAATAACCTTAATACAGACCACAACGACACCACGAATGGCAACACAATAAAAACAACAATAACAACATCAACAATAACAACATCAACAATAACAACAACAACAACAACAACAACAATGAATATCGACGATATACATTTGCAGCAACGGCTCCCAAAGCAAGTAAGCTGTGAGTCGTGAGCATTATAGTAAAAAAGATATGTTTGACTCAAGCGGCCAGACTTAAAAAAGTATAAAAATCATGTGATGATGTAACTATCAGTGCCTCTACCCCCAGGCGCTGACAGCCCCCCCTCCCCCTAGAAAACTCGTGCTATTCACCCACAGGCAATGAATATCTGGTGGATATTGGCCTGCATCGTCCTAGAAGGAAGCAATACATTCCTGGATGCGAAAAGAATTTGAAAATACTGAGATTAGAACGGAGATACTACTTCACATCAAACCAGATGATATCTACAAGATCCCAGAGTTCATTCGCTTTCAAGGAGAAGTGGACTTGCAGGTAATGGTTGAAGGCAGACGTCCTCATTCCCATTGAATGGGCAAATAACCCACTTAACACAAAACGTCGTCCTAGTAAGAAGTGTCAACAAATAATTGATGGTCCTTATAGCACGAGTTAAAGATATTGAGAGAAGAGGAGATTTTCAGCACCAGAACTTTTAAAATAGCAGTTAATGACGGTGCGATATTCGCACCATCAACAGGTATCTACAAAGATATTGGGAAGAGCTTCCTCAACAACAAAGGAGCCCCTAATATAAAAGCCACCTGTTGTCTTTTTAAGGGGTTCCCAAAGGAAATCCCACCAGATATGGAAGTCGAACCACCCGATCTCCAACAACATTCGAAGAGTAAGTGTTGTTT
>OZ024742.1:99766803-99774303 GCA_964016885.1 Eledone cirrhosa | reverse complement strand
ATGTTGACATCTCTTGCAAAACTGTTGGTGCTGGCGTTTTGTGTATGATTTGTTTTTTAGAAAATTGGATGATGGAGCGCATCTACCTGAAATGGAAAAACCAGTGTATGTGTGTGTTATTATATGTCCGGACGAAGCTGAAAAGAAATGTGTGTGTATATGTGAGTAAAAGTGTGTATGTCTGCATGTAAGTACGAAGCTCTGAGCAAAAGTATGTCAATATAAGGGTGTGTATGTGTGTATACAGAGCAGTAAAGGGAAAAGTGGAGTAAGCATATATAATCGGCATGTATTAGTTGTAAGAGAAGATGTTAATGATCAAGAGAAAGCGAGAGGAATCTAAGGGTGTGATAATGGACGGGGTATTAGAGAAATTGGGGAGGTGAGTTGAGTCCAAGAGGGGAATAGGACCCAAGGCGGTGAATCAGACTTTGTTGAGTCCTGGTGCGCGAGGCCTGTAATCCATGATGTAAACGGACACCCAGGACTGAAACATGTAGGGAAGAATGACAAGGAAAACATAAATGACGGGCGATAGGAGCATCCAAACCGAGTCTGATGTCCCTCAAATGCTCAGCGAAACGGTCCGCCATACGGCGTCCCGTTTGTCCAATGTATAAAGACCCGCAAAGGGAACACCTGAGGGCATAGACAACGTGGGTGGATGTGCAAGTGAAAGAGTGGCGGATACGGAAAACCCGTTAGGGCCTGTAAGAGTGGTGAGGGTGGAAATGAAGGGACAAGTGTTGCAGCGGGAACGGGAACAAGGATGAGAGCCGGGCGAAGTCGTGGGAGAGGACAAGAAGTTAGGCTTAAAATCATGAAGAAAGCAAGAACGGGGAGGGGGAGTTTTCCTCATCAGTTGTCTACTGGGGGTTTCGGATATTTCGAAGCTTTAAAGACAATATATCTACCCACAGCGTGTTCAATAACTAGGTAAGTTATTGGGAAAATGGAGGAGAGAGGGAAGGAAAATAGAAAGGAAAAGGGAAAAAAGGGAAGAAAAGAGAAAAACAGCGAAAAAACCAACAAACCGGAGAATGTGCGACCAACTCCAGGGAAGAAAATCCAAGTTCACAACGGTGCTGAACGTAAGTTCTAAAGCGTGTAGACGATGAAAAAATCGGTCTGATCCCAGCGAGTGCAAGTGAGAAAAGAACTGCTACAGGGTCAGGCGATGGAATATATATATATATATACAGTGGCGAACTGGCCATGTTGCCAGTTTTCCCAATGGCAAGTGGGCCTCAGAGGGCCCACGGTAGCATTGCCAGAGCCGACAATAGCATTGCGGGGCCCAAGTAGTATTTTAGTGGCCAATGCTTTGCTTTAAAAAAAAAAAAAATAAAATAAAACAATTAAGCAAAGCATTTGGTCAACCAATTCCCCAGGGAATTACTAGAAACCAAAATATACGATAGTGCAAATAGCTGGAATCAGTGGTTTTACATTCTATTAAATCTAAAGCTTAGTGTATTCATTCATGCATGCAAACATACTTACACAGACACACAATCATATGTATCTCTCTATATAAAACAGAGAATGTCTGTCTGTGTAAATCCCTAAAACTCGAGAAGTACACGACCGATTTTTTTCAAACTTTACACATGCGTTACTTATATTTCCTTTTCTGCCGTAGGGTCCGCATTAGGCGAAAACCCACATTTTCAAGGCATTTGTAGGCTTTTTTGAGGCGTAACTTAAAGAAAATCCAGCCGATTTCCTCGAAATTTGCAGCACACATTAGTTAGTCCTCTCGCATTGCTGTGGACGAAAAACATTTCCGATTCCGTTAATGGTTTCTAGGAAATTTATGAATTAGCATTGTGCATTATATGCCAATCTCATTGTCAATATAAATGCTACTTAAACATCGTAAGTAGCGTATAATATTTCGTTAAAAATTTGGTTTATTTAACAGAGGACAAAACACTTACTTACTTTTAAGCAGGACAATTTTGGGGGCATTGAGGAAATGAGGAGGACCTTAAAATTTTTGTCGGCGCCCTGTTAACGCTTCGTACTTTCCTCACGCGCAAATCCGGGCCTTGTGCACGCTGCCGTGTTATTGACACCGTATTGACGCAGTATGAACGCCCTGCGCAAGTACGCCGAACAGCGGTTGTGCTAATTCCGCGGTGACCCCTTCTATCGCATCTTTGTTGCTGTGAAAATGTAGTCCAACCAGTGCCGCCCAGCGTTTGTGCTAATTGCACTATGACCCCCTTCTGCAGCAGCTGCGTTGCCCCGCTGATTTCGTCATCTCAATATCCCTACTTAAACGTATATCCCTACTTGGTTTTCACACAATTGACTACGTCGCTCCTTCAGACTGACGTGTGTTCCCCATCCGTGACGTAATTGTGAACACAGTTACGACATACATTGCCCACAACACTTACATACTCCTTTCGCATACAGGAGTTCCGCAATCAGCCCACTGACACTGCTACTACTGGATTTGGCCTGCTGGTGTTCTGTTTCGATTAGATTAACAATCATTCCCTGAGAATAAGTAATTCAAAAAGTACAAAGATTCATTCCTCAATCTTTGCATGTGCGTGTCGCTATTTCACGTTTCCTACCCCGTGCAACGGTATGAATTTTCAAAACAATTTCGTAGTTGTCCCTGTGGCGTAGCCGCAGGTACTAGTGACAGTGGAGATCCTAGCCTTGGGTTCAATCCTGGTCAAGAGTTACATGTAACCTTTTTCAGTTTTTATTTTACAACCCATAGAAAAAACTGAAAAGGTGTACTGGGAACCCTACTCCCGACCAGGATCGAACTTCAGACCAGTATCACCATCGTCTATGATTCCCCCAACTAGGGCACCGAGACAAGCTGCAAAAATATAATGAAAATTGATAATTAGAAACCTACCCTCTAAAACAAAGTTATATATGTGGTGTGATTCGTGGCTTTGTTAGAGCTATTAGTAATATTTAGGGTCGATTTCTGGTCATTATTGAAATCCCGCCGAGGTGAACTTTGCCTTTCATCCTTACGGGGTCGATAAAACAAAGTACCAGTAATGGACTGGGTAATTGCTGGCCTTGTGCCAAAAGTAGAAACAATTATTGAAAGTCTCTAGATTTCGCAAAATACATAATATATTTTTTTTGGAGAAGGTAAGATATTTTCCCGCAAAAATTTGATTGCACTGTTTTGTTTCCACTTATGTATTTTTCTAAAATGTTATTTATTCATTATAAAAATTAAATGATAGCATTCTATATGAAGGTGGGTCCCCTTCATCTCCTGGCAACCAATATTTTTAGACGCAGTCCGCCACTGTATATATATATATATATATTATTAAAAAAAAGCCTTCGTGAGCCCCTTTTTTTAAATAAAAAGAAATTCAAACACACACACACACACACACACACACACACACACACACACAAGCACCCAAATAAACATACATATCTTTACTTTATTTCAATAGAAAATCTGAATTCTGACACCCCTGACACCCCAGCGAACTAACCATATTCACTGAACCAGAACAATTCTCCCATCCAATTTCTCTTGACCATTATCTTTTGCTTGTCATAAAATTCTCTAAAAAGGCTACAGAATAGATTTCCAAATAAGGGCGCGAAAATTTAATGAAAACTTGTTCACGTGACAGCCATAATTTCATTTATAACCAATCAAATTACGTTTATTTAAAAACAGCCTTCGTGAGCCTCCCTTTTTTTAAGTAAGAAGAAATTCAAACACTCATATATGAAAAAAAAACCTGTGCCCCCCCCCCTTGTTTGAAGGACTTTGTAACGCGAACTGGCGCGAAATTTATTATAATTATTGACCAACCAATCAAATTACTTCTCTAAAAACCTGGCATTTCGAGTGACTTTTTTCCATATAAAACAAGTAACATTCAGAGACCAACCAGATGTGAGAAAAACCACAGACCCTCCATCTCAACTCTACTTTTAATAAGCAGAAGAACTGCGAAACCGGTAAAGGAACCAAATAAATATATATAATTTTTAAAAAAATAAGACTCCAGTTGCATTTTCGATTTCATCTTTTTTTCTTTATACTTTCACTCGTGTAGGACACCTCGGTTATTTTTCATTTTGTAAATAGAACCTCACTTTCTAATATATATATATATGGGTTCTGTATGTGCGTGCGGTTTTTTTATAATTTTTTTTTTTAGTGTGTATGTGCGTGTAATTGTATACCTATGGAGAGTGTTTCCGCGTATGCATGTGTAAATGTACGTATATGGATGCATGCATGTATTTATTTAATTTCTATTACCTCTGTATTTTATTTACTTTATTCTTAACTCTGAAGCCGAGAATCAGTCGGTTTCCTAATTAGAATTTTAGTCTACGACTTCAGTTATACCATTTACGTGGTTTTGTCTTTGCGTGCAATTGTTCTCCCCGCTCCGCATATGACGTATTATCTTCGTTGTTTCCGTTCATTGCCAGAGAACGTCTCTATGAACCACCTAATAAAATATTAGTCTACCACTTCTTTTATACCATAAACGTGGTTCTGTCTTTGCGTGTAATTGTTCTTCACCGCTCCAAATAATAACGTATTATATTCGTTTTTTCCCGTTCTTTGCCAGGGAACGTTTCCACGAACCAAAGTATCGTCTTCCTGTCTTCCCCCGGCAACAACGTTTTTTGAAATATTCACTTCTGCGTTCACAGATTGACTTCGTTAGTTTCAGAAGATCCCGTTAAGGGTGAAAGCAGCGATTCTTTGCTTAAACTTTAATCTGTTATTTTAATATATATATATATATATATATATATATATATATATATATATATATATATATATATATATATATATACTATATGCATATATATATATATATATATATACATATACATATATATATCTATACATATATATATATATATATATATATATATATATATATATATATATATATATATATATATATATATATATATACATATATATATATATATATACATATATATATATATATATATACATATATATATATATATATATATATACATATATATATATATACATATACATATATATATATATATACATATATATATATATATATATATTATGTATATATATATATTATATATATATATACATAAACAAGGAATCCTATTTGAAATGTGCATTACTTGGCACCGAGATTGCACTCAAGCTTTCCCATGAGAATGAGAGGGCAAAGAAAGAGAACAGGGCCATAGAAAACATTAAAACAAACCCCAAGGCCTTCTTTAAATTTGCAAAAGAAACTGCCTCAGTACACTGCAAGATTGGGCCACTCTTCCATACGGACGGTTCATTAACCGAAAACCCCCAAGAGATATGTGAAATACTGAACGAACAGTACAAAAGTGTATTCACATGTCCACTGAGGCACATGCAAATAACGAAGCCAGAGGAGTTTTTTGATGCCACAACACTACATCAAGAAATGGCAACCATCAACAACATAGACATAACGGAGGAGGATGTGGTGTACGCCATTGATGAAATTAGAACAGACTCGGCTGCTGGACCTGATGGAGTCGCAGCAGTTCTCTTAAAAATATGTAAGCGGGCCTTAGCAACTCCACTGAAGATGCTCTTCAGAAGCTCCTTGGCTAGCGGTGTACTACCCATGGAGCTGAAAGAAGGCACAATATGCCCTATCCATAAAGGAGGTAGTAGAGCGGATGCCAAGAACTATAGGCCAGTCTCCCTGACGTCGCATATCAGTAAGGTCATGGAGCGAGTCGTCAGAAAGAAACTAATCACTTTCCTCGAGGAAAATGACCGCCTGACTAGCACGCAACATGGCTTCCGCCCAGGAAGAAACTGCCTTACACAGCTGCTACATCACTACGACTGGGTACTGAGACAACTACTAGACAGCTCACATGTGGACGTGATATATCTTGACTTTGCGAAGGCCTTTGACAAGGTCTACCACGGAATGATATGTCACAAACTACACGGACTCGGCATAACTGGAAAAGTAGGTGAGTGGCTGCATGGCTTCCTAATGGACAGAAGCCAGGCAGTCGCAGCAAATGGGGCCCTCTCGAGGGAAACACCAATAACAAATGGGGTGTCCCAGGGGACAGTCCTGGGACCACTACTGTTTTTGGTGGCTCTCTCGGACATGCCCTCTGTGGTGCATGCAACAACATCCCTCACTAGCTCTGCTGATGACACTAAGGTAGCACAGGCAATCAAAAACCCGGCTGACGCTGCCCTTTTACAGCAGGATCTGGATGCCATATACAAATGGGCGGAAGAAAACAACATGCAGTTTAATGCTGGCAAATTCCAAGCCCTACAATACAAACCTGCAAACACAAATATAGTGGAACACAGCTACACAGGACCAGGAGGGACCGATATCCCCGTGTCAAAATCGATACGAGACTTGGGCATAGACATGAACGATGATGTATCTTTTTCTTCACACATCATGAAGGTGGCGACAATGTGCAGACGACTCGCTGGCTGGATCTTAAGGACTTTCCGGACAAGAGATCGAGATACCATGTTGACACTATGGAGGACATTTGTCCTAAGCCGCCTGGACTACTGCTCCCAGTTGTGGTCACCCCATAGTGTCAGACTAACCATGGAGCTTGAGGCAATCCAGCGAAGCTACACCAAGAGGATTGCCAAGATGAGGGAGACAAGCTACTGGGAGAGGCTAAAGGAACTGAACCTCTACTCATTGGAGCGAAGACGGGAGAGATACGCAGTGATCTACATGTGGAAAATCCTGGAGGGACTAGCACCAAACTTTGGCATTGGGAGCTGGACCAACCGTCGAACAGGACGTCACTGTGTGGTGCCAAAGGTCCCGTCTTCCACATCTAGAATAAGGAGCAGGTATTGCAATAGCCTGGGATTCAAGGGCCCTCAACTCTTCAACAGGCTGCCGAGGGATATGAGAGACTTGCATGACGTGGAGGTGGATGTCTTTAAGAAACATCTCGACACCTTGTTATCCAGGATCCCGGATGAGCCCACAGCAAGACACGAGGGAAACCTAAGGGCAGCAGCAACAAACTCCCTCTTACACCAGTGGCCAACCTATACAGGCTGGAGATAAAATGTGTAGCAACAAGGGCGGTGCCCCAGCATGGCCTCAGCTGGATGGCTGAAACAGGTAAAAGAGTAAAAGAGTATATATATTATATATATATATATATATATTATATATATATATATTATATATATTATATATATATATATATTATATATATATATATATTATATATATATATATTATATATATATATTATATATATATATATTATATATATATATATATTATATATACAGTATTTACGTATCGAGAGAGAGAAAAAAAAGGGGGGAGATAGGTGATACATATAGTTATTTGCCAAGTAGCGTATGCCAAAGGTGATCGATACTAGTGCCGGCAGTATTAAATATTCGAAGTGTTAATATTTAGTGGGCTAGAGAATTAGCAGAGCGTAAGCAAGTGGGAATGTAAG
>OZ024742.1:99741803-99751803 GCA_964016885.1 Eledone cirrhosa | reverse complement strand
AGGGATAATACGTATAACACTGAGTGTTTTTACTTATTGTATCACGGGCTGCTAATCGGAATGACCATATATACTCTTTAGTTACACTATATAACGTAAATCACATATATATGTATATGTATATATATATATATATATATATATATATATATATATATATATATATATATATATATATATATATAAGTAGAAGGGGTATTTAATTTGTTGGAAGTCCGACAAATATAAATGTTTATAACTGATTTAGAGCACTCAACAGTATACTGGAGTAAATATTAAATGACTATCCACTGAATTTCCAACCGATAAGGTATGATTCTAATGGGTATGTCTCTATTTATAAAACACACTATGTATTGTATCTGATGAAAGCGTACCAATGTTGTCTTGGTACCCTTGAAATAATAAAATAAATATGGTTTTATAAATATAGTTTCCATTTATTTAATATCATTGTATATATATATATATATATATATATATATATATATATATATATATATATACCTATATAAATATATATATATATATATATATATAAATATATATATATATATATATATATATATATATATATATATATATATATATATATATATATATATTTATATATATATATATATAAGTATATATATATATATATATATATATATAAGTATATATATATATATATAAGTATATATATATAGAATAAGTATATATATATATATATATATATATATATATATATATATATATATAAAGGATAACAGACTATCGTTATTGGTAATCCAGTTAGAGGTTGTGAATACTTCTTATTATGGATAGTTTTAGTGTATGGCGTTGTTTGACTCAACAAGAGGTTTACATAGATGACAAGTTTATGATTTCACTTGTATTCCTATATAAGTTTATTTTGGAGTAATAACATTGAAAAAGTGGAGAATAACATGGTCAACAGTACAAAAAGGGGATTTATTTACAGTCTAACAAGTGTTTCACTGATAAAGATGTCTAAACATTGGTGAATACTAGAAGCAGTGCCACTCAATTTTAAATACGAAGTTAGCTCTATCAGATCGTCAGAACACTTCTTGTATTCAGCAATTTTTAGACATCTTATCAGTGAAACAATTGTTAGACTGTAAATAAATCCTCTTTTTTGTACTGTTGACCATGTTATTCTTCCCTTTTTCAATTATAATTATATATATATATATATATATATATATATATATATATATATATATATATATATATATATATATATGTTGCGGGTGCGTGTTTTTTTGTGTACGTGCTTGTGTTTGCATACCCATGGCGAGTGTTTTCTCGTATGCTTGTGTATGTACGTATTTGGATGCGTGTATGTATATATTTAATTCCAATTACCTCTGTATTTAATTTAGTTTATTCTTAACTCTGAAGCCGAGAATCATTCGGTTTCCTAAATAGAATTTTAGTCTACGACTTCAGTTATACCATTTACGTGGTTTTGTCTTTGCGTCTAATTGTTCTCAACGCTCCACATAATGACGTATTATCTTCATTTTTTCCGTTTATTACCACAGAACGTCTCCATGAACCACCTAATAGAATATTAGTCTACGACTTCATTTATACCATAAACGTGGTTTTGTCTTTGCGTATAATTGTTTTCACCGTACAAATAATGACGTATTATCTTCGTTTTTTTCCCATTCTTTGCCAGGGAACGTTTCCACGAATCAAAGTATCGTCTTCCTGTCTTCCTTCGGTTGCAACGTTTTTTGAAATATTTATTTTTGCGTTCACAGATTGACATTTTTAGTTTCAGAAGATCCCGTTAAAGGTCAAAGCAGCGATTCTTTGCTTAAACTTTAATCTGTTATTTTAATAAATATCTGCTCTACGGTTCTTATATATCTGATATATATTTCTCCTTATCGAGCCCTCTTTGGATTTTAGTCTTCAAATTTATTATTATCATTATATATATATATATGTCGATTATTCATGTATATGTATGTATCCGCATGTATCTCTGTGTTTCTATATAATGTTTGTAACTCCCTTTGGTCGAGTAACCTTTGAAGTGTAGTGACTGGTGGAAAGCTATCATTACTCATACTTCTCGCCACCTTAGCCACCTCTTCTACGGCTTTGATATAAATACCCCCTCGGCCTCCCTGGTATTTTTTTCATGGTTATAAGAGGCTTAGCTCTGTTTCTTGACCGTTGTATCACGTGATTGACTCCCCCTCCGCCTTTCGGGATTCTATCTCGCGTCCTACGGACGTGTTTTGAAACTCTTAATGAGGTATCCTCTTGATAAGTCGGCAGACCTCACAAAAATTCTATATCTCTGTGATGTAGTGTTTTTGCATAATATGCCACAAAACTACGTAGTCGAGGAGTAAAGAAGAGTTTGGGTATGGTATATCTTATTATTAATTATATGTAATGTTTCTTCTCTCTTCATAATGTATTATATAGCTCTGATACTGAATCAATCTAATCCATTCGGATTATTTTGTCCCAGTTATTCATAGAGCAACATCGGTTGAGGTTGGCACCACTAATTCAGAGATATATGTCGATATATTCATGTATATGTATGTGTCCGCATGTATCTCTGTGTTTCTATATATTGTTTATATATATATATATATATATATATATATATATATATATATATAATCTGTAAAAGGTAAACAGAAATAAAATAACAACACAATCTGTACAGTATATGGAAGGAATATATTAGGTTAACGCTAGAAATAGCAGGAAGAGGGTCTTAACGTTTCGGACGCTAATCCTTCATCAGAAGAAAGAACGAGAAATAAGATAGTTTGAAGGGACGAGCGGGTTGGAATTGGAAAAAATGTCTTTAGATAAAAATAACAGGTCCATTCAGCGTACATACATAGACGTAGAATCAAACTCACATATACGTTCAAACTTTATAATATTAATCTTGTGTTAATAGTTCAAGAGACTATATATTAGCCATGTCCATGAACTTACTTTCTTTCTCCATGTTATTATTTCCCTTATAATTCTGTAGAATATATAATTCACCCAATATCTTATTCCCTCTTTCTGATTTTGTCTCGTTATTTATGACATTTTTACTTTGAAAAAAAAAAATCAAATAAAAAAAAATGTTGGTTAACCAAAAACTAATTTCATCCAATTTACTTTTTGATTAAAACCTTTTTTTCTTTACTTTGAAAGAAAGCCGGCAAGTGTATCAAATACACTAACTTTGTTAGGTTAATGTTTAAAATCGATTTAAATTGTGTGGAAAATCGCAATTATAAAAGAGCAGAAATTGAATCAATAGTTAAGTCGTTGAAAGCATATTTTATATTTAGAACATTACTTGAGATATGTTGTGTAAGAAATATAGTATTAGTGAGTAAGTAGTACTATTTTATTTCCACCATGAAGTGTTTCATTCTACTCGGGAGTACTCTTCTGTTGCGGAGATAAGCGGAGTATTATTATTAGAACAGTAACTCAAATACAGATGTTTAAGGATGTTAACGTATTTGAGCTGCTGGTACGTATTCTTTAATATATTCACATTATTTCCAGAGGATATGAGAGCCCAATAGAGGTAAGCTGCGTTGGAAGGATTGAATTCGATAAACATGACATATTGACGCATATTTGTATGGTTATAAGCAGAGAAATTAAGTCATATTTCGGGTACAACGTCTCATTGAAAAATTAAAAAGCACAATAAGAATATGATTATATAATCACGATGGTTTGGGAGTTCGATTACCGGCGGTGCGTTGTCTTCTTCAGCATGACAATTTGATTCACATTTCTGGAACACCCAATGACGAAACCGACGCAGTTCATTTTCTGAGCCTTCGAGATTGATGAGATGGAAGGATAAAGATATATTTAAATTGGTGGCCTGTTTCAAATACTTACAGCAGTGCGGCTCCGTGAAAAGCACTTATGAACAATAGAGTAATGTTAAACTAAGTGGTGAGTTATATCTACCACTTAAATTAGCAACAGTAAAATTTGATCTTAGAAGGCATTGATCTTAGGATAATACAAGTTATTTTGGTGGAAACTTCAACGATTAAGTCTTAGACTAGTATTTTATACATCCAACACTGAAGGCTGCAAAGCAAAGTTGATCTCGGTTAACCTTGAACACAGAGCGCAGAGAATAAAAAAAATGTAGCAAGATTTTTTTTGTCATACAATCTAATCATTTAACACTTAAAATATTTTTTATCCTTATGATATGAACTCAGAGCGCAAAGATAATACAACTGAGACGAACATTTTTTCTTATATTCTACGACTTTGTAATTTCAACTTCTAAAACAGTCTCATCTCAATAACGATCGTGATTTGAAATACAAGTTTCAATTTACCTGGAGAAAGTTCCAGAAAACACCAGGCGTAGTCATATGAAAAGAAATGTACGTCGTTTCTATCATTTTAATTTCAGTCCAAGAAGAGGCAGAATTCATTTTAGAATGTTACGTGAGAAGACTATTAAGGTTTTATGTATCCTGATATATTTCTCTTTGTTCGATAGCTTTATAGACAGGTAACTATTTTATCTAACTGTCAAATATATTAATTACATTGCGAACTTGCACTTTAACAATAATGGTTTCTCCATTCGAATTTTACGCATTCTATCTTATTTCAATTTTTTTTTAATATTTTATATACAATTGATTAGGAATTAAGACAAAACTCTTGAAAGCAAAATGTAGATAAACACTTCTATACTAAAAAATGAGGCATTGATTGAGATGAGATAAATGAAAAAAATAATGTTTTTTAGATTAAAATTATTTCTAGAAGGTGAAGGCGTATGGCGTATTGGTTAGGGTGTTCGGCTACATAATACTTAGGCTGTGCGTTCGACTCATACCGGTGAATTGCGACTTTGTATAACGTATTTTGTTTTACGTTGTTCCAGCCTATTTATTCAAAGCCATCATTCAAACACCATCTTACGCAGCCTCTCCCCAATAACAACGTTAATAGTGCATGGATTTGTGGAACGGAAAGTAACTTGCACACACTTTCATGAGTTCGTTGCTTAGTTGATCAAACAACTGAAACACCTATCATTATAATCGACAGAGGCTCAACACTACATACACTTTTCAAAACATTTTTATTATATAATGAACGAGAATAAAAAAATAAACAGATAAAGATTAAAAGTGAAAATGATCTCAATCTTCTCAATAAATGTTTGACAACATCGGTGGCGTAGAACAAGGATACCGGTATGCTTGGGCGACTGCTTGTCTTCCACAAACAGCCAAGCTCGGACTTCTCTCTCGGAGGAGAAATTTCCAGATGCTCATCCAATCGTTATTTGTGACCGAAGGGGTCCTCATATGTATATATATTTATATATATGAGGACTCCTTTAGTCATAAATGATGTTGGGTTAGCACCTAGAAATTTCCCCTCCAATATAACATAGGACAGAATTCTTTGTATTTTTTCGGCTCTCTGTGCTCTGAGTTAAAATCATACTGAGTACAAATTCAAGAAAAGGGATAAAAAATGAAGTGTTGAAATTGTCGCCCCACCAATCCATTCATCACCTCCACGCTGTGGGGACAACAGGGGAAAGCATGTTTTAGAAATGTAACTGTATTGTAGACTATTTATTTAGCTAATGAGAGGAGGTTGTGCCATTCCAATGGCCATTGCTGAACTCCTCACTCAGGCGATAATGATTTGAATGTTGCTCGCTACTTTGACATCTGTTTGGAAAATTTAGTCGATAATGGAAGTTTAGGGACACGAAGTTCTGTGGAAAAGGATTATAAGGAAATGTTTTATGTGAGAACGGGGCAATGACACAGTAGTAATCATAAGAAGAGAAAATATATTAGCTAGTTTGGGTGGAGAGTTAGTACTGAAGCTATCATTTAGGAGGAACATCCATCGGTGTAGTAGTCGTAGAAGGGGACGAAAGAACAATCAGTGTGCCTGTGAGATATTAGTTGTAACGTGCTGGTGAATGAGTATTTGTGTAATAGTGTAGAGTCATATTTTAAATGTACTCGAGAATATATTTGAGTGACAAGAGCACAATCCAAGATATGCAATCAACACAACATTGTGGACATTTAGAGAGATTTTAGAGGATCAGCACGTGATTGAAGCTGAATTATTTTCTTACTTTGAAGAGAAATTATATTCGTTGGAATACCGTGTTTGGTAATTTGTACACATAGTATTACATTTAGGAAACAACATGTATTAAGAGACTATATATATATATATATATATGTGTGTGTGTTTGTGTGTGTGTGTGTGTGTGTGTGTGTGTGTGTATATATATATATATTTATATTGTTATACTTTGGGAGGGTCATGTTTCCAATAAGAAACACACGCACCAGTTGCTTTCACTTCAATTTATTATATATTTATAAATTTATAAATTTACAAATCTACAAACTTATAAATTTCTGGTTGGTTGGTTGGTTCCACAACCAGATAGTTGTTTATATATAGTCATAGTCCTTTCGTCACACACTCTGTGACCTCTTCAGTGACTGGGGATTCCTTTCTTTGTTTCTGTGCCTTTCCTTTCGTCTATCCTACGCCATTTTGTTTCTGTGTGTGTGTTGTGTGCTCAGTTTGAGCATGCGCCACATCCGGGTGTCTGTGTGTGTTTGTGTTCATTTATCTATTTGTTTATTTATTTATTTATTTATTGTTGGTTGGTTGTTTGTTCTATGTGTGTGTGTGTTTTCATTTTGTCCTGTGTGTGTTTTCATTTTGTCCTTAATTGTAAGTTGTGATGTTGCTGTTCCACTCATATTTTCTATTTAATTTTGGTTGTAATTCTTTTATGCTTACTGCCTCTGTAATTTGCCTAAACATTGCATCTTTTCTCTGTGTGGATTCTATTTTTATTTCTATGTTCTCTAATCTACCCCTGTGTTCTATCTTAGCATGTTGGTAGAGCACAGATGATTCTTTATTATCTTGAAGGTCTCGCCAGTGTTCATTTATTCGTTCCCCTATACTACGAGCTGTCTCACCTATGTACACTATATTTTTGTTTCTACATTGTCCTTCAGTACATCTTATGCTATACACTACATTTCTAGTTTTACAGTTAATATGGGGGCTTATTTTACAGGTTATACATTTCTTATCTATACATGAGGGTCTTTGGAACGGGTATGTCTTGCTAATAAGTGTTTTTACGGAGGTACCTGGTCTTTCTACTATCTTAATATTGAGTTTATGTTTATTTAGGGCCCTTCTAAATTTGTAGGCTAGTTCGCCTCTAGGGGTTGTATTGATGAACATTACACTCTGGTATTATTGCTAACATACCATGAGTTTATTCTATTGGCCTTGTTCCTAGTTCTTTCTATTCTATTCCAAAATTTGCTCCTATACAAGGGGCAGGTCCCATTTATGTCATTATTTACCATTTTTTCCCATTTGGTTCTGGCTCCTCTATACACTCTGATTCTATCTCTCTGATTGTAGCCAGAGAACTGCATACGGTGGATGAAGTGTTGTATGTGTCTCTCTAGTTCTTCGGGGTTGCACATGCGGGACACATTTCTCATCACCCGTACCAAATCCGCAATCAGTATGTTGATTTTGGTATGGTCCGAAATGGCCGAGTTTCGGTGGATCAGATGTTTGGAAGTCATGGGTTTGGCATAATGGGAATGGAGGATTTGTTTTTGGTTGTTAATGGTATCTAACCAGAGCTCTGTGTCTAGTACAGGTAATCGATGGTTGGGGTGTCTACTTGGGTAGTCTATAGTAACTCTAATGCTCTGGTGGATGGAGTTTGCTATTTGCTGGATGCTTTCCATTGTGTTTTTCTCTAGTTGCTGACTGTTCTTTAGTGGGGGTGTCTTAACTACGATGTTTATATCATCTACGTAGCGGGAGTACATTATCAGGGTTAAGCTGTCTTCTAATTGTTCTTTAAGTTTTTGTTTAAGTCTACTGTCCCACCATATCATGAATAAGTTAGCTATGTCGCCTGCAATGCTAACACCAATGGCTGCTCCTTCCTCTTGGGCATATGTTTTACCATTAAATTTGAACATATGTTCCTTAAGGGTTAATTTTATGCTGGCCCCTACCGCATGTGCAATCATTTTCTTCAGTTCATCGTGGTTTTCGGGTGTCCGTATGTCTCTGGTCCACCCGTTCCATCTATCTGTGGTCCCAGCCCGTTTTATGGTCTTTTCGAAGCCCATACAACGCCGGCACGTCATTGTTCCAGGCCTGGAAGTTGTTGGCAGTCCTTTTGTTGGGCTGCATTATATTCGTCCACATCACCATATGGGCATTGAGGGCTTTTTCTCTATCCTCATGCTCCTGTGGTGTTACCTCTCTTGTGTTAGTGATGTGGGGTTGCATTGCCTGGATGTAGATTGGCAGGCTGTCAACCGACATTCTGCCAGACTTGTCTGTTGGAAAGCATGCTATCTCTCCATTACGCGAGCGCTGCATGAGCTTACGCAAGCCATTTGCAGATTTTTCTCCCAGTTGCTGGGCCTCTATTCTATTATGCATCCACCGTATGCAGTTCTCTGGCTACAATCAGAGAGATAGAATCAGAGTGTATAGAGGAGCCAGAACCAAATGGGAAAAAATGGTAAATAATGACATAAATGGGACCTGCCCCTTGTATAGGAGCAAATTTTGGAATAGAATAGAAAGAACTAGGAACAAGGCCAATAGAATAAACTCATGGTATGATAGCAATAAATACCAGAGTGTAATGTTCATCAATACAACCCCTAGAGGCGAACTAGCCTACAAATTTAGAAGGGCCCTAAATAAACATAAACTCAATATTAAGATAGTAGAAAGACCAGGTACCTCCGTAAAAACACTTATTAGCAAGACATACCCGTTCCAAAGACCCTCATGTATAGATAAGAAATGTATAACCTGTAAAATAAGCCCCCATATTAACTGTAAAACTAGAAATGTAGTGTATAGCATAAGATGTACTGAAGGACAATGTAGAAACAAAAATATAGTGTACATAGGTGAGACAGCTCGTAGTATAGGGGAACGAATACATGAACACTGGCGAGACCTTCAAGATAATGAAGAATCATCTGTGCTCTACCAACATGCTAAGATAGAACACAGGGGTAGATTAGAGAACATAGAAATAAAAATAGAATCCACACACAGAAAAGCTGCAATGTTTAGGTAAATTACAGCCAAAATTAAATAGAAAATATGAGTGGAACAGCAACATGACAACTTACAATTAAGGACAAAATGAAAACACACACAGGACAAAATGAAAACACACACACACATAGAACAAACAACTTACAATTAAGGACAAAATGAAAACACACACAGGACAAAATGAAAACACACACACACATAGAACAAACAACCAACCAACAATAAATACATAAATAAATAAACAAATAGATAAATGAACACAAACACACACAGACACCCGGATGTGGCGCATGCGCAAACTGAGCACACAACACACACACAGAAACAAAATGGCGTAGGATAGAAGAAAGGAAAGGCACAGAAACAAAGAAAGGAATCCCCAGTCACTGAAGAGGTCACAGAGTGTGTGACGAAAGGACTATGACTATATATAAACAACTATCTGGTTGTGGAACCAACCAACCAACCAGAAATTTATAAGTTTGTAGATTTGTAAATTTATAAATTTATAAATATATAATAAATTGAAGTGAAAGCAACTGGTGCGTGTGTTTCTTATTGGAAACATGACCCTCCCAAAGTATAACAATATCGGTTTCAACACACGATTTCAGATAAAGAATCTTGCTAAACAAATTCAGAAACGATATATATTTATATATATATATAAATAGAGAGAGAGAGCGATGACGAGTAAAATCTGTACTCAATATACAAGTAGCGTAGGCAGCATTATTTAATATAGAAACGGATTCTAAAGGACTAGAACTGTTTCATTCGTTTCAAATCATATGTATCAATACATACGATACATATGTATCATCTGTAGAGT
>OZ024742.1:99736803-99739303 GCA_964016885.1 Eledone cirrhosa | reverse complement strand
TTGCTAATAGCCGTAAATAGTGATTTCTGGTAATGCTGGTAGTGTTGCTAATAGCGGTATATGGTGATTTCTGGTAATGCTGGTAGTATTGCTAATAGCCGTAAATAGTGATTTCTGGTAATGCTGGTAGTGTTGCTAATAGCGGTATATGGTGATTTCTGGTAATGCTGGTAGTGTTGCTAATAGCGGTATATGGTGATTTCTGGTAATGCTGGTAGTGTTGCTAATAGCGGTATATGGTGATTTCTGGTAATGCTGGTAGTGTTGCTAATAGCGGTATATGGTGATTTCTGGTAATGCTGGTAGTATTGCTAATAGCCGTAAATAGTGATTTCTGGTAATGCTGGTAGTGTTGGTGATAGCGGTATATGGTAATTTCTGGTAATGCTGGTAGTATTGCTAATAGCCGTAAATAGTGATTTCTGGTAATGCTGGTAGTGTTGGTGATAGCGGTATATGGTAATTTCTAGTAATGCTTTATGTGTGGTTACCGTTTGGTGACAATAGTAGGTGGTGGTGCTGTTTGTAGACATCGGTGGTGTTATCAATGGTGGTCCTGGTGATGGTATAATGATAGTGGTTTACTTGTTATTGTTGGGGGTATCGTTGGAGTTTTCAATGGAGTGGTGAATTTGTGGCTGTAACGGCAGTGGAACTTTTGTTATTGGTTGCAGTATTGATGGTTGTAAAGCAAATGGTAGTAGTGGTATTGGTGGTTGTAATGGGATTGTGCTTGTTGTTTTCGTTAATGTCGGTTGGCTTTGTGGCTGTGTGTAGGTGGGTAGTATTGTTCATTGTAGTATACGTGGCTGCATTGATGATAGTGATGGTGATGTTAGTGGAAGTAGTTGTAAAGGTGATGGTGGTAGCAATGATAACAATAATGTTTCAGATAGTCCTAATGATGATGGCGATGATGATGATGCGGCTGGTGGTGGTAATGGTGAGGATTATGACGATAGTGATGACGATGCTGCTGTTGCTTCTGCAACAGCTGATGATGATGATGATGATGATGATGGCTTTATCTAATGATATTCCTCGTTGCAATAGCTCGAAGACAATGGTTTCTTTCCTGTAAGAGTCCGGATATAATGGATGCATTAATCAGGAAAACCATTTAGTCAAACTTCAGTCACTAAAGACAGATTCTCTCCATCTCCATCTCTCTCTCTCTTAGCATTTGCTCGAAACACTTGGAGATTCTCCAAATTCCTTTAATTCTCAGTATATATAGTTCAGTAGAACTCGAAGCTTTTTATATCGGTATTTAATAACATTGTTGCAGTGATTTACATAATTAATTTGCCTATTTAATTGAGATGACGTCCGCAGATAGCTTCCCTCCGTACTCTTTGAAACCACTGCATGTTTGTCTAACTTGATCAGTGTCTAGATGGCACTGTGCTGTATTACTGCAGTTGATTCATTCTACAGAACGCCGATTGTCATGTTTCATATAATATTAGTATTAGTTCAGTCAGAGTTTCCGGTCACGAGGTCTGTAAAGACAACCGCTTTCAGAACTACCTTGGTGTGGCAGGTGGAATCTTTCTAGTAGCTTCTGTATGTGTGTGTGTGTCTTTATTCATAATGAGAGAGATGGAGTTAATGGAGGAGGAAGAGAGAGAGAGAGAGAGAGAGAGAGAGAGAGAGTGCAATTTCTTTGTTAGATTCTTACTCCTGGAGCGAATGCCAGTCTGCGGCAATACTCATCCTGTATTTGTATTGAACTGGAGCAGCATAAAATTAAGTGCCATACTCCAATATTCAACACATTCCTCAGTTTTACGATCGAACTTCGGCTACCTGAATTTGCAACGTCAGCAAATTTCGTGGGAGGACAATGCTGATTAAATCAAATCCAATATATTACTGGTAACTTATTTTATCAGCCCAGTAAGGTTAAAAGCAAAGTATAACTCGGTAACTTTGAACTCAGAATGCAAAGAGTCTTAAAATACTGACATTTTATCGAACGCTATACCAACTGTGTCAATCCAGAGATATATTGCCATCCGTTAAGAATGAGAATTCGATACGAGAATCATTCACTTTTGATAATCATTGATCACAATATCCTAACGATTAGTATTGCCCGCTTTATTTATGTGGATTGGAATAGTGTAAGTTTATAGCATCTCTGTCTTAAAAAATATTGACGCTATATATTACTACTTTAAAATAAAAACAACCGCCGATAAACAATATAAGATATTATGCATCAACTTAATTTCCACAATCTCTCTTTTGTCGAAAAGATTTTATCCCGAAATATTAAGAGCTCAACAAGTTTGGTTTCGATATATTTTACATTTAACATCTTATTTGTAGACCTATAAAAACAACTATTTCTTATTTTCTAGAGGATCGGACGCCATGCTTTCCAGCATAGTTACGTTCCTTTGCGGTCTGAGTTCAAATCCCGCCGAGGTGAACTTTGCCTTTCATCCTTACGGGGTCGATAAAATAAAGTACCAGTAATGTACTGGGTAATTGA
>OZ024742.1:99709303-99731803 GCA_964016885.1 Eledone cirrhosa | reverse complement strand
TCATCCTATTAGTGTGAAAGGAAAGATTATTGCATTTGCTTAGGATTTTTATGTGCTCAAATAATATATGTTATATCCAGTTATTAATGCCAAATACTGAATTTTGTTACGCAAGAGTTTCGCCATAATAAATAAATATTTAGTCTCTGCTAGTTATACTATACTCTCAGCCGTCAACTACATACGAATATATATATATATATATATATATATATATATATATATATATATATATATATATATATATATATATATATATATATACATATATATATATATATATATTTATATATTATAATAATACTAATACTACTACTACTAATAATAATAATAATATTGCTTTCTTTATTAACCGCAAGGGTTTACATAAGGTAGACATTAAGGACAGTACAGGACAATACAGGACGGTACAAATGGGCATTTCTGCGTGTAAAAAACAGAAATGCCCATTTGTACCGTCCTGTATTGTCCTGTACTGTCCTTAATGTCTACTTTATGTAAACCCTTTTGGTTAATAACGAAAGCATTATTATTATTATTATTATTGTTATTGTTATTCCTTGAATCTCAGTCATTGATGTTAGTTAACTGGAACGTCCGTTGGATTGAATATCAAGCCACTACCTGCAGCCTCAGATATTCAGGACGTATCGGAGGGTTCTTGCCGTTCCAAGCAAGCATGCCTTTTGAAGCGTTCCAAAAAGCGTGAAGAGGCCGATTTTCTTTAACCATCCCTGGAAACCTTTGGAGATAGTCCCCAGTGCGCCTATGACAATCGGGATCACTTTGACTTCATGGCAGTTCCAAATCCTTTTCACCTCCCACTTTAGGTCCTGGTATCGGTTAATTTTCTCCCTCTCCTTCTCTTGCACTCTCGTGTCGAACGGGCAGGCCACATCCACAATCAGGCACGATCTTTTTTCTTTGTCCACAACCACCAGGTCAGGTCTATTGTGTTCCAGTTTTTTGTCCGTCTGTATCCTAAAATCGCACAGCACCTTCACCTGACTGTTCTCCATCACCGCCTCTGGCCTATGCTCATACCATTTCTCAGAATGTGGTAGATTGTTTACTTTGCACAGGTGCCAGTGGATCACCCTGCCCATCACATCGTGTCTCCAGCCCTTATAGTGGGTCTGGGCTAGGTGTTTACACTCGGACACAATGTGAGCCACAGTCTCCTCTCTCTCTCCACAGATCCTGCACAGTGGGCTAGCCTCCTCCTTGTAGATATGGTGCTTCAACCACTTCGTTTTGAGGGCCTGCTCCTGCGCAGCCATTAGCATTCCTTCTGTAGCCTTTTTGAGGTCTCCTCTTCTCAACCAGTTCCATGTCTGTGGATCTCTAAATTCAGTTTTCTCAAAGAAGGTACTATGAAGGGATTTTCCCTTAAGGCTGCTCTTCCTCCTTGATGTTATTTCCTCCTTGGATATCCCCTGGCCTACTGTCCCCTCCTTCAGTACAGCTCTGAGCATTGGCTCCTTACTATAGGTCACGTATTTGTATAGGTTGTTTTTCTCCATCTGAACACAGTCCTCTATGCTGATAAGACCTCTTCCACCCTCAGATCTCCTTAGGTAGAGTCTATCGACATCACTCCTCTTGTGGAACATGTTGTAGATAGTCAATAGCTTCCTAGTCTTCCTATCCATTTCTTTTTGTTCAGCAACATTCCATCTCAGAATTCCCGCACTGTACCTAATAATAGACACAGCTCGGGAATTTACTGCGCTTATGGCATTTCTGCTGTTCAGATGTGACTTCAATACGCTCCTTACTCTCCGAATGTATTCAGTTCTTAACAATTCCTTCATTTTTTTGTTCTTTATGCCATCAGCCTCCAGAACGCCCAAATACTTGTATCCTTCCTCAGAGTCAATTTCCTTTATCATCTCACCTGTTGGTATCTGGATCCCGTTACTTCTGCTCAACCTACCCCTCCTCATCACAATGACTCCACATTTACCAATACCAAACTGCATACATATATCACTGCTGAAAATACGGACAGTGTCAACAAGCACATCCAACTCCTTCTCACTTTTCCCGAAGAGCTTAAGATCGTCCATGAAGAGGAGGTGATTGATGGTAAGCTCTCCCCTTCCCAACTTGTATCCTGCTCTCACTTTTCGCAGCATAATGGTCAAGGGCATCAGGGCAAGGACAAACAACAGAGGGGACAGGCTATCTCCCTGGAAGATACCTCTCTTGATCTTCACGCTTCCCAAGGATACTCCAGTTGATGTCAACTCTGTCTCCCAGGACCCCATACTCCTGCCCAGCAACTGTCTGATGTTATCTGCCACCCTGAAGATCTCCAGGCTTTTGGTGATCCAGGAATGAGGCACCATGTCAAATGCCTTTCTGTAGTCTATCCATCCCATGGCAAGATCAGTGTGTCTCCTCCTGCAATTCCCCATTACCATCTTATCAATAAGCAACTGGTCCTTTGTACCACGTGACTTCTTTCGGCATCCTTTCTGTTCGTCCGGCAACAAGTTGTTTGTGTGGAGGTGATGGTAGATTTCCTCAGACACAATGCTCGTCAACAGTTTCCACATTACGGGCAGACATGTGATAGGTCTATAGTTGGTAACATCATTACCCTTGATTCGGTCTTTCATTATCAGAACTGTGGTACCTTTTGTCAACCACTCTGGCACCTCACCCGACACCAAGCAGTCATTGAACATGGCCGTCAGCTTCGGGTGGAGGGATGTTAAATGTTTAATCCAATACCCCTGCACACCATCTGGGCCTGGTGATTTCCAGTTGGTTAGTTTTTTGGCTTGCCCCTTAAGAGTTTCAACTGTGATACTCAAATCAGTCTGTTGCTGTGCCTGCTCACCGATCACCCTCTGTACTGTCTCAATCCACCCTGCCTGGGCATTGTGTCTAACATCCTGCTCCCATATTCCTCTCCAGAATGTTTTAGCTTGTTCCGCCCCAGGGATCAAGTCGTTGCCTCTTTCTTTCCCCTCAAGCTGTCCAAACACCATCTTCTGGTTGTTGTCGAATATGCGGTTCTGTTTATACTGACTGACTCTGTTCTCGTATCGCCTGATTTTGGCACTCTTTGCTACAATGCGTTGCTTCAATTCCTCTATGATAATATTTAGCTTTTTACTCCTAGTTTTGTATTTTATTTCCAGTCTATTTTTAGTGCCTATGTTTTTTAGTGTCCCATTCAGTAGTGACTCAAGCTTTCCTATGTCATTTCTCATTTCCCCGATTTGCCCACTCAGTCGCTTCTTCCACCACGGCTCTGCTCTTTCTTGTCTGTTGTTTCCTCTCGCTTTTATACCAAGTAGTTTCCTCACCGTATTTGCTGTTGCTTTGAGGATATTGTTGCACTGGTGAAGACTCCTCGCCTCAAGGTATGGGATGACTTTGTTTACCTTAGCTGTTGTTTCTTTTAACTTTTTCCTGTCTACAAATCTTAGGTTCATAGGTCTCCCACTATCATTGTTCAACTCATCTACCACTAAATTTAGGATGTCAACCGAATCTTGTCCTAGCCCGTCAGCATTCATCTCCTCAGTGGCCGTATCTCTGTTCCAGGTATTATTTATCTCAGTATTCAGATCATTGTCTGCTTCGGGTGGTTCCTCCGTTCTCAGGACCTCCTCACCTTCATTTCCCGCCGGCTCGCTTGTCTGGCATACTACACCCGCCATCTCCAAGCCATTCTCTCTGCTCAGTTCCTCCAGTTCCAGCTCGCTTATCCACCCATTAGTTCTTATTACCCGAGCCTGCCCGGCCAATTTTTGTTCATCTAATTTAAATAAACCAATCTCGTTCCAGATGTTATGCATCCGTCTCCTGTAGCCCCTCTCCTTGGGGTTACTTTTCAGGTAGCATTGCATAACAGTTCTATTCAATTCTTTCGTCCAGTTGGTTCTGGCCCCTTTCCTTCTTCTTCTTCCTCCAACATCAGCAGTATTTGGTTGACAGTCAGGTTCCTGCTGCTGAGCCAGGGGGCACCTGTTGGGTGAGAGTCTGTCACATGACGTTCTAGTCTCCATTTCACCGTTATTCGAACTGTTTATGTTCGATATTTAAACACTCTTATCGAGGATTGGCGAATGTATGTTTACATAGCCATCTGTGGATCCGCCATCCCACTTGGCCCTTGTGTGGCATTATCACCACGCTGTATACGGACACACATAAACAAACAAACACACGGGCAGAAAGGGCCCCAAAAATGAATAAGCATAAGTTTATTATTATTATTATTATTATTATTATTATTATTATTATTATTATTATTATTATTAGTATTAGTATTATTATAATATATAATAATACTAATAATAATAATAATAATAATAATAGAGAGGAGACTGTGGCTCACATTGTATCCGAGTGTAAACACCTAGCCCAGATTCACTATAAAGGCGGGAGACATGACACGATAGGCATGGTGATCCACTGGCATCTATGCAAAGTGAACAATTTACCACATTCTGAGAAGTGGAATGAGCATAAGCCAGAGTCGGTGATAGAAAACGATCAGGTGAAGGTGCTGTGGGATTTTAGGATACAGACGGACTAGAAATTAGAACACAATAGGCTTGGCCTGGTGGTTTTGGACAAGGAAAAGAGATCGTGCCTGATTGTAGATGTAGCCTGACCATTTGACACGAGAGTGCAAGAAAAGGAGAGGGAACAAATTAACCGATACCACGATTTAAATTGGGAGTTTAAAAGGATTTGGAACTGCCATGAAGTCAAGGTCGTCCCGATTGTCATAGGCGCACTAGGTACTATCTCAAAGAGTTTCCAAGGATGGTTAAAGAAGATTAGTCCAGCCCCACTTTTTGGAACACTTCAAAAGGCATGCTTGCTGGGAACAGCAAGAACCCTCCGATACGTCCTGAATGTCTGAGGCTGCAGGTAGCGGCTTGATATTCATTTCAACAAATTTTCCAGTTAAATAACATCAATGACTGAGACTCAAAGAACAATAATAATAATAATAGTAGGTAAAATAGAAGTTGCAGCTCCGATTAGCTTTTCTCAATCATCTGAAGCTGGCAGACTGCACTCAATGAGGTCATATCGATAAATCGATAAATTATAGTTCAGAGTAATAGCAATACGTTAGGTGTGTGACTCAGTGAAAATTGCGGCCGGAGGAATGTTGCCACAAAAGCCACTACAACAACGAACATACAAACAGGTTAAAGACGAACCTGGACCTAATCGATAGATATTATATAAATATCATCCTTACCGAGTCGATAAAATAAAGTGCCAGTAATACACTGGGATAATTGCTGGCCTTGTGCCAAAAAGTAGAAACAATTGTATAAATATCTTCGATTGGTTTCTGGGAATCCGAAAGCGACACTCCAAGTTGCGTAACATGCAAACCATTAATGTATCCTAATATCGAACGAGGATATCACTTTCTCAACAGGCATTTCGTTCCGTTTTCCACGAGCGTGGCTTAGTAACTCCACTGCTAAGTAATGTAGCAGTAACTTTGGCAGCTATGTCACGTGTTCTTTCTCAAGAAAAGACAAAGATTTACATCTGAGCTTTGGCAGGCAAATTCAAAAGTGTGAACAAAGTAATTTATTCACAGCCTCTAAAATAAGCGCTCGACTAGGTAATCAAACAAACAATAAATAATTAATCAATTGATCATAAAGGTTAGGAGAAAATCATAATAATAATTGTTTCTACTTTTGGCACAATGCCAGCAATTATCCAAGTGCATTACTGGTACTTTATTTTATCGACCCCGTAAGGATGAAAGGTAAAGTTAACCTCGGCGGGATTTGAACTCAGAACGTAAAGGGCCGTAACTCTATGCTGTAAAGCATGGTGTCGGACGCTCTACCGATACTGCCAATTAACCGCCCTGAATAATAATAATTGTTTCTACTTTAGGCACAAGGCCAGCAATTACCCGGTGCATTACTGGTACTTTATTTTATCGACCCCGTAAGGATGAAAGGCAAAGTCAACCTCGGCGGGATCTGAACTCAGATCGTAAACGGACGTAACTATGCTGGAAAGCATGGCGTCCGACCCTCTACCGATACTGCCAATCCACCGCCCTTATATATTCATTTAATGTTACATAAATACACTATAGTTTTTTCAATGAGTGGCTTACGTCATCAGATCATGACACAAGACAATCGGTGACGTCATCAAGTGTAATGAACATAAAAGTTTTAAAATATTTAGTTCAGTAATCCTTACAGACAATAGAGATTTCAAAATTTAGAGTAAAACAAAAAATGCGTGTGTGTTATGGTTACTATTCATGTACAGCAGTGTGTAGAACGTGATTATGTAAATAATAAATATATATGCAGAACACATCATACACTAGTAGATTTAAGATATATTAATGTAGTTATAACTACAGTTTATGAACTAGAAACCTTCAAGATGAAAAGGATGAAATGTAAACATTTCCTATTATACATTTGTACTCAGAAAACCGTAAAAGATTATATTTATATCCTCATAGGAACATAGCTACCCATATGATACCGCCTACATGCTATTTATAACAATTTAGTTATAGAACATAGTCTAAATGATCTGTCTTACTGCCTGGCATACATTCCTTTGGCAGCAATTAATTTCAAAATAAATATTATTAGAAGATTTTATATAATCTATGACACGCTTAGAGATAACATCTTAATGTGAAACAATTGTAACAATAGAGTTGCGCTAAGAATTTGAATTTGTTCAGAGCTTTGTTTGAATATGTACAATATCCCTTAAATCGTGATAAAAATTCTCCATTATATAAAAAATATGTTGATAAAATCTGTAGCTCAGTAATATTCGACGTTTTATGTAGGCACAAGCCCAGCAATTTGGGGAGGGTAAAGTTGATTATGTTGACCCTAGCACTTCATCTCATCGACCGCGTGGTATTTTATCCAAGACGTTATCGATTCTTCTAATTGGTCACAATAACTTTAGATCCTGGATTTACATCTTGAAGATTCCTCTCCAAGGCGAAACTCTGGGCATGTTGTTTGTGCGGTAGACCACCAATCATATATGTATGATAATTTCTACTTTTAACCATACTAACATTGTCCAAGGATAAGGCAAAAGCCGATAGCTCTTAGCATGAATGCCGTCGTCGGCGAACGATTCACCACTAGTCGTGATACAAATCAATCATGTGGCTAAGCTCGTGCTCTTGCTGAACATATTTCGTCTAGCTGTGTGGACTAGAACAACATAATATAAATTGTCTTGCTGAAGGACAAAGCGCATCGCCAAGTCCGACATTCGAACACATGACCTACCGATTCTAAACTCTAGTATCCTAACCACTAAGCCGCGTGCATAAAGAGATTAATAGCTACAACAGATAAACAGAGTCTATTCTCAACCGGAGAGTAAAAAACAACAACAACAACAACAACAACAACAAACAAACATAAAACAAAACAAAAACAAAACAAAACACGCAGAGCTCACTAGTTTAAAACAGTTCGAAAGCACTCACAATAATTAAAAAAAAGACAACAACCAATCAATCAATGTATTAGCTCCCATAACAATTGTAGCTTGTATAACAATGAACTAATCGATAGTTATTGTACATTGTCACTAATCTGAAATGGAATCACATATACAAGTGAGAGTATCCTTGGGAGTTTTAATTGCTCCCTCTAATATCATTATTATCTTCACTGTAGTTTTGGCTGAGGGAAATTCACGTGATATGCGCGATTGTGCGGGAGGTCTAGGTTTTTAGTATATATGTCTTTTCCGTGCAGGATATTTACGTTGGAGATAGAGTTATCCTTGTAGTGTTTACGTTTGTTTTTCTGTTTGCACGCCTATGACGACTCCTAAAACTGATCTCAGTTTCATGGGTATAAAGCAATTGAGAGTACAGCAAATAGTTAACCATCTCTGGGCTAATTCTCAGTTGCCGTAGTTACTCATATTCAACTAAGTGACCTGGAACAACGGGAAACTAAGTGTCTTGCTCAAAGACATTGCATCATTTGGTCTGGGAAAAGAATCTATGGTACCATGGTTGCGAAATCAACACTATAATTCTTAGTGTCATATTCAACGTGGCAAATGGTACAAAATTAGATTACCTTGTTACTTATGAGAGTACTACCAATGAATCTCATTTCATCACATGTATTGTATTCAGTTGATACGATGACTTATGTGGCATATTGGTTAGAGCTGTTGTATTCACGATCTAGTTGTTTCAATCACTGCATCGGGCGACGCATTTTGTTCTAAAGCAAGGCACTGTATTTAAGGTTGCTCCAGTTGACTCAGCTGAATATAAGTACCAGCAATAGCTTGATGTGTGTGTGGGGTGTGGGGTGTGGCTGGGGTGGGGATTAATCTTGTGACCGACTGGTGTCCTGTTCTATGACAAGTTGTCGTGCAAACCTAAGTTCAAATCCTAAAGTGGGAAATCCTACATGCGTATATTAAGAGATTTGCAAAATATTACCTTAGCGTAGTAGTAGTAATAATTTTTAAAACCAAATAAGACATGATAGGTCAGACTTATGAAGCATTCAAACCGTGACCATCGTGACTTTTATTCAGGTGCAGTATGTGAATCTAAATTTAATGTAAGATTCGAGTGGGATTTGGTTCCTTTGTGATTCCTATGTGCGCAATTTTAAATTGATACATTGTAACATACATTCTGCTGATATGGAATCCCAAGGGATATTAAACTCGTATATATATAAAGAATGTACGGAGCCAATTTTTCGGTTTTTAAGCGCTGAGAATATATGTAATTATATAAATATAAAGAAAGAGCAAAAATGCTATAAAGATAGCTTGTAAAATAGGGTGAAAACCGTTAAAAGAAGGAAAAAGAATTTGCCAACGACTGCTATGAGGAACTGAACCCCACATTTTCTAAATGCCGTCTAGACAAAAAAAAAAAAAAAAAAAAAAATATATATATATATATATATATATATATATATATATATATATATATATATATATATATATATATACATATATAAGAATAGAGCTGTAAAACACGAGTTGTGATATATTGGTAAAAGGAAAAGAAAATATTGACAAATTGTTCCCAGTGAAAAATAGTTTAATTAGGAATAATTAGACCAAACATCACGGGCGCTCTATCTCAAAATTATTTTTGAAGAGCATTAGAAATGCGCAACCGGTAAAAACTTAAAACTAACGCTGAATACTAACCAATACTTATTACTAATTTTTACTTATTCCTAATTAAACTATTTTTCGCTGGGAACAATTTGTCAGCATTATCTTTTCCTTTTACCAATATATATATATATATATATATATATATATATATATATATATATTGTTATACTTTGGGAGGGTCATGTTGCCAATAAGAAACACACGCACCAGTTGCTTTCACTTCAATTTATTATAATGAATTTATAATAATTTATAAATTTATAAATTTCTGGTTGGTTGGTTGGTTCCACAACCAGATAGTTGTTTATATATAGTCATAGATCTTTCGTCATACACTCTGTAAGCCCCCATATTAACTGTAAAACTAGAAATGTAGTGTATAGCATAAGATGTACTGAAGGACAATGTAGAGACAAAAATATAGTGTACATAGTTGAGACAGCTCGTAGTGTAGGGGAACGGATACATGAACACTGGCGAGACCTTCAAGATAGTAAAGAATCATCTGTACTCTACCAACATGCTAAAATAGAACACAAGGGTAAATTAGAGAACATAGAAATAAAAATAAAATCTACACACAGAAAAGACGCAATGTTTAGACAAATTACAGAGGCAATAAACATAAAAGAATTACAACCAAAATTAAATAGAAAATTTGAGTGGAACAGCACATCACAACTTACAATTAAGGACACAATGAAAACACACACACACATAGAACAAACAACCAACCAGTAACATGTAAATAAACAAATAAATAATTGAACATAAACACACACACAGACACCCGGATGTGACGCATGCGCAGACTGAGCACACAACACACATACAGAAACAAAATGGCGTAGGACAGAACAAAGGAGAGGCACAGAAACAAAGAAAGGAATCCCCAGTCACTGAAGAGGTCACAGAGTGTGTGACGAAAGAACTATGACTATATATAAACAACTATCTGGTTGTGGAGCCAACCAACCAACCAGAAATTTATAAATTTATAAATTTATTATAAATTTATTATAATAAATTGAAGTGAAAGCAACTGGTGCGTGTGTTTCTTATTGGCAACATGACCCTCCCAAAGTATAACAATATCGGTTTCAACACACGATTTCAGATAAAGAATCTTGCTAAACAAATTCAGAAACGAAATATATATATATATATATATATATATATATATATATATATATATATATATATATATGATTAGTTGTTTGTTGTGGAAATATGAAAATAAATAACGTTATAAGTAGTGGCTGATAAATGAATGACAGAATAAATAGTGCCGCTACGGAAGGATATTTAATGAAACCTGGAAAGACCATAATCGTTCGTTTCAAAGATGAATGTCTAGAATATGAGTTTATAAAAAAACTGGCAGTTTATTTTGACAACCTCGAAATGATGATAGGGAGACCTGACCAAAATTTGAACTGGAGGATCTGTTAAGCGTGTTATGCAATGTGATGCTGAAAGGGTTCGGTGTGGGTTATAATTTTTTCAGTATTTCCGTCATAAGAAA
Source organism: Eledone cirrhosa (assembly GCA_964016885.1). Taxonomy (NCBI): domain Eukaryota; kingdom Metazoa; phylum Mollusca; class Cephalopoda; order Octopoda; family Eledonidae; genus Eledone; species Eledone cirrhosa. The sequence goes on along the minus strand of OZ024742.1, from coordinate 99,721,098 downwards.
CCTTAGCCATTATATTTCGATAAACTATAAAAAAAAATGTTCACTATATTATATGTGGTAGAGATAGGTATATATTTCATCTAGTTACTAAAAGTGATATTGTCAGATTTGGAGACATTTTAAATGAAACTGCCTTCCAGTAAACGTATATATTAGTCTTTATTAATTGATAGAATAACCGAATCCGTTATCCAACGATGTGAAATACTTCAGCAAATCAATACATAAGTAATACCGTAAAGATTCCAAATGTTAATATTTGCAATATAATCTTTTTTAAATGTTTAAAATTTCGAAACGTCTTCGTGGCTTAATGGTATCACTACTGGTTAAATCATTGTAATACTGCTAATTTTAATTGGCAAAGACTGTTCATACTCAAATTGTTCCCTCCCGGAAGAAGAAGAAGAAGAAGAAGAAGAAGAATTTGTTAACTAGATGAAGGTAGAATATGAAAGAATCACCGCTCGCCTTGGAAGCTCTAGCGCTGGTTCTGTGGTTATAGCTTCCTTCAGCGTCGCTGGGCTGAAGCTCCGCTCGCCTTAGAAGCTCTAGTTGTGGTTTATGGCTATAGCTTCCTTTGAGTAGGAAGCCTCCTTATATACCCCAAAGAATAGTTAAAAAGCCCCGCTCACCTTTGAAGCTCTAGCAGTGAGTGTGTGGCTATAGCTTCCTTCGGCTATACACAGAAATCGATACGCAGAAAAAGAGAGGATTTAAAGAAATAAATCGTTTATTCGATATAAAAATTAAATGATAGTATTGTAATTGTGTGTCGCAAACTATTAACATCTATTACATACTTATATATTTTCTGATGACCCTGTGATAAAACAGCGAAACTCCAGAGAAACACGACTCCCTATTCAGTCTTAATAAACTGAGTACATGTATGTATATATATATATATATATATATATATATATATATATATATATATATATATATATATATATATATATATATATAAACAAATAGTAGAAAGAAAAAAGATTTTTTCAGTGGAAAGTGTTGAAGAGATTCTGTTAATAAACAGAGAAGGATGGACAGAGAAATGAACTGTTTTCTGTGAAAATTAATTTTCCTTCCTCGTTTTATTGTTATTATTATTATTATCACTATTTGTATAAATATGCAACTTAACAATATTCTCCATATCCGCAATTGACAATGCATATAGTGCTGAAATCGGCATTGTAAATAAATTAATGTTTTCATATTTCACTGAAAGAATCTCTTTAATATTTTCTACTGAAAAAATCGTTTTCCTTTCTATGATTTGTTTTTGTATATATCAACTCATTTGTTACTTTTCTACATTCGATATATATATATATATATATATATATATATTCTTTTACTCTTTTACCTGTTGCAGACATCCGGATGAGGCCATGCTGGGGCAGCGCCCTTTGTTTGAGTGCAATCTCGGTATCAAATAGAGCACGGTTCAAATATGATTCCTTCTTGTTTTTGTTTTCATGTTGTGCATTCAACTGGTTTGAGAGCTTGGTTCTTCACACACACACACACACACACACACACACACACACACACACACACACACACACACACACACACACACACACACACACACACACACACACACACACACACCCACACATATATATATATATATATCATTTCCAGTTTCCACACACTTCTACACACAGTAGCAATTTTGAATATTACACACAGCAGATTCGTATAATTTTTTTATCTATATTGTTTGTTTCACAATACATTCTACGTACACAATTTGTGATTGCTATACACACACACACACACACACACACACACACACACACACACACACACACACACACACACACACACACACACACAGACACACACACACACACACACACACACAGATATATATATATATATATATATATATATATAAATATATATATATATATATATATATATATATATATATATATATATATATATATATATAAAGATTTACATATATATATATAAAGTCATAGATATATATGTGTTTTGCAACTGGTAACGTTGTGGCTCAATGAGAAATTAATAAATTAAATTAAATAATCAGGGCTATATATCATAAAATATGTCTTTAGAATCACTAGATATAATATATACCCTTTCCTCTCCCAATTAGTATAATTAACCGTATAAAAAATCAATTAGACCAAGCTATAAGAATAAAGGCTCCTATGAAGAAATCTCCGACAAATAACCGAAAGCAGCCCCTTCGTGGTGGCTACAATAGATTATTTATCTAACATTTCGACAGCATGTAAACTTCGACCAGATATACAGTCAACTAAACACAATTAGGTGTAAAATCGAACTTAAAAGAATTGCGTACATACCTAATTACCATGGTTTCATCCGTATTTTAAGACATCCGATAACAAGGAATGTCCAGAGCTTCGGAATCATCAGGAGCGAGCTCAAAATAAGACATTTAATTTTCCAAAGTGATCGCGCCAAAAATACATTCAAAAATGGCTAAGAATCGTGACGTGGCAGCGGTCAAGTTAGAAAGGATGTGATTAGTTGCGTGAATACGGTCCCGAGATATTTGAACCTCTCTACCTATTTCAGTGTAACTCCATTCACATGCAGAGTGCATAGCGCAGGCTTCCTTGAGAAGACGAGCGTCTCAGTTTTCGAAGCACTGATTTTCATTCCAACCATGCAGCACTTTGCATCAAACCTATCAAGTTCATGTCGGAAATCACATTCTGTCAAGTTTAATAACACCGTACCGTCTGCATATTTTAATCGACCGATTTTACACCCACCTGTCTTGAAACCATTTCCAACTCGGCTGCGCTGTTAATCCTCTTCATGTAAATTATGAACAGGAGAGGTGACATGACTAACCATTGGTGGTGTCCGATTTCCACATTGAATGGTTTTGATTTAACACCCGAACACAAATACTCGGACATTGGTATACAGACAGCAGGGTAGCAAGGAGCTAACCATCGACCCCATACTCCTGTACAACCTTCCACAGCAGGTCACGAGGAACGCGGTCATATTTCTTTTCAAGGTCGACAAAACAGGAATATACATCTTGGCAGTAGTCTCACGATTTCTCGAGGATCTGCCGCTGTGTGAATATTTAGTCGGCTGTGCTGCATCCGGGACGAAAACCACACTGCTCATCACCTAGCTCAGACTCGACAATCTCTCTGCATCACTTTGCCACACACTTTGCATATACCTTACCGGTGAGTCTTAACAAGAAGATCATTCAGTAATTGGAACAATCTCTCTTGTCTCTTTTTTTTTCACAATTGGGAGTATCACTTCCCACTGACATTGCTTAGGTGCCGTTCCAGAGAACGAGGCAGCTCGGTAGACATGAGTCAGCCAGAGACCGTCTCTATTTAATGCTCTTAACATCTCGGGCCAGATTCCATCTCCCCCAGCGGGTTTGCTGCAACATCATCTTCTGATGTACACGAGGTGCATCTAGGAGTGCTGAATAATCTCTCAGAGGCTGATGTCATAGGAGATGCACATATATAATTACATTGAAGTGTGAATATATATATATATATATATATATATATATATATATATATATATATATATATATATATAAGTATGTATACATATATGTATGTACGTATACATACTTATATTTTAGTATCAGCCGTACTAAGAGTGAGAAATGAAATTTCATTTTTTCCATTTATATATATATATATATATTTATACATATATATGTTTGTGGGGTGTTAGTGTGTGTGTGTGTGTATATATGTATATAAAAGGTAAATAGAAATAACAACACAGTCATATATATATATTTTATATATATACATATATATATACCATGATATTAAATAAATGGAAACTATATTTATAAAACCATATCTATTTTATTATATATATATTTCAAGGGCAACCAAGTCAAGCTTGGTGCGCTTTCATCAGATAAAATGAAAAGTTTGTTTTATAAATAGAGACATACCCATGAAGATTCAACCTTATCGGTCGGAAATTCACTGGATAGAGAATTACCGACCGATAAGGTTGAATCTCCATGGGTATGTCTCTATTTATAAAACAAACTTTGTATTTTATCTGATGAAAGCGCACCAAGGTTGGCTTGGTTGCCCTTGAAATATATATATAATAAATAGATATGGTTTTATAAAAATAGTTTCCATTTATTTAATATCATGGAATATTTACTCCAGTAACATGTTGAGTGCTCTAAATCAGTTATAAACATTTATGTTTGTCGGAATTCCAACAAATTAAATAAAACTTCTATACACACATACACACACATATATATATATATATATATATATATATATATATATATATATATATATACATGTATGTATGTGATGGTACATATATGTATATATATGTATGCATATATTTATATATGTATATATATATATAAGTGTGTGTGTGTGTATATATATATATATATATATTTATTAAAATAACAGATTAAAGTTTAAGCAAAGAATCGCTGCTTTCACCCTTAACGGGATCTTCTGAAACTAACAAAGTCAATCTGTAAACGCAGAACTGGATATTTCAAAAAACGTTGCAACCGGAGGAAGACAGGAATACTTTGGTTCGTGGTAACGTTCGCTGGCAAAGAACGGGAAAAAACGAATAATACGTCATTAATAGGAGCGGTGAAAAACAATTACGCGCAAAGACAGAACCACGTTTATGGTATAAAAGAGGTCGTAGACTAATGTTCTCTTAGGTGGTGCATAGAGACGTTCTCTGGCAATGAACGAAAAAACGAAGATAATAAGTCATATGTGGAGCGTGGAGAACAATAGCACGCAAAGACAAAACCACGTAAATGGTATAGCAGAAGTCGTAGACTAAAATTAATCTCCGCTACAGAGTTAAGAATAAAGTAAATAAATACAATACAGAAGTAATAGAAACAAATAAATACATACATGCAAACAGATACGTACATACACAAGCATACGCATAACCTTACCATAGGTATACAAAACCACGCACATATAAATATGTGTGTGTGTGTGTATCCTTGTGTACAAATAAATAAATAAATAATTATATCAACGTATATAAGTAAATAAATACTTATATAAGAAGCGCACACGGTTCTTATATATTTGATATATATTTTCCTTATCGAGCCCTCTTTGGATTTTAGTCTTCAATTTTATTATTATTACTATATATATATATTAGAAAGTGAGGTTTTTTTTACAAAATGAAAAATAATCGAGGTGTCCTACACGAGTGAAAGTATAAAGAAAAAAGATGAAATCGAAAATGCAACTGAAGTCTTATTTTTTTTTTAAATATATATATTTATTTGGTTCCTTTACCGGTTTCGCAGTTCTTCTGCTTTTCAAAAGGTGAGTTGAGATGGAGGGATGTGAGTTGAGATGGAGGGATGTGAGAAAAACCACAGACCCTCCATCTCAACTCACCTTTTGAAAAGCAGAAGAACTGCGAAACCGGTAAAGGAACCAAATAAATATATATATTTTAAAAAAAAATAAGACTGCAGTTGCATTTTCGATTTCATCTCTTTTTCTTTATATATATATATATATATATATATATATATATATATATATATATATGTATATATGCGTGTTTGGGTATGTGCGTGCATATGTGTGTAGCTAAGTGTTCAAATTATATAACTGGTTCGCATTACTAACCCAATAAACGCAATAACATGGGGTTAACAAAACTCCATTAACGAAAACGTTTTCTAAATGCACATTATTACAAGCATATCCATATATATATATCCATTAGTATATATTAGTGTATTTTGGACCCCCCTCTCTTCCCCCCTCTCTCTCTACATATATTTCAATGTATGTACAGACTAAACATAGTGAGATAAATGTGTAAATACATATATATATATAAATTCATACAAATATATTCATAACTACATACATATGTATGAATATAAACGAGTAGAGTATGTTAGCTATAATGTTTAGTTTAAAAACATGTCTTCTCTAATGGATTCTTGTTTAAACCTCCATATCATTGAATTTATTAAGTTAGTAAAATTAACTAGTTTTATATATTCAACATGTAGCTAGAAACATCTGTTCAGTTAATGGACAAGTGAAACAGATATATTTATAGTGTGCAGTCTCAACATATTTCAGATCTTTTATATCTATCTTCTAGAATATATAGACTATTGTGGCTATCATTATTTCGTAGATTTCTAAATTGGTTCGCAATTATGCTTGAAAAACTGCCATACATTGTAGGTTGAAATTCGTACTTAGCAGTAGCTTTGTTATTAAAGCCTATACATACATCTCAGTTTCTTCATTCTCTGTCTTCTCTCTTTATTTCCTTATATCATCTATGATATGCTTTGCTTTTCTGAACAACAAATTGCCATTCAACCTTAATTCAAGCAGTCCCGAAAACACATGTCTTTTATCTTCTCTCATTCGCCATCCGCCTCACGCTTTTCCCTTAGGTCCCGCATTTTGATTTCCTCTAAAAGGTGAGATTCTGACATTCTTTTTCTGTGCCGAAAATATTACCCAGATAGGATATTATGTGCATCAACTTGTCAATATAGATCTATGGGCACAATCTATGGGCACAATCTATGGGCACAATCTACGGGCACAATCATGTTTCTTCGCGATATTATATGGTAAATTATTGTATAATGATATTGATAATATAAAACTTCACACAGACAATGCAACATATACCTCACTAAATATCGGTGCAAACCCACACATTTCGGAGAGAACTGTAGTCGATTAAACTGTCATCCGTACTTGACTCATACTCTACTTTATCGACCCTGTGTCGGATAAAGAGCAAACTTAAACCCGGTGGTATGTGAAATCACAGTGTAAAGCACCATCACTAAATACCGCAATACACACTCCAATGACTGCCATTCCGCCGCCTTTCCGATGCGTAACAATATTTTGAATGCTTCATGGATAGCGGAGGCCTCCTGAACAATGCATGACATTTTCAGTGAGATACCAAATAGCTCACTTCCCTAGAACGATTATTTTGATAAATATTTTCAAAGAAATTATTTGAAGGTAGTTAATAATAGTCGTTTCTAACATAAACACAATACCAGATATATTGTTGGAAGGAAACAGTCTATTTTATCGACACAATACTTGACTGATACTTTATTTTATCGACCATGGAAGGATGAATGACTAAGCTGACCTCGGTGGGATTTTAACCCAAACATTAAAGATTCTATAAATTTAGAAGTACAACATATAGCAACAGTTTGCATGTTTTTAGGTAAGTATCTCCAATGTAAATAATATGTACTTATACCCAACGAGGACATTGTTAACAATATTTTCAGTTAGTCACATACACAATCTCTTTCAAGGTATGTCTTTGTGTCAGAAGTGTTTTCTTAATCAATTAATCAAATAATGAAGTAAGACTATGAGAAATGCTCCGCTCTTTCACAGGGTTGAAGCTCTCTATTTCATAGGCCTATAGACAGCCAGTGTCGAAGAGCTTCATTTGGGTCTTTCTGTATTTTATTTCCGTTGTTTCTTCTAGTACTTTGATTTATTTCACTTTAGCTCTCTACCATTTTTCGCAGTCAGTTGCTATCTTCTCGCATGTAGTCGCAATTAGACCACCTGCTTCATTGAGTTGTCTAATCTCGACATTCTTATACACAAACAATTTCATTTTACCAAACAGATTATATCCTACAAGGAATATCTTACTAAATACATTCAAAGAAATAATTGTAAAGGAGATCATAATAATCATCTTAACGTATGTAAAGTCCAGAAGAATGTCAGAAGACGAGGTGGATTTCATTGATTAAATCAACCTCAGCACTTGGTTGGTATTTTATATATTGACTACTAAAGGATGAAAGACAACGATTACCTCTGCAGGATTTGAACTCAATATGTAATGCGTCAGAAGAAATATCATAAAATATTTTATTTTAAGTACTAACAATTTTTCCAATACACCTCCTAATACAGTTTTAGTGTAATAATGTTCTGAATTTGAAATGAAAGTTTTTCGTTGCCGAAGAAATGTTTCAGAAAACACCAGGTACGGTAGTAGGGACAGAACCCTACGTAGTTTGTATAATTTAAATTTCAGTGGGTGTGGAGGAGTTGTTTATTGAACCCGGAAAGCTGAAAGTGAATGTTGACTTTAGCGAGATTTTAAAACCAGAATATAAAATGTGGAAACTGATACTGGAAAGAATTTTGTTCGGCATTCTAACGATGCTGGCAATCCATCGGTCTGAGATATATAGTAATAACTCCATCACATATCTTAATTGTCATCTAACCGGATTTATGAGCCATTAACACAACACTTAAATACACAAGAACCTGTAAAATCCGACGTCAATTAAATTCAATAGATTAATTCTACTTTATTTTAATAGTTAACTATTTCATAATTACTAATCACCTTCTTAGCAATTGTAACTATAATTCAAGATCTGCTTGTTAGTAATTACATTCATTAATGTATTTTTTCGCCCCATGGCCCTCACAACGTCATCTTTGCTAATACATCACCAAATCACTACAAGTCATTGTCCAATATATTTCAATTCTATTTCGCTATTTAATTTGTTATATAAATCTGCACTCTTATTTCAAATCCCAAGGTGGTCAAATTATCCTTTCGATAAATGAAGTACCAGTCCAAAGGCGGTGGATTTGCGGAATTATTAAATACTTTGACAGGATTCTATGCTTTGTGGCTTCCAACTCTTCTTTATGTGTCCTGAGTTCAAATCCCACTTCCTTCTTCTAAAGTTGTGATCAGCAGATAATATCGGCGTTGGAAAATTATGGAAACATAGTTTCCTTTGGCACATCTGAAGATTGGCATCTTTCCTTTCTTTCAGCATTGATGACCTGGCATCATTACCAAATTTTACAAATCACATTAATCAAATTTGTAATAAACATACTTTGGGCGTGTATTACTAGTGCTTATTTTCATGAGCATCGTGACTGATGCAGAAGAATAAATCCTCATTTTGGATATGAAAATAAAATGAGGTTCGAAGCAAAAACGGACGGAACTCTAACAATTCAAAAAGTTCATTAAATAATGGAATGTTCAAAGAAATTACAACATATCCCTCAGCCATTTCCGTTCTTTTATACGTAGTCTTTATCCCGTGCTTCCCATGTTTTTGGATTCATATTCGAAAGTGTTAGTCACGTGGGTTTATCGGGTCTATCAAATAATAAACGTTACACCAACCAGTATGATCTTCCTTATATTCGCCTTTCCTACCTTTTCTTTGCCTCCTTCTCACTTTTCTTTGTCTCTACATTGGACTGTAGCTTATATATATATATTATATTTTTATATTTCTCCCCTTTTTTCGTTTTATTTGTGTGATTCACCGATACAAGTTGAGGCAGCCCTTATACCTACAATGATACGAATGATATTAGAGGGAAACACCATGAATAAAATTTCGACTGCATATATATTATATATATGTATGTGTGGGATGTTGACTGAAGCGGAAAGAAGTAATCAATACTGACGAAGAATGTTTTTATTATCACTAAGTATAGTATAGAGTCATTTTACTCCAGAGTTTCCCCTGTGTTCTCACATTATCATCAGCCAAGAATCTTATCTATCTAATGTTCCTGTGACGACACAGGTGGAACTATAGTGTAACACGACTCAGTAATTTGCTTTAATAATAATTGTTTCTACGTTAGGCACAAGGCCAGCAATTATCCAGTGCATTACTGGTACTTTATTTTATCGACCCCGTAAGGATGAAAGGCAAAGTTAACCTCGACGGGATTGAACCCAGACCGTAAAGGGAAGTAACTATGCTAGAAATCATAGCGTCCAACGCTCTACGGATATAATAATAATAATAATAATTGTTTCTACTTTTGGCACAAGGCCAGCAATTATTCCAGTGCATTACTGGTACTTTATTTCATCAACCCCGTAAGGATGAAAGGCAAAGTTAACCTCGGCGGGATTTGAACTCAGACCATAAAGGACCGTAACTCTATGCTGCAAAGCAGGCGTCCGACCCTCTACCGATACAACCAATCCACCGCCCTTATATACAATATATATATATATATATATATATATATATATATATATACAATATATATATATATATGTACTAAAATAAGAATTAATCTATACATATAATATATTTAGAATAGTATGTATTAAAAATTTTAATTCGGACCATAAGCTGTGGTCTGATCTCAATACCCATTTTGATTGTATTTATATTTATGCATCCGTTAAGGATAGTTATATGAGCGATATATTTAAACAAAATATGTAGCGTAGACATACACTCACATATAGATATGCACGTGTGTGTGTGTATGTGTGTATATATGTGTGTGTATGTGTGTATATATATATGTATGTGTGTGTGTGTGTGTCAGTGTGTGGGTGTGTGTGTTTGTGTGCATCATACCTACGCACGTAATTATATACATAATATTAGAAGCGTTTTTTTTCTTTTTGAATTCTTCGTTTCCCTTAATCACCATATGTCCTGTTGTCACACGCACACACACAAACACACATAAACAAGCATAATTTAAATATCTCTAAGGCCTATGTCAAGCAATGTCGACCATGTGACCACAGCTGGAAAGTACATTTCAAGAGTGCAGAATAGGGATAGGTTTTCTGTGGAAGACCAGCAGTTGCTTACACAGCAGCACACCCCACTTCACCACATTCATGTTATCCAAAGAAGAATCAAGGATCAATACGGCTGGCAACGCTGCCGTCGCGGAAGAACTCAGAAGGCACAGAAGCAGAACAATTACTACAAGGCATTTTGTCCAACGCTGAAATAATTCCGCCAACATATCTCCCTAGATATGTACTTTGTTTTCTTGAAGAATAGAAAACAAAAATTGACCTCGATCAGTGCGCAGAGAACTGGAACAAACCCCGCAGGGTATTTTCGTCCATCGTTCTAACGATTATTCAAATTCGCTAACCCCCACCCTACACAGGGTCTTTATTTTATCGAACCCGGAAGGATGGAAAGGAAATATGACCTCCGTGGAATTTGAAATCAGAGTGCAGAGTCCCGGAACAAATACTGCGGGGCGTTTTCCACCAACACTTTAAAGATTCACATTGAAGAATGCAAATATAATAAAAAAAAAGTAAATAATGAAAATATGTAAGAAATAGAACACAGGCACACACACACGCACGCACACACATACACACACACACACTCACACACAGACAGAGAGAGGTCAAATAGACTGTCAGAGACAAGCCAACTTAGAGAAGCCGCGAAAAAAAATGGCGAAAGTTTAAAATAGTTAACAGATAAACTGCTATCCATTGACCTCAAACAACTCCAGTATTTATATTTCATACTTACACTACATATATAAAGTGACACCACGTTAATAGATATATTTTACTACATATACCAAATTAAAAAGACATGCCATTAGAATATTTGAGAATACTGGTCATTGTCAACATGCTACATCATAATGTTGCTATATTGATGTATGTTTTTGTAAAGTATCATAATTTGGGACATAAATTAAAATGTCTCTCGATTTCACTCGATATCTCCTCTTTCTATCTATTTTTATTTCTCTCTCTCTCTCTCTCTCTCTCTCTCTCTCTCTCTCTCTCTCTCTCTCTCTCACTCTCTCTATATGTATGTATAAAGAGAAAGGAATAGAGAAAAAAACGACAGAGGACGAGATAGAAATACATAAACACCCTCTCTCTCTCTCTCTCTCTCTCTCTCTCTCTCTCTC
>OZ024742.1:99686803-99699303 GCA_964016885.1 Eledone cirrhosa | reverse complement strand
AATTATAGATGAAGAATCCAAATCAACACAAGACTGGTACTTTACTTATCGACCTCGAAAAGATGAAAGGTATCTTTGAACTCGGAGCGCAGAGAGCAAGAACGAATGAAGGAAAGCATTTCGTCTGATGGATAATACACATTATGTTGATCATGGTGAACAGAGGGAGAGGGTAGATACACAGTAACAACAGAGTTGGCTGAGGTTTGACGGGGAGAGGGACAACATGATAACTACTTGAAGATTGACTAGGGTAAGTCGGGGAAGGGAAAACAGGCTTGTCTGAGATAAGGACCTCGTGATGAAAAGATAGGGTTGACTGAATGAGAAGGGGGGGGGGGGCTACTCAGTATCATTAGGAGGACTGACCAAGGGGATATGGGAATTGGAAGGGATAATATGATGAGTGACTGAGAGAGGGTAAGTGTTAGGTGGGGACAACACGAGGACTAACTGAAAATGAGATTTAGGGAGAGACTATACGAAGACTGACTACATGTGAGACTATATGGGGACAACTACTGGCTTGACTGACGGTAAGGTAGTATGGACTACATATTAATGAAAATCAGATTTAAGGAAATAAGGAGGGGTGGCTATAAAATAATTGTTTCTACTTTAGGCACAAGGCCAGCAATTACCCAGTGCATTACTGGTACTTTATTTTATCGACCCCGTAAGGATGAAAGGCAAAGTCACCCTCAGCGGGATTTGAATTCAGATCGTAAAGGGACGTAACTATGCTGGAAAGCATGGCGTCCGACCCTCTACCGATACTGCCAATCCACCGCCCTGGGGTGGCTATAAAATAATGATTTCTAATTTAGTCAAAAAGACAATAAGTTTGGGAAGGGGAAAGTCAATTAAATCGATCCCACCACGTTACTGGTATTTTATTCTATCTGAAGGATAAAATGCAAAGTTGTCTTCAGCTGGATTTAAGGCTGCCAGAAGGATGTTAGTATAGTATCTACTGAGTAACAAAATAAAATTTGACCGAATGAATGAGGGAGTGAGTGACAAAGAGTGGCGTGACTACAGAAACGTATGTACATGTGTAATCTTAACGTACTTCTCTTGGAAATTCAACATGATATGGTGTGAGACAAGACTGACCCATTGAATCCCAAGTATAACTCAGTTGTACATGTAGATTAGAGCCAATGCACCGCGGGTAATTGAACTGACGACCTCACTATCATGTGCCAATCCTCCTAACCACTTAGTTGAGCGTCTCCCAGTTCGTATCCGGACTACTAAACCATGTATTTGCACTGTAATATTAACAATATATATATTTACACAATGTTTCGATCTATTCCGTCTCCGATCATAACCGAATGTAATTTTGACGAATATATATAACTATCCAGTGATTCGTCCGTCAATGGCGCCAATTGTGGCTTACTGGATAAGGGAGCTAATAGGTGTTGTTTCGAAATAACGGTTCTGGTTTGGTAGGGATGTTGCTCTTCAGTAATAAGACACTTGGTGATGTTTAGTGTAGGAATTGATCGAGGCCTTGGGTAAATATAAATATATGTCCGGAAAAATAATTATATTAATATCAACATTATTAACCGTCCTCATCATAATCCTCCTCCTCCCCTCCCCCTCCTCCTCCGCATCACCACCACCATCACCACCACCACTACCACCACCACCATTATCATCATCATCATCATCATCATCATCACAATCACTGCCATCATTATTAACATCTTTATCATCGCCATCCATATCATTTTTAATACCAACATCATAAACGCCACATCATTGATATCTTTATTGATATCATCAATAGTAACATTAGTAGCAACACCAACCCCCTCATTAACATCATCATCAGCAATAGCAACAACAGCCGCTGCATTGGCGTTTGCAGCAGCAACAGTTGCTGTAGAATCAAAAACATCAGCATTCTCTTCATTTTCATTATCAGCATCATCACCCTTATCAGTATGAACATTATCACCACCACCACCACCACCATCATCATCATCATCCTCAACATCGTCATCGCCGCCGTCGTTATCATCATCATCATCATCATTGGCATCATTTTCATCATCATCATCATCATCACTGTCAACATATTCACTATTGTTAATATCAACATCATCTTATCGTTATCATCGTTATAATAATCATAAACAGCAGTATCAAGAACATCAAAATGAGAGAAAATCAACAGGTTCTTCAAACAATGTTGTAACAGAAGTGTTTTCCAATACTTGAGGGATATTTTCCATTTTGAGATGGGAAGGTAAAATGTGTTAACTTGACATTTACAGCGATAACAATGAATCATCAGAGGAAACAACAAATCAGCTTCTAACTAAACTAGAGACATCAGGTCTGGATCAAAATAAAGTGTTTGTATACACTACTGACATTGGAAGTGTAAACTGAGGAATACACAATTCAGTTTGTAAAAAGATCGCTGCAAAAAACATTATTGCTGCAAATCGACTAGCCCACATTTTTCACGATGCAAAAAGATTTATTACAGAAAAGTTGGAATGCAATGTTGAAAATAACTTATTTATTGTTTACAACTATTTCAATGTTTTAGCTAAAAGGGCAGCACAGTATTAAACATGTTGTGAATTCATGGATTCATGGATTGTGGTACGCAATATTCTGACTAGAAGCATCTCCATTTTGTTATTTATTGAAATAATTGTTTCTACTTTTGGCACAAAGCCAGCAATTACCCAGTGTATTACTGGTACTTTATTTTATCGACCCCGTAAGGATGAAAGGCAAAGTTAACCTCGGCGGGATTTGAACTCAGAATGGCAAGGGCCGTAACTCTATGCGTCAAAGCATGGCGTCCGACCCTCTACCGATACTGCCAATCCACCAATTGAAATAATACTTAGTTGTTTGTAAGTTCTAAAACATTATTTTGAGAGTTTAGTGAGGAGGAGGAGGGGAAGTTTTCGAGGCAATGTAGGAATGCTTTGGAGATAAAGCAAATTCCTTTGAAAAAGTATTTTGTTTTCTGTAGTCACAATATTCAATTGTTCACAGACAATACTGAAGCACGAGAACATTGATACTCATCCATTTGTACAGATAACGACTTTGAAATATTTTAACTCAGATTTTGGTTTGGTTTTCTATTATGTTACATTTCTGACAATGAATGCCTCACGGAATAATTATTTGTCGACATTTCTTTTCCACAGTCACCATAACAGATGATGCTTCACACTATACAATATATTTTACACAGTTCTGTAGCCAAGATTTTGTCAACCTGAATTGATCGAGATGGTGAGAAAAATGATGACAGCGATCATGTACCAGAAATATGAATGTTAATTTCTTCATGTTTATCTGTAATTGCGTGTAGTTGAACTGCACTTTTTCTTTTACAGCCAATTTCAACGCCACAACAGCATAGTGCTTAAAAAATATGAATGTTATTTCTGCTTTGAGCAATAAATTTAAATTTGTTGGTCCATTCATAGTTAAATGTTGTCTTAGGTATTTGACATTTATTTAGGAGATTGAAGCAAGAACGTAAACAACTACTCATCGCTGTAGCTTTGAGCAGTCTTCCCTCTCGTATGTGTCGACAACGTGGCGTGTATGCGACGATGCAGGAGCCGACAAATATACAAAGAAACAAACATGACGCAAAAACATAGGACAAACAACAGAATTTCAACTAACTTTTTATAAAACTTATATTTCTTTTATTTGATATTATTTCAGAAAAAGCTAGCCAAAGAGTGATATTTGCATATTTTGTGGGTTTTAAGCATACCTAAGGTATTTCATTAATAATTTTAGTCATATCCATCCTACAGCTTAAGGTCAGATATCTGAACATTGGCTTTTGTTTATGTATGTGTGTATGTGTGTATGCGTGTGAGGGTTTGCGCGTACGCGAGTATATTACACTTACACACACTCGCACACACATATATGGACATATATACACGTGTATGTATATATATATATAGTTGGAGATTGGCAATCACCAATTCACAATATACAACCTGCAAATTGCTCAAGTTACGGAGTTTGTATATCTCGGTCACAAACTATCATCAAACAACAATGGAATGGTTGCAGCGCAGTATCACATCGCTCTAGATTGAGCAGCTTTCAACAAGAACAAGGAAATACTAACATCAAAACGCATTTACTATCATTTGAAGGCTAAGATCTTTGATACTTACATCCTACCAGTTGTGTTATATGGTCTTGACTGTGTTAATTGGACGACAAGGTCACTTCAGAAACTCTCTACATTCCAGAACCACATCATGAGACTTATGACTAGCAAGCGGCTCAGCGACCGTATCTGTATCAGTGAGCTGCTCAACATTACCAAACTTAGACCAATTACATCAATTGTCAAATCAAAAGTACTTAAACTATACTGTCATATAAAAAGATCAACTCGTGGTGAGTAGGTTATGCCTGGAAGGAAGGTTGGTGGGTAAGAAAAGCAGAGTCCGGCAGCCAAAACGATGGCTTGATAATGTCAACTTATATACTGGACTTGATCTTTGCTCTTTAGACTTAGCTGTTGGTGATCGAACTTTGTGGAGAAAAATATCTCATGTAGATGCACAGTCTGCAACTGGGGGAGTTTACCGTCCCAATGTGTGTGCGTGTGTGTGCGTGTGTGTGTGTCTATGTCTGTGTAAAAAAATAAAGTTAATGTTTGAAAAATGCACTGACTGACCTTTTGGTTATTTAGAAGGTTTTGGCATTAATCTACGAAGTAATTATATGATTATTTATATATTTACTTACTGTTAGTGGATTCAGTTGGGCTTACAGCATTTCGAAAACATATTTTCACTTATGTTTCTCTCACGTGGTTGGTCACCTGCGTTGTTGCTAAATACAAGGGACGCAACTGGTTTTATCTTTGTTGCTTATATGGAGGAGAATATGGTTCATTACAAGAGGCATAATTCAGTTTTGATTATGTTTTATATATATATATAAATATATATATATATATATGAAAATTAGAGTTAACACTCAATTGGAACCCTGCAACTATTAAGCTCCAAGTATAAATACTGAGCTGAATATAATATATAGTAAGAAACACAGTAAACCGTATGTCTAAAATTACAAGGGTTGAAAAACCACATTTGTTTGAAATATTTAACCAAGAAGCAGACAGAATGATAAAATATACAAACCGCCTCAATAACCATTATATCTCTCGGACAGATTATCCCTAATCTGTTTCGCCCTGAGTGTGTTTGTAACAGATAATCCTGGGCTTCATCAGCGAGAGATTCTGATTAAATGCCACAAACACTATTTGCCAACGTTCGCACAGAAAGATGAATTTGTCACCTCGTGCTCCGCTAGTCAAACGTGGTAAGCGTGTATTGAATAGAAATAGAAATAACAGTCAACACACACAACTTAATAAGCTCAACTTGTGAGGGAGCAGAAATATATATATGAAAATTAGAGTTAACACTCAATTGGAACCCTGCAACTATTAAGCTCCAAGTATAAATACTGAGCTGAATATAATACAAAGTAAGAAACACAGTAAACCGTGTGTCCAGATTAGGGATAATCTGTCCGAGAGATATAATGGTTATTGAGGCGGTTTGTATATTTTATCATTCTGTCTGCTTCTTGGTTAAATATTTCAAACAAATGTGGTTTTTCAACCCTTGTAATTTTAGACACACGGTTTTCTGTGTTTCTTACTATATATATATATATATATATATATATATATATATATATATATATATATATATATATATATATATATATATATATATATATATATATATATATATATATGTGTGTGTGTGTGTGTGTGTGTAAAATATTGTGTTTTGGTTTGAATATACTTTGGAAAAACTTTCCCAACTAATCCATTTTTCCTGGGTAATATGTTCACTAAACTGGTAGAATGAAAGATATCGACAATTTGCAAAATTCATCCTACACATCCCTCTATATGATGGCTTAGAGGGATTTTCTGTACATTCCTTGTTTGTTGAAGATGAACTGTCATTTGTCTGAGGAGTGAATTGTCTATTTGTCCAATATACACATTATAATGTATATCAGATATTTTGGCATACAAGAAGTGTCATTTTACATTTTAAAGATTGGGGGCGTCTTTGAAATTCAATTCGTTGCGTTCTAACAGAAAGTTGTATAATCCACAGTGAGATCGTTTGCACCTCTTCACTTCAGGTTCATCAATAAAGATTTGCAGCTTTGCATTTGTTAGTATCTTCTTTAGTGATTTTGGGGTTGTCGTTAACTTTATGCGGTTGAGTGTTTTTGTAAGATGTTTTTCATTTTCTTGTCTTTTAGTAAGATATATCAGTTTATACAGTATATACAAGGGGGCTTCAAAACGTTCGTGGACGAAGAGCAGTTGGAGAAAACGGTTTAAGTTATAATGTTTATATTTCAACATATGGTCCATCTAGGTATATATACTTCTGCAAGCATTGTTACCAGCTTTTAAGTGCGTCTCTGCAACACTGAGGCTCATGCAATTTAAACCATGTCAAAGCATCTTTTTTTTACATATTTAACTGGGGATCATCTTCAACCTCAACTCTTCCACTTCTAAAAGGACTTGTACATTTGCATGTTGTTGATTTCATTGGGGCATTGTCCCCATTTCCAGAGCGTCAATGATTTCGCTGCTCTTTCACCCTAGCTTAACCATAAATTTGAAGTTTTGATGGAGGCCATGTTGCTCGAGTGGCTGCTGACCACCGACTGGCGGCACCGAGTTGCAACATGCATTTAAGGCCTCATCTTAGAACATCTTATGACACGTTAGTACGAGTACGTAAAAGTGCATTGAGAGCAAAATCCCTGCATATGATCTTTAGTCATGTACTTTTTCCACGAACATTTTGAAGCCTCCTCGTATATATGTATCCATATATATATATATAAATGGAAATAATGTAATTTCATTTCTCACTCTTAGTACGGCTTATACTTAAATGTAAGTATGTATACGTAGATACATATATGTATACAGACGTACAGTAGTATGTATATACATACATACATGCACACATATATATATATATATGTACGTATGTGTTTACCGAACATTTATTATAATGCTCGGTTTGTTTGTAAATTTGCCTGAATTATTAGCCGTACAGTGTTCGCCAACCATCGTTGCCATTTTGTTCAACACTGACAAAGCAACGATGAACTAGTTTCTAGCTTATTAGCTGTCATCAGCACCGTATACCTTCCTGTCAGTTGATTGAACGTTTGAAAGTGCATGTATTCATGTATATACATACTACTGTACGTCTGTATACATTTATGTATGTACGTATACATAATTATATTTAAGTATCAGCCGTACTAAGAGTGAGAAATGGAATTTCATTTTTTTCCATTTATCGTTTTCGGTGCGCCCGGCCGACTAACTCACTCGATATGCAAATTAGGCTGCTTAGCCGTTAATATGCATAAGGAAAGTATATACTTTCAAACGTTCAATCAACTGACAGGAAGGTATACGGTTCTGATGACAGCTAATAAGCTAGAAACTAGTTCATCGTTCCTTTGTCAGTGTTGAACAAAATGGCAACGATGGTTGCCGAACACTGTACGGCTAATATTCGGGCTGTTTGTTTACAAACAAACCGGGCATTATGATAAATGTCCGGTAAACCCATACGTATATATATATATATATATATATATGTGTGCATGTATGTATGTATATACATACTACTGTACGTCTGTATACATATATGTATGTACGTATACAAACTCATATATATATATATATATGCATATGTATCCCTAGCTTTGTTGTTAAAAACAGAAGGAAAGTCTGCTTAGTACCTTAGCTGAGAATAATTTATATTCTTATTATACAACTGATCTCATTCTAGATTGTTGCGTTGAGTCTGGCAGGTTCTCGCTCATAAAGCAGCTGGAAATAATTTTTATTAATGAAACATGTTTGACACAAAAACGGACAAACTCACACACACATACACCGGGATGCGCACATACGGACCCACCTACATGTGTGCGTATTTTCTGTGTTGTCAAAAAAGGGAACTCAGCGTTCATTTTCCTTTCCAAGGCGTTGTAGACTTGTATCCTGAAAGTAGAGGCCTGACCAAATGTTTGTAACGAAGCATCTATCGATATGTTGAGATGTAAATCTATTTCATAAATGTGGTATATAAGCAGGAACTGAGAACTGAGACAAAAACGAACGACTAGCGAAAAGTATCTGGTGTAAAGCTCTAACAGTTTCGCCAATTCACTTCTCTAGACGTAATTTATTTTATCGATAGTGAGAAAATACAAGGCAAATTTGTCCTCGGTAAGATTTGAATTCAGTTGAAAGTAAGTCGAAACAAATTCCTCAATAAGTTGTTGGCCTACGCTCTAACATCTCTACCAAATCACCACTGTGTGTGAATGTGTGAGTGAATATACATTTGTTGATATGTGTTTGTGTGCATGTGTTTGAGGACTAATTCTTCTGAAAACCATGACATTACTATTACGTTATTATTAGTTCATAGCTAATGAATATACATACATACATACACAACACACACGCACACACACATATATATATATATATATATATATATATACATACATACATACATACATATATATATATATATATATATATATATATATATATATATATATATATATATATATATATATATATATATATATATATATATATATGACACAACATGAACACATATAATTCACAAGATAAGGCATCTTCATTTAATTTTCTCAAATTTCAAAAAGAAAATGAGAAAAACAGAGAGAGAAAGAAAGGTTGTATATAAGCATTATTGAATTTAAATGGCGCTTTGATTAATAAGTAAATTCATAACATAATATAATTCAAATAATAATATATTGGATTGCAAATCTAATGAATCTGTAAGTAGACAGTATGAAATGGAATTAGAATTTTTAATTCAATTGCAGGTACCTGATTTCGGAAATATGCGTAATTGTAAAGAATGTATGTATGTATGTATGTATGTATGTATGTATGTATGTATGTATGTATGTATGTATGTATGTATGTATGTATGTATGTATGTATGTATCTGCACACACTTATATGCGTATAGTTATATATATATATATTGCATGTGAGTGAGTATGTGTCTCTGTGTGATTTGTGTATGAATATTTATGTGTGTGTATGAGAAAGTTTAAAGAAAGAACTCATGAATTAAAAGCTACACTTCGAATATATGGTAATTATTTCAAATATTAAAGATGGCGTCTAGTTAACGTAGAAAAGCAAATTATAATCAGTCGTTTGCTGTGTAGTAGGGGAAGTATTGGACGAAATTGGAGAAGAGATAAACTGGAAAAGGAAGAGAATATGAACAGAAGGGGGAGGAGAAGCAGAAGGGAAAAAGGGGGAGAGTGAGAAGAAAAAAGAAGAAGAAAAAAGAAGAAGAAGAAGAAGAAGAAGAAGAAGAAGAAGAAGAAGAAGAAGAAGAAGAAGAAGGAAAAGAAAGAAAGAAAGAAAGAAATGTATCCATTTGTTTAAAGAACTTTATTTGGAAGAAAATTACTAAAACGTTCTTCGCGTATAGAATTCATTTATCATGATACATTATCAATATTATTTACTTAAGTGTATTCCTAGTTAACAAGAAAAGTTATTAAAGTTCAATTAAAAGTGGACCCTTCATGCTATACACAAACTAACTTTCTATCTGATAGCGAAGTGCAAGAAGGGATGTTTATATGAATTAGGACAGTATATGGTATATGAAGCTTGTACCTTTCTAAAACTGAACGTTGTAATTTCTCATGTCAATCGCCAAACCGATATTGTGTACATTAATACAGGAAATAATGTAATTGATGAGAAACAAAGCTGAAACCGGCCGAAACGAGTTTTCCCGGACAATATTATCAAACATAAGTAGAAAAAAAAACAAAAACAAAAAAAAAACAATAATCTATATTTTAATGATAGTACAAGAGTGTATTGTCCGTCTATCAGACATGCCTGCTATAATTTCATAAAATCGTTCTAAATTTATTAATTTAAATTCAAGTCATAAAATGTGGGGGAAATGCTCTAAAATTGTTTCATTCTTGTCCGAAGTCTTACAACTGATTCCCTCCACAAAATGGGAGTATATTGTTAGTAGATAATACTAGTAAGGAAATAACGTCACTTGCGAGATTGAATAAACTTCACTAGAAAAATTCCCATGATCATACATCGGTGTAGGTGAATCCATATATACAGTGGTATTAAAGCTGATGAACCGGACATGATTTCCAAAGACTATCAGGAAAAAGGGTGCTGTATCGCCGAATACTAGTTCCAATAGACGATAATGTATCTCTTAAGAAAATGGAGTAATTCTCCAAATACCATCATTGTCGTAGTTTATGATTGAAACAATTAAAGGTGTAAAAGAAAAACATATGTAAATATCTAGAACGAGAGATAACCAAAATATGGAGTCTGAAATAAGAATCAGTCTTTCTAAAACGTTGACTTGCAAATTATTTAAAAGAATTGTACAAAAATTATTATCGAAACATGGGACTAAAACAGATGCACAATATATAGAAAAGTTAAAACACAAAACAAAACAACCACAGATAGAGCATCTATGATGTGGCGTTACCTGCTAGAACTAGCATTCAAATCTCCCATATCGGATATTGTGTTTCTCAATATCCCTGAGATAACCAGATAATCCTGATTGAAAAATATCAGAACTTATGTCTTCACAGCCAGTGTTTATATATCGGGAGTTAAACACCACTAACAAAAACGACATCAATATACAGGACATGCCATTACTAAACTGCATAGATAATGTGAAAAACAAAAACGTTAAAAGTTGAAAGAGCTTCATTTCCTCTGCTAAGAAAAGCCTAGTCAGAGCAGGCGCAGTCAGTTGAATACTGATTAGAATATGATTACGAACGAGAACATAATAGAAAACAATTAACGCCATGATAAAATAAAATAAAATCATATAGAGATCAAGCTCCGATACTATGGGCATGTGGTTAGAATGTTCCAGGAAAGAATCGTTGGACTGATTTTACGAGCAAAAACAGCAGGCAGGAGACCCTGTAGTAGAACCCAAGCAAGATGATTAGATAACATCCATCAGCTTGCCTGGTCTGGCCTGGAGATCCAACCGGACAAATTGGAGAGGGTTGCTTCTGACAGGACCCACTGGAAGTAGTGTCTGATGACTCTGTCCCCGGGACCGTCCCAAGAAGAAGAAGAAGAAGAAGAAGAAGAAGAAGAAGAAGAAGAAGAAGAAGAAGAAGAAGAAGGAGGAGGTGGGTAAGACGAAGAAGAAAAAGAAGAAGGGGAGAGAACTGTGTTTAGAAAATAAATACATGATCACCTTTGCTGGAACATTTGTATAATATCCATCATTATAAAATAATATGAAGTAACAGTGCCAATATATGGATAATCTACTGTGTCCAACAAACGAACCTCCATAAATATCCAATTACTTGTAGTGTAACGGGCGATTGACATTTTTCATTTTCTATCGGCCTAGTAAATATACTGCTCATTACTAACGCCACCCACCTCTACAAATTGTATATGAAGAATTCGATGAGAACCTTGACTGAAGTGGAAAGTGACGGTTTTTCGGTATTCTCCACAGTAAAACCTTTTTCACTATAGCCAGCATGCAACGATAGGTATCTGATAAAAATCCTGAATTCAACAATGCTCGGACACTGAACGAGAATTGAAAGATCGGACGCTCCAATCTGGTCAGCTGAAAACCAAATCAATGGACGGTGATTTTATTCACCTTGTATGCTCGACATTCATATATATCCTTCTTTCAGTCCTTTCTGAGAGAGAGTAGTTACCAAAATTATAGATACCGCTCAGTTTCCATTCACAACATAAAACTGGATTATCGGTTTAGCTAGCCATGTTACAATCAGAAGCCGAGTTACAATTTCACCGAGCTGCAATTCCACAATGCTGTTTCTGATAAAATCTCAAATTGCTTCAGCATGTTGATAACCAGGAGCACGATGACATTGTCCGAGTTATCAACACTACCTCGTTACAAGGTGGAATACCTCTCAATACTTTTAGTATCTGCAAGAAATCGCTCTAGAAAACAGATACGAACAAGCTGGCAATAATATCAGATTGCAGGAGGGACTGGCCGTGATGAACTGGATAACAGTTTGACCAATACATAAACACACACGTAACACACACACACACACATGCACACACATGCACACACATACACATATACACACAAACACACACAAATATATATGTATTTATTAAAATAACAGATTAAAGTTTAAGCAAAGAATCGCTTTGGATTTTAGTCTTCAAATTTATTATTATTACTATATATATATACATATGTATAAATATATATATGCATAAATTCCATAGGACTTTTCACAAGGTATACAGTTAATATTCAATTCTTTATCAATTTAGAATCTTT
>OZ024742.1:99674303-99679303 GCA_964016885.1 Eledone cirrhosa | reverse complement strand
GTTCAATATGAGGTTATACCTTAACCCGGCTTTTTACTATACATATAATGTTCCGTTAGTTACAACTACCCTTGCGTTGAGAATGCTACACTTTTATAATAATTCCTAAACACTCATTGCTTCAAACCTTTCTAATTAATGCTTACATGCCTGATTTGAGCCATGTTGGCTTTTTAAAATGAACGGGTACGGTGCCAGAGACAGGTAACACTTTAAACCTTTATCTATCTACCTATTTTGTCACTCTTTTTCTCCCACCCACTACCTATCTTTATTCCTCCCACTATCGCCTCTTCTTTGTGTTATCAGTGATACTGCTGATATGTTCGCTCTCGTGTCGCCTATTTTTCCTGCCAGAATAATAGCCAGCTTCTTTTCCTGTCAACCATGGCTTATTATAACCGTGCTCCACTGTACTCTTTTTTGTCTATTCCAGTGTCAGAACAACAGCCATTTTGGTTCTGTTGCATCGGCTAGACATATATATACATAATCTACCGCGAGAAACTATGTTGGTTTAGAAGGAAGCTGATGATTCATATGACAACAAAGTTCTATTTTTCTTGTTAGTTTACTTTCTCATTCATTTCTTCATTACTTTTATCCCTTTTCTCAATTCTGCAAACGTTCTGCTCCATCGATCATATTCCAGCCTTTTTCTCCTCCTCTCCTCGTCACTCCTCTCTCTCTATATATACCACCCATCTTCGTTCAATATGAGGTTATATCTTAACCCGGTACGAAAATTCATATATATATATATATATAATAAGTTCACGGTAATTATACTAATCGTAATTCTAATCTTAATTATATTTTAAATTCAAACCTTAACTCCAACACACCTCTCTATCGACATGTCTATCCTCATCTAAACTAAAGGTTTTCAACGGGGGCATAGTACCCTCCCCGGGGTGGGTGTAGGGGGCGTTTCGTAGCCCCAGGGGGCGTTATGTAGTAAGAGGGCGTTAGGGGGCGTTATGCAGTAAGAGGACGTTAGGGGGGGGGGTTATGCAGTAAGGGGGCGCTTGAAACTTTGAGGGCGCTAGAAGCCATTTTAGTTTGGTAAGTTTTATAAGTCATATTGGTACGTCTCTTAGACAGTCAGTGATTTGAATGAAGAAAACAAAGAAAATAAATTAAAGAAGCTTGTCAACGAATTCCCTAGGGAGATAAAAGGAAATCGAAAGAAATCAAAAAATTATGAAAGTAAGGACTACTTCAACAGAAATGATAAGAAGAAGCAGTGGTGGTGAACATACATACACATACATACATACATACATACACACACACATATATACACATACATACACACACACATATATATATACACAGATAGGCCGGCGTTAGTATTTGATGAAGGTGAGAACCTGGCCAGCTTTCAGCCAGAAGTGTGGTATTTAAACTCCGTTGTTAATAAAATCTGGCGACAAAAATGTTCTCCTTACCAAAAAAAGAAGACATAGATCATATCAACATCCTTACACTTAAATATAAGTGCATGTATATATACAAATGTATAACTGCGTAGCTATATACATACGTAAATGTATGTATATATGTATGTATGTAGATTTATATATATGTATATATATATATATATATATATATATATATATATATATATATATATATAGTGAAAAAAGAAACGGGAACAAAACAGAGAGGCAGTACGAACAAAGGTTTATTAGTTTCACGCTCTTGAGAGTGGGGGGGGGGGGGGGACGTTTCGGGCATAAGCCCTTCTTCAGGCGAAAAGTGTGTGGGAAGAGAGTTCCAAGGGTGTGTAGGGGAGTGTGTAGGATTCCGGAGGCTGAGTGTGTAAATATGTGGGTGTACGCACGTGTGTGTGGTTTTTATACGTATTGTGGATGTCGGTGGCGTGTGGGAAAAAAAATGTTTGTGAGTGTATGTCCGTGGGTAAGTTCCTAAGGTCGTTCCGTAGAGGGTGTGGTGGGTGGTCGGATATTTTCCTAGTGATGGAGTTGATTCGTGGGAGCGATGTCCAATGTGTGTAATCCGTGGTTGGGTTTGTCGGAAGAGGGGGAGATGTGGGGTGTGCGCGCAACAGGAAGTGGTCAGAGAGTCAAGGCAGGAGGAGGGTTGTGTGTCTGTGCGTGCGGAGAGGTGGTCAGAAAGTCAGGGCATAGCAGCAGTAGGGGAGAATGGCAGGTGGAGAAAGTCGGTGTGCCAGTGTGTGCGGAGGTGCGGTCGACAGGGGAGAGGATGGGTAGATATGAAAGGTAGAGTGGGGAGCGGTCGTGCGGGGGGAGGGTGTTATATATATATATATATAAATCTACATACATATATATATAAATATACATAATACATATATATATATATATATATAAATCTACATACTTTCATATATTTATATATATATATATATATATGTATATATATACATATAAATCTACATACATACATACATATATATATATATATAAATCTACATACATACATATATACTTACATACAATTACGTATGTATATAGCTATGCATTTATACATTTCTATATATATACATGCATTTATATTTAAGTGTGTAAGGTTATATATATATATATATATATATATATATACACAGAGGTATCCACATATATATATGCACTGTGACAAGAAGCTTGTTTCCCAACCACATATTTCCAGGTTCAGTCCCACTGCCCCAGCCGACCAAAGCCCTGTGAGTGGATTTGTTAGATCGAAACTAAAAGAAGCTCGTCGTATATATGTATATATGTCTGTGTGTGTCTTTGCGTTTGTGTTTGCCCTCCTACCAATTCTTTTTGGTTTGTTGACGACCCCATAACTTACTAAGCTGATGCTCCAGCATGGGCGTAGTCTAGAGACAGAAAAAAAGTAAAATATATGTGTGTGTGTGCGTGTGTGTGTGTGTGTAGAAGAGAAGTCTCAAACTCAAGGACACAAAAGGGCTATTACGTCCAGGAGGAGAGGCACAGTGGGCCAGTGGGCCACAGTGGTGGTAGGTGAAATTTTCACCAGTTATAATCATTTCTACTATAGGAACAAGGCATGAAATTTGGGGTTTAGGGTTCAGTCCATTGCATCGATCCTAGTACACAACTGGTACTTAATTCCTCGATACCAAAAGGATGTAAGGCAAAGTTGAGATCGGCAGAATTTGAACTCAGAACGTAAAAAGTACCGTTCAGCATTTCGCTAGATGCGCTAACGATTCCACCAACTCGCCGCCTTATTTTCACCAGTTATAATGCGATATGAAATATTGGTTCTACCACGGGCCACAGATAAGTAGTTCGCAGGCCGCATGTGTGAGCCCCCTGTTGGAGATAAATAGATAGATAGATAGATAGACGTGTACCAAACACACACACATTTCTTACTCTCTCTGTCCCTCCCTCTTTCTCTCTTAATTTATATATATATATATATATATATATATATATATATATATATATATATATATATATATATATATATAATATATAAGAACAAAAGATGGTTAAAAGAGTTCCATGTATTTTATTATGCGCATTTCAAAAACAAATATCATCATGGAATAATATTTGTGTTTTCATCAGATAAAACAGGAAGACATGATATGAAGGTTAAAAAACACTTGTGGATAGTTCAGTTTTAAATCAGCATAACTGAACTATCCACAAGTGTTTTTTAACCTTCATATCATGTTTTCCTGTTTTATCTGATGAAAACACAAATATTATTGCATGATGATATTTGTTTTTGAAATGCGCATAATAAAATACATGAAACTCTTTTAACCATCTTTTGTTCTTATATATTATGTATACTCCAGTCCTACAAACTGTAGAGTGCTTCTTATCCGATATCTGCATTGCTTTATTGTACTACAATAAAACTCACCTCCTACATTATATATATATATATATATATATGTGTGTGTGTGTGTGTGTGTGTGTGTGTGTGTGTGTGGGCGTTGTTATTTGGCGTTGTTGAAAAGAGCTGTGGCCTTTGACCTGGCAATAAAAAAACTGTAGACAAAATTCTTTCTGTACCAAGGCACACACACACACACAAGTTTGTGTGTGTGTATGTATATATATATATATATATATATATATATATGTGTGTGTGTGTGTGTGTGTATGTGTATGTGTATGTGTGTGTGTGTGTATATATGTGTGTGTGTGTGTGTGTGTGTGTGTCTATCTATGTTTATATATAAGGGATAAAAATATTGCTTTCTCAGTCACCAAGCTTCTCAATTCATTCCTTACTACTTATTTTGCTACGATGTATATTATTTTGTAAGGTACTATTTTTCCCCTGAGTTTGTGATTTCAGAGAAAGGTAAGAAATTCTTCATATTTTGCATCTTTTGTATTTTGACTTTGCAGTTTCAATTGTCTATCCACTCAAAATATTACAACAGCTAACAGTGAAATATAGAATTTAAAAAAAAGAAGCTTTTTCGACTGAGATCAAACGTTTTTTTTTATTTCAAAAATATATAATTTGAAATAGCTTGCTTTTGTTTTGGACTGAAACTTAATTCGTACGAGTATTTTTTAAAGAATCTAAGATAACTTGATTTGGCCCAGTAATCTACTGATATCAAAATCAGTAGTATATTGAAAAATGGAAAAATACGGTAGGAGGCGTTTCGTGATTTCGAGGGGCAAAAGGGGGCGTTTGGCCAAAATGGGTTGAGAACCTTTGATCTAAACGAACAATAAAATACAAAACTATACCGTTTTAAATAAGTTTTATTTCGTTTGTTAGTTCCAATTTCTTTCTTTCATCTCTCCTCAGCTCATTCTTCGTACTTCACGTCTATCCCTCTCACTCCATCCTTTCTCCCTCCTACCTCACTTACTTAACGGTGCTCTGAACCGCTCGCAAATAAAACGACTACACATCCCATTCTACACACACACACACACACACACACACACACACACACACACATATATATATACACACATACACACACACACATATATATATAATATATATATAACGAGGGAACT
>OZ024742.1:99656803-99669303 GCA_964016885.1 Eledone cirrhosa | reverse complement strand
GAGAATCTCTGAGGTTGGAGATATATCCAGTTCAATAAGAGATTTACCAATCATTCTCGAAACATGTAGATTCTTCGGACCGAAAAATAATGTTTTCTTTCATTGAATCGAGGGCAAATATTTAGTTCTTTTATCGCAGCCACACTCTTGCAAACAAGGCTTCAATTTCCAGGTTTACCAAAATAACTTTATTTATGTAAATGATACTCACAAAAGCATTAATGTTATAACACCCAATTGCTACACGCTAACACATTATTTTACTCATTAGTCGAGAGGAGTGTAGCTGGTTATGGCTGGAACGGCCTTCATGATAAATCTAATCAGACAGTGTTGACCCTGTGCTGATCAACAATAAAGAAAGCGATATCAATATATTTTGTATATATTGAGACGTAAAAGTGTGCGCATACACACATACAGAAGAGGTGATCCAGCTGAGCATTACCAAAACTAAACTACATATCTAGACAAAGAATATGCACTGAGTCCCCTTTAACAATTCTAACACAGAATTTTAGGTAGTTTTAAATATCGAAAACTATCTTCTTCTAGGCTTACAATACTATAAAGGTAGAAATTTATACTAGAAAATGGTGTATTCTCCACTTACGCACATCTTTATATATATACTTACACACACACACATACACACACACACACATATATATATAGAGAGAGAGTGAGAGATAGATAAATAGATAGATAGATAGATAGAGAGAGAGAGAGAGAGAGAGAGAGCGAGAGAGAGAGAGAGAGAGAGAGAGAGAGAGAAAGGAGAGAGAGAGAGAGAGTGAGAATGAGTTAGAGGCATACAAACACAAATACTGATATATATATGCATGCACCTATGTATGCAGGTATGTACACATTTATGTGTATGTAAGGGTGTGTGTGTGTGTGTGTGCGTGTGGGTGTGTATATATATATATATATATATATATATATTTATATATATATATATGTATATATAAATATATACACACAGAGAAGGAGAGAGTAGGGCACAAAAACATATTATCTATCTATGATATCTGTTCTGTCAGCTCCTGTGATAAATATAGTGATTAAAACACATTTTTAGACCACATATCTCTATCATGGTAATGCAATACAGTTACAAAATTTCTTCTAATAACTGTAACATTGGGGGAAGGTTGCGACAGATCTAAGAATGATATATATTTGAAGATTATATATATGTGTATATATATATATATATATATATATATATATATATATATATATATATATATATATATATATATATGCAAGTTGTGTTTACTTAAGCAAAAGTAATTGATACGCCATATAATTTTTTATACTGAATATAAAATATTTGAAATAAATGTGTCTGATTAGCCGCGCATGCATGTATGTATGTATGTATGTATGTATGTATGTATGTATGTATGTATGTATGTATGTATGTATGTATGCGTGTGCGTGTATGTGTATGTGTGTATGTGTGGTATAGTTTGTATGTAAGTTGTGCGAGGGTGCGACCAACTGAATTAGAAATTGTGATGAATGATTTGCAGTTTTTATTCCGGCTTTGTGCACTCTGGGTTCAAATCACTTCGATTTTGACATTGCCTTTGTCAATTCAGTAATCAATAAACAGACGTATCAACCATCTCCTTCCGACGCGGAGATCTCCCACCCACTTTGGGGTGAGTGAGAGATGTCTTCTTTTGTGAAAACTGTATAGCTTTCATTTTGTAAATTCCCCCCCCCCCCCTCGGGTTGTGGATTGGCAGTATCGGTAGAGGGTCGGACGCCATGCTTTGACGGATAGAGTTACGGCCCTTGCCATTCTGAGTTCAAATCCCGCCGAGGTTAACTTTGCCTTTCATCCTTACGGGGTCGATAAAATAAAGTACCAGTAATGTGCTGGGTTATAGAAACAATTATGTAAAATCTCCCCATTTCACCTCAAGATGGGAGAATTGAAGCAAAATGGGGAGATTTTACATAATGTTTTTTTTATATAGGCATAAGGTGCTTGTATAAGAGGTGGGGATATGCTTTATCGGGCCAGTAGTGTCCAGGGACCACATAGTCTAAATCCGGCCCTGTTAGAATTATGTATATATTTTCCTTTTCTTATAGTTTCTAAAAGTTATATTGTGAGCAAGATAATTGTTTCTACTTTTTGGCACAAGGCCAGCAAATACCCAGTGTATTACTGGTACTTTATTTTATCGACCCCGTAAGGATGAAAGGCAAAGTTAACCTCGGCGGGATTTGAACTCAGAATGGCAAGGGCCGTAACTCTATGCGTCAAAGCATGGCGTCCGACCCTCTACCGATACGGGCGGTGGATTGGCAGTATCGGTTTCACCGTCCCTATTGTCAGCTACACAATGTGTTGTTGAATTGGTAAATTCTTACAAGTACACCCGTCTCGGATTGGAAATAAAAGTAATTTCTCCTTTTGTTGTTGTTGATGTTTTCAACGAATCTGGACCCCAGTCGAAAGGTAACGATGAAATACGAGGTTAAGATCGTGTATAATTGATATGAGTTTGCGAATAGTTAGGAACACATACATACACACACGCGCGCGCACACACACACACACACACACATTCAAAGACACACGCTCCCTCCTCACACACACACACATACAGGCACATACATCTATCTATCTATCTCTCTCTATATATATATATAGACAGAGTCCAGAAATAGCCGTCGAAACGGCTTGAGCTCTGCCGTCGGGGTCATACTTTTTCCTTTTTCCTATTTCCCACTCTACTACCCTAAGTATTGAGTACTCTGGTGCGTTATGGTCCATCTGGTTCCTTACCATAATTCCTTTGTTATATATATATATATATATATATATATATATATATATATATATCATTAGTTATTTTAGCAAAATATGAAAATAAATAGATAACACCAAAATAAGCCTTTGATAATTGATAGAATAACCGAACCCGGTATCAAAGGATATAATATATCTGAGCAAATCCATACGTAAGTATAAGAAAAGTTAGTCTATAAAGAATTCAAAGGTAAATATTTGCAATATTACTTTAAAAGACAGAATTGTGTCTCAGTGGTTAAATGGTAGAAATGCTGGTTATATAACTGTAAATGGTAAATGCCTTGGGGTATAAAGAGTTCAATCTCCACAAAATAATTATTTTCTTTTTAGTTCCTTCGTTGTTATGTAAAACTTAATGTAGCAAAACAAAGTAGAATAATAAAAGCAAGCAAAGTTACATATAATAGTAAATGTAATCTTAGTAACATTTTTAGTAAATCCAATTACATCTTTATATATCTATAAATAAAACCAAACCAAACAGTGAGTGTATTTTATTATATATTTCTGGCAATATTATAACAATATGATATGACCCTCCGCAAATATAGCAATGTATATATATATATACGATATTAAATAAATGGAAACTATATTTATAAAACCATATTTATTTCATTATACATATTTCATGGATACCAAATTAAAATATGGTATGCCTTCATCAGACAAAATACAATATATAAACAGTTTTATAAATAATTTTAACGTACCCTATTAAATGCAACCATTATTTTTGGGAGCTGTCCAGACAGCTTCCAAAAATAATGGTTGCATTTAATAGGGTACGTCAAAATTATTTATAAAACTGTTTATATATTGTATTTTGTCTGATGAAGGCATACCATATTTTAATTTGGTATCCATGAAATATGTATAATGAAATAAATATGGTTTTATAAATATAGTTTCCATTTATTTAATATCGTATATCTACTCCAAAACTTGTCGAGTGCTTTATATCAGTTATAAAATATTTACTTGTTGTATCCCAACAATTTTAAATAGAACTTTTGCATATATATATATATATATATATATATATATATATATATATATATATATATATATATATTACTACATTTGTGGAGGGTCATATTGTTATAATATATATATATATATATATATATATATAAATATATATATATATATATATAAATATATAGATATATATATATATATATATAAATATATATATATATATATATATGTGTATATATGGATACATATATATATATATATATATATATATATATATATATATATATATATATATATATATATATATATATATATATATATATATATATATATATATATATATATGTATACATGTATATATATGAATACATATATACAAACAAATATATGTGGTTTCGGTTTGTGTTCAGCAAGCTTTAAATATTTCTTTGTTGATATTTACAAAAGGATATAGACGTGAAATAAGAGGGAATGCGCTATTATAATGGACTGCTATGAAATGTTTTGTAGATGGCTGTCAGCTGCTTACTAGCAAATATTAAAACAGCTAATCCACAAAGCGTTTACCGTTATTGTGTTAATCAATAGACATATTTCTAGAGTTATTATCACGGTTTTAATTCTGTGATAAATAATCCATGTATAGCGAAATCGTTGCTGTGTTAAACTTTCTATGTATTCTACATTTACTGGAGATGTGTGAAAAAATAATACTTATTTAAAGAGAACATTAAAATACGTGAGAATTCTGTATTTAATCTGTGAAAGGAATTATATAAAGAATGGTTGAAAATAGTTTTGAAAATATATGCAGAATATTATGCGAACAAGACATTGTAAAATCGCCTTTATCTGCTTTTAGACAGGTTTATCTGACATTGAAACATCTAACGTTTAGACAGAAGATAAACCCCAGTTAAAACCAGTCTCTACTTTTGGCACAAGGCCAGCAAATACCCAGTGCATTACTGGTACTTTATTTTATCGACCCCGTAAGGATGAAAGGCAAAGTGAA
This sequence comes from Eledone cirrhosa, assembly GCA_964016885.1. NCBI lineage: Eukaryota > Metazoa > Mollusca > Cephalopoda > Octopoda > Eledonidae > Eledone > Eledone cirrhosa. The sequence goes on along the minus strand of OZ024742.1, from coordinate 99,664,468 downwards.
CCTCGGCGGGATTTGAACTCAGATCGTAAAGGGACGTAACTATGCTGGAAAGCATGGCGTTCGACTCTCTACCGATACTGCCAATCCACTGCCTTTTAGCTAGTTAATAATTGTTTCTACTTTTGGCACAAGACCAGCAATTATCCCAGTGCATTACTGGTACTTTATTTTATCGACCCCGTAAGGATGAAAGTCAAAGTTAACCTCGGCAGGATTTGAACTCAGATCATAAAGGGAGGTAACTCTATGCTTCAAAGCATGGCGTCCGACCCTTACCGATACTGCCAAATAATATTTTCCAATTTAGGCCACAAATTTGTGGGGGAGGGGAAGCCGATTCAATCGACCCAGTACTTAGCTGGTTATTTATTTCTCGATCCCGGAAGAATGATAGGGTAATCTCAGTAAAGTTTTTACTCGAGGACCTATTAATTGACGTTAGGCAAAGTGATGCTGAGAAGATATGTTTAGGGTGACCTCACCCCCACCCTTTGCCGGCTTTGCGTTGCCCTAGCCGTTCCGTCTTGGCGCCGAACGAAGGCAACGTAGATGATGCATATGTAGTCAGAGGGAATGAGAGTTTATATTGAAAATGAATCAACTGAGAAAGAAGTAGCCTAGCAAAATATTGATAAAGGAGAAAATGATAAACCAGCAAATGTGGACAGAGTGGAAAATTAAATGTCTGGTGATATGGACATTGAAAGTCTGCATGACAACTAAAATGATGTTAAAGAGTAAACAAGAATGATCATCAAAAGATTGAGAGATCTGTTTAATGATTCCGGATTCATTAACCCGCCCTTTAATTTTCGGTGTCTAGAGAGAAATCGTTTAGCAAGTGAAGAATCCACACAATTTTGGTCAAATCTACCTAGGATTGTAAAAGAGGATAATAAAGATGAGAAAGGGATAATTGAAGCTGAGCATAAATTAACTAATGAACGACCCCAATAGGGGTAAGGACCACCAACCTTAAGTCACCATACTCTCCAAGAGCAAACCAGCCAGCGTACAGGCGCATGGTGAGATTTGGCCTATTCACACGGCCCATTCTTGTTACATTTACCCACCTTTCAACAAATGTACTGGGGGCAGTACTTCCCTCCCATTTCTCACCTTCCTTTCCAAGAGGAACTAGAAAAATTTGATGAGGGATTGTTCTTTCTGCCACATCCACCACAATAGTTTTCGCTACAGACACCAGTCAGACGAAAGCTGCCAGCTCTTCCTGACCAAAAGAAGGTGGCGAGGCCAGCTTCACGATTGTCTCGGTCGATAGCCGGATCCGTACTACGCGTGATAAAAACTGTCCGACAGATCTCCCTAAGACAGCAATGCACGGACACTGGAAGAGTGCGGACAGAAGGTTTCTTCGCTCTGAGTGCATCTCAACCAGTCCATCTGACCGCACACACATACCTGTAGAGTTTATCTTGAACCGTCAGTTCCACCCACCGGTAACATTCCTAGAATTTCTGGAATTTTTCCATAGAGCCCAACTTGAAAGTCTTACCAAACAGACTGGTCAGTTTGATTTCTTCGACGTCCAGAGCCTCTCCAAGAGCGTCGTCACACTTGGCCACCAGTAATCCTCTACAGGACTCTAGACTAGAATTTCTACCCACCACATTGCCCGATGTTTGAAGGTAGTGAGCGCCTGGAACCATTTCTGAAGCCATGCGTACAGTCTCCGTCTGTTCTTGACTCTTCTGTATGTATTGACTATCGAGCCTTTACTGCGGAAGCGTGAGCTGTTGCAGGGCATCCCACTTGAACCGGGACGTGGAAGGGTTACGTTGACATATACCGACAACTTCACCATGACTGTGTCGGACAACTCGGAAACAGGGGTGAAGGGATCTACTTAGAGGAAAACGACAAGTTGGCCGGAGCTGAACGGAATCAGGAACATCGGTGGGCTTGCAACTCGCAACCTGTAGAATAATATCCATGCCGTTCAACAGCATCGTCGGACGATTGACGGACGGACATATGAAGATGCTTGGGGTCTGGTTTTGACCAGACCTCTAGGCGGATAAGAACTGGGGCGCGCTAACGGGTAAGTTGGCCATCTCACCCAGAAATGGGCCGTCAGAAAGCTATACCGGAAATGTCGTCACTTCGGCCGGAACACTTAGGTTGGCGCAGGTTTTCTCTTTGTTAATTAGTTTAGCTTCCTACGCCAAACGTGCTTCTTATCAACATTAAATGTTAAAATATCAAGATTAAATGGTGCTTGGGATTTTGCAGCCGTGGTTGCAAATGTGCTGTTGTGGTTAATCATGCTGTTGTCGTTGTTGTTGCTGCTGTTGTTGTGGCTGGTGTTGTTGTTTCTTTTTCTGCTGTTCCCACTGTATCCGTGGCACCTGCTGCTGGTTTTCCCTTTATTTTCCAAATAGCTGTCGTTGTTGGTGTTTTTGTTGTTGCTGTTGTCATTTTGTAGTGTTCGTTTTCGCTTTTGGTGTTTCAGTTGTTGCTGCTGCTGCTATTGCTATTGTTGTTGCTGGTGACACTGCCTGTACTGATGATATAGGTAACACTGAAAAAATTCGTGGTGGTGGTGGTGGTGGTGGTGGGGGGGTGACACTTCTCTCAACATTGAAGTTGCTGTCACGTGATAGCTGTCATAAGCCAAGGGGACTTATTTCTTCAATTATTTGATGGCGGGATTACTCCGCCACGTTATAAAAACTGTTCAATGCAATGACATCCATATCTGCTTCCAGGACGACCACAATTATAAAAAATGATAAATATAATGAAATTATATATATGTTATTATTCATATTATATATCACAAAATGTTGCCTACAAAATACCGAAAACTATAATCTTGAGAGACGAAAATACATATTTGATATCAAATAACTTGATGACGGGTATATATGGTCGCATGAATGTGTATATATATGTATATATATATATATATATATGACGTCGCCTGGCGGACCGATTCACTGAGCACCTCCGGGATATTCGTCTCGGTGGTAGTTCCCCCATCGCCCGCCACTTTGGTGACCCTGGACATTCCGCACGCCATCTCACAGTCTGTGGCCTACTCCAATGCCACGGATCACCCGCCAATCTCCTCAGAGTCGAACAAAGAACCATCTTCATCTTACAGACCCACACTCCCCCCGGCCTGAACTCCCCACCCTTATTCCTTTAGCCTTCGACCGCCCCCTCCCCCTACACATATTCCCCACTAACACCACTAACACACCCCTCCTTTTCACCGCCCACCCCACAACTAACAATACTAACACCTCCACACCACCCCTCATCCGACCACCCTTCCCCAACTAACATACTAACATCCCTCCCTTCTTCTCCTCCCCCTCCTTATCTCACGCACACACCCACCGGCACATATATACACGCGCTCACACTAAACACACACCCTACTACCACCACTAACCCTCACCCCCACACCTCCATCCCACCACCCCGCAACTAACATCACTAACACCCCCTGACCCCAAGCACACGAACACACGCACCCACTTACACCACCCACCCCACACGCAACTAACATTACTAACACCCCCCAACCCCACGCACACGTACCCACACACCCTCGTACACCACCAACTCTACACACCCTACCACCACTAACCCCCACTTACACCTGCATTCAACCCTTTCTCCATCTCCCGTATACTAACACCCACTAACACCCCCTTCATCAAACTACACACACACCAGTACACCACACTCCCTCCATCGACCCCCACACCCTTCTCTCCCCGCTCCACCCACACCCTTTCTCCACACTCACTCATCCCACTAACACCTCTACTAATACACACACACACCCTCCTCACTCCAACTTTCACACCTACCCATCCTCGCCCCTTTACCATTCCACCCGACTGCTGCTATGCCCTCTGACCACCTCCCAGCACAAACAGAGACACAGCACTCCCACCGCCTTGACCAGTTCCTGTTGCGCGCGCAGCGCACCCCACATCTCTCCTCTTCCGACCATCTCTTCATGGAATACTCGTATGTGGAACTTGACCACCGTGGAATCTACTACCATCATAGGAGTTTACCAACATTTCAACCACATCCTCTTACGGAATCACCTATATAACTCACCCACACACACACCCAAACATTTTTTTTTTCTCCCACACGCCACCTACACCCACATCACGCTTAAACCCCACACACACGTACTTTCCACCACATATTTACACCTTCAGCCTCCAGATTCCTCTCCCCCCACCCCTCTATCCACACACGCACACACACTCCGACCTACACCCCACCCGACACACACCTCTTCCTGAACATGCAACCCCGTTCTTCCCCCAACACTTGCTTTCACATACACACACACACACACGTACACCTACACACATACCACCACCTTCAGCCCTCCCCGCTCAGACACCCCGTCTCCCTCTCCCTCTCCCCACTCCACCCACCACCACCCCTACACACCCCACACCCTTCCACCACCTGTTTTACCCCCTTTTTAATTTCAGTTTATTTTGATCATGCTTTTATATTTATTTTTATTTCATTTCATTTTATTTTGATCATGCTTTATTTTTATTTTTATTTTTAATTTCATTCGCACCGTTTCCTCCCACCCCCTTTTCGCTATATGTCTCTCCACCACTCCCCTACACACCCTTTGAGCTCTCTTCCCACACACTTCTCACCTGAGGAAGGGCTTATGCCCGAAACGTCGTTCCCCACCACCACCCCACTCTCCAGAGCGTTTTGTTCCTGTTCAAATTTTACATTATATATATATATATATATATATATATATATATATCCTGGAGGGACTAGCACCAAACTTTGGCATTGGGAGCTGGAACAACCCCCGAACAGGAAGTCTCTGTGTGGTGCCAAAAGTCCCATCTTCCACATGTAGAATAAGGAGCAGATACTGCAATAGCCTGGGGTTCAAAGGCCCTCAATTCTTCAACAAACTACCGAGCGATTTGAGAGATCTGCATGGCGTGGACGTGGATGTTTTCAAGAAATATCTCGACACCCTGTTATCCCGGATCCCGGACGCACAGCACGGCACGAGGCAAACCTAAGGGCAGCAGCAACGAATTCCCTCTTGCACCAATGGCCAACCAAAACAGGCTGGAGATGAAATGTGTAGCAACAAGGGCGGTGGCCCAGCATGGCCTCAGCCGGATGGCTGAAACAAGTAAAAGAGTAAAAGAGTAAAAGAGTATATATATATATATATATATATATATATATATATATATATATATACACATACACAGATATTTATGCATATGTATCTATATATCCATGTTTCCTTAAGGTAAACATGTTCAACTCACATTTAGTTTTACTTTCAGTAATATTCTAACAAGTCGGGTTTATAAGTTTCTGGAGACCGGAAAATGTAGACAGCAACGCTCATGGAACTCAAACTCACATCAAATCTACATTGGTTGACTAAGCGCACTAATCGCATCAAAACGCTGGGGTCCCAATTGTCTGTTATTTTATGGTACAGGACTCGGGTAGGATGTAAACAAACAATTTATTTTGAGAACATGTGCGTGGATTATGAACCTCTGAATGAAAAAAATTAAAAAAATTATTAACTTAAAGATGGTTATAATTCAAACTTCAAACTTAGCTAGCGGTTTTTGTTACGTGTATTAACATAACTAAATAATGTAATTTATATAAAATGATATAATATAATATAGTATAATATAATATAATATAATATAATATATATATATATATATATAAGGATTAAAATACTGGAGCGTGTTGGAGTTAAACACCCTCTTCGTATTATAGAAATGACAGTAAAAGGTATAGCTCAATGTAATTAAACAGAGCCGAAGAATTATGAAAATAAAACATTATATTATATTATATTATATATTATATAATTATATAGTTTATTATATATTATATGTGTTACTTTTAATCATTTCATTACTTCATGTTATACTGTATATTAGACATACGTATTATTATTATTTTTATTCCTATTATGCTTATTTATATTTAAACTCTTAATAAGGTTTATTTGTGCTGTTAATGATGGAAATGTGTATTGATGTATATGTATATGTGCGTACGTGTGCGTACATATATACATATGTATATTGTGCCTTTTAATTTTAATTTTAATTTTAATATTGTTACAAGTATATTATATTATATTATATTGTATTATATATAGTACTATAATTCCCTGCTCTATATAACCACCTTTAGTTTTTTGGCTTTGGACTATATTTGTAATATGGTTCAAAATGTTATCCACCTCCTTAGTGATTTTTATTATATATTTTTACCCATAATCTTCCAATACTTTAGTGTATGTACACTCCATATTCTTCGGCTTGTATTGGCCGATAGTACTTTTTGTGGTTTTGATTGCCCTAATGAGTCCTTAATAGGACGAAACATTGTTGGCTAATAAAGACTTTTGATGTATTGAAGGCTTCTTTGTTTTATTTTCATAATATATATATATATATATATATATATATAACGAAGGAGATGTGGTAAGGAACCAGACAAGATGGACCATAACGCACCAGAGTACTCAATACTTAGGGTAGTAGAGTGGGTAATAGGAAAAAGTATGACCCCGACGTTTTCCTATATATATATATATATATATATATATACATATATATCACGTAAGAAACGGAGAATCAGTGGTGCGACGAATTAGAATTTATTAGAGATATTACAATCGTTTCTCTGGCGACTAGGTGGAGCCACGATCGATGCGAGGATCGAACCTGACTCTGAAATCGCAAGTTCTTCAGATACGTCTCTATCCCTCGAAGCAGAATTTCCAAATATATATATATATATATGAAAACAGGGAGAAAAAGACGATTATTAGGAAGAAAAAAATATATATATATGTTTTTTTCCCTTTTTATTTCTTTGTCTCTTTTTTCTGGGTTAAAAAATTATTAAAACGAAATATTTTACTTTGTGTGAAGTGTTAAGGTATTAGTTGATTCATTTATTAATTAACAATGGCATTTATTTACTTATTCATATATTTAATAATTGTCTATTATCGGTTTCAGCATTTTTATGCATTATCAAATGATAATAATATGTATTTGTGTAGAATGGTGGTGTTGGACATGTTAAAGAAATGGTGCAGAAAGAACAATGTCATTTACAAACAAGGTGTATGAAGTGAAAAGAAAAAAGAAAAAGAGGGGCGTAATGTGGAGCATAATAGCGCAATATGAAAGAAAAAATAATGTTATTTACAGGTATAGTTCTTGAAGATAAGCAGATCAAAATCTGTCAATATAGCAAGAGTGCTTAGTTGATCCATGATGGAGGGAACTGGTGGAGTGGGGTTTGACATGATTTCCCTTTTTAGAGAGTTGATATGCAGAGGGAGGTAATTCATACTGGATGCTATTTAATTTATTTAGGGAGGTAACTCTTTAGAGAGACATAGGTATTTGCAAATGTTTGATTGTTTGTTCCAGTTTTAGTTTAGTCCGAAGTTTAGTGCATTAAGTAGAGGTTGGAATTTGTTAATGAAGTACGTGTCCTTATTGGTACGATGGATGAAAATAGCGTTGACTATGAATTTGTAAATGGGGAAAATTTTAAAGTTTGGATGTTGGTTGGGTGCAGAATTGGCGATATGTTCACTAAACGCAATCTTTC
>OZ024742.1:99644303-99651803 GCA_964016885.1 Eledone cirrhosa | reverse complement strand
AGACCCAGTTACACTGAGGCACACACAGGCAGACCCAGTCACACTGACACACTCACATATTTATATATTCTTATCTACATGAATGTAAATAAATATCTACGCACACATACACAAATATACACACACACGCATTTAAACGTATCTATTTTCGCATTCTGTACCCGGGTGTGGCTCTCTGCATTCGTTTTTTTATTCTCTCAAATGTTCAACTTACTGCCAGCTTAACAGCCATGGTAGTTTGCCAATCTGCTCCTAAGAAAATTAACAAGACTGTAGATGCTAGTGGTGCTGGTGGAGATAATGCTGGTTGTCGTCGTCGACGTTGTTTTGGCTGCGTAGATTTAACAGGAAGGGGAGATTGATCCCTTTACAATATGTCTGCTTAAGATATTACTGTAGTTACGAAGTTAAGATATCTTACCCCTGTTAATAGTGAAGTTGCTAGATCCAGGCTACACCATATGATATCGTTGAGTGATAATGTATAATGTTGTATCAAATGTCTACATATCCAGTCACGACTCTGCAGTTCAATTGGTTAGGCTATATCCGGGTCAATAGTACCATCTACCCTTCCGGGGTAGATAGGACTATTAATCTGTGCTAATTGACTTATATATATATATATATATATATATATATATATATATATATATATATATATGCATATATATGTGTGTGTCTGCATGTGAATGTGAAATAATTCACCCTTTTGGTATCCTATGTTCTTTACGAAAATGATCCTCATAATCGCCAAGGGAGTCTCACTTTTTAAGTAGGGAATATTAGAATTAAAGAGGGATGTATCGGAAGTTAAAAAATGACTGTCAAAAGACATCAATAAAGTTACGGATTTTGTGCCTTGCTTCTAGGTGTTCGTTTTACTTGCTAGACATAGCAGTCTAATGTCTCTCAAACGTCTAAATTGTGTAATAATATATACGAGATTGAGTATTCAGCAGATGTAACTTGAATGTATTTCTCATGTACACTCAGCGTGACACAACAGGTGACATTGTTAGACCTTTGAATTATAGAATCAATCCATCCAACAGGCTTATAAATATTTTCCGTCAACCTAAGTTAACTCACATAGCCAGCTTTGGCTTAAGGCTATATTAAAAACAATTTTGAAAGACGCTACGTCGAACAATTAAAATATTATTATGAAGCAAGCTTAGTGCGGTGGATTGGCAGTATCGGTAGAGGGTCGGACGCCATGCTTTGCAGCATAGAGTTACGGTTCTTTATGATCTGAGTTCAAATCCCGCCGAGGTTAACTTTGCCTTTCATCCTTAAACGATCGGTAAAATAAAGTGCCAGTCACGTACTGGGGTCGATTTAATCGACTTTCCTCTCCTCTCAAATTGCTGGCCTTGTGCCTATATAAGAAACCATTATCATGAAGCAAGCTTCTTACTCATGCCTGGAGTACACTATGCGTAAAAGAAATAACATTGATCAGAGGCCTGCCACCAACAATAACAACGAGAGGTGATGTCGCTTAATCTCTTAGCATTAACACCAGAATTATTTCCTTAAAACCAATCATGCACATTTCACCAAGAGGAAACAAATATATTGTTAATGTGACTCTAAATCTAAGTACGAAAAGAAAATAATAAAGAATTATAACGGCTGGAACGGCGTTCAAAATACAGGCTATAACCTTATACTCTAGCTTAAAATGTTGGATGCGTACTATCGTAGATATGATTAAAACATGCGATATTGTGAACCCAGATCGTATTATTATTTACGTAGATATGCCAGACGTGTTTTCCGACCTTGTCGAAGTGCTCTACTGCAACTGGCAGCAGAACAGGAGTATTCTCAGTTCTGTGAGCCTGAGCGTAGTGACGCTGATGAGGAAAGACGAGAACAAGAGGGACACATTATACAACTTCAGGCCCATAACTCTGCTCAACACAGAGTTTAATAATTTGGCTAATCTGTCAGCGAAGAGGTTGGCGCTTTTGGTCAAGGATTTGGTAGGGGAGGCGCAAATTTGCGCAATCCCTACCAGGCCATACAGGACAATCTCTACCTGATGAGAGGCTGCGGCATCTCTATATATTCTGCCTAAACAGTGACCAGGTGTGGTCACCGTGTGTAAGACAGGCCTTTCTGCAACTCGTCTCCTTGACTGAGCTGCAGCCCTGGGTCAAGAGGAGACCAGTATTGGATGCGTGGCATCTATAATGTTGGCAGGTGCTCACTGCCATCTACCAGGCGGGCAATGCGGTCAGTGGAACTTCCATTATTGAGTTCTATTGAGGATTAGTGGTGGGAAAGTGTGACGACGCACTCAGAGAGGATCTGCGCGTCGACTAAGTCTAACTGACCAGTCTGTTCCGGAGGACTTTCTATCCATGGACTATGGATAACATCTAGAAATTCCTCGCTCTGCAGTGCTACCGGAGAGTACTGCTTGTCCGAGATAAACTCTACAGGCACGGTAGTGCTGTCTGACTACCTGCCAGTGATGCACGCAGAGCGACGAAACCGTTCTGCACGCACTCTTCCAGTGTCCATGCATTACTGACTTGTGGAGTTATGTCGAACAGCTGATGACGAATATAGAACGTATTCGGCTCTCGACAGAGTCCATAGTAAATATCACCCCACTGTCTTTTATTGATCAGGAAGGGCAGGTAATTTTCCCGTCTCTGGTGGCCGTAGCGAAGCTTGTGTGGTGGACCACGTTGAAAGGCCTGAAGACAGACACTTTTCTTTTATCGACATTTTCAAGTTTCACATTTACAGTATTGAACATCCTCTTAATTATCGCAGACAAAAACAATATGAATTTTGTGAACGAAGATAGTTCTCTATAACAACCCTCTATTATTGCAACATTTCGATGAATTTAATTGATATTGATTATTTGCTCCACAGTCGCAAAGTTGTAAAATGGTAGACCGTATTTAAACGAAAAAAAATAAATATATTAAAACCATCGGGTTGTCCTTACGTTGCTTGTTCGATTCTTTTATTGTTCCACTCAAGGAAAAAAATGCAATGCCCATAAACATATATTTTTGCAGAGCCTCGAAAAGTGATGAGAACTAATTATTTTCAAACTGGTGACCGAACTTCAATGTTTGTATCAAAGAGAAATCTGCTAAAAGTAACGAAAGAAAATATGGTGGTGTTAAACCGGGTGATGAATTATGTCTACCCATGAAGAAATTAGAAGACAAAGAATCGTCTAATGTTCTAAAGATTCCATTAAGCCTTTGTCCTGGACTGGTATATCATTTATATGATACTGTCTAGCATAGTCGGTTTGGTACTTTGTGTTATTTACATCGAACTAACGAAAAGTAAATTTGACTAAACTGTAATGAAAGGTAGAATTTACTAAGATATGAACTCGGAACGATGTAAGTAAATCTTGAACGGGATTGCATCCATGCGCTAAAATTCTGTCATCTACTGGCGTAAATTAAGAAAGCATGAACAAGGCCAAGAAATACTTTTTTTCATAGGTTAATTTACAGAAAATGAAGTCATGGCGTACCATTTAGGGTATTTAGCTCACGACCTTAAACTGAACTCATCCGATTCGATAGAAAAAATGGTTAACAAAATTCGGAGGCTGACGTTCAAGAAAGGATTTTGGTACTACAAGCTGTGTATTGCCATCAAACTACATGTCCTGTAGTATTTAGCTGTTTCCCTCAAAATCCGAGTTGATTTTCTGCCAAAGCCAAAACCGAAATTCACAAATGAGTACCAGTAACTTATAAAAACAATTGGTTGCTTATTTATCTATTTATTTATTCATTTATTCAAACTAAAGAACTAAAAAACGAACAAATTTTAAAGCCAAAGATATTCTGTAGTCATGAACACTGCTAGAAATAGAAGCTAAATATCAGCACATTACAATCCATCGCCTTACAAAAGGAGTGATGCATAAGATATTTATTTCTAGATAGAATATGACTGAAATATGTCAACCTGTTCCTGACTGCATTGCTTCATCATAAATGTGATTAACCAAAGTTTAATTGGTGCTAAACCAAAATAGTTAATAACATTATATTAAGTCAGTTTCAATATTAAGGATTATAGATCAAATATAAATGATTCATGTATTGAGCTGGATTGAATCTTCTACTGCTGTCCGAAAGGTGATGTAATCAAATATGTGCTTCCTTGACCTTTCGCATATACTAACGTAGAACGGAATGGAATGTACCACAGTCACTTTCGACAACAATATTCCAGTTGTCTGATGAATACAACAGCTAGCTCGTGACCTTAGGGGGCAAGACGTTGAGAAATTATTAGGGAGATATAGCATGATATTGTACAACAAGGCTGGCCCTTTAATTACAGACAGTTCCCATAGGCTTCTACAGAGATTCCAAACTATTTTCAATCAGAAAATCGTTCCGTTGCTATGGTAAACGACAATTGCATAATATGTTGCATAGTGAGATCAAACACGAGATCTAATGATTGCTAGCGAACTTCTTAGTCAATGGTCATGACTTGTCCCTTAATAAATGGAGAAAACATTGATAACAACAAATATATATTCATGTCTGTATGAAATAGTTAACGAAGAATTTCACAGTAGGAATTGAACTCAGTTTTGCGAGCTAAAGGATCACTGGTCATATGAATATCGTAATAAAAATGTATGCATTTATATATATATACATACATATATATATATATATATATATATATATATATATATATATATATATATATATATATATATATATATATATATGGATGCATATATGAGTAATACATATGGCAATAAATCATCAAAGTATGCATATGTTTGTGTGTGCTTGCAGACATTTACATTTCTAATTTATATATATATATATATATATATATATGTGTGTATGTAAATATATATTTGTATATATATGTATGTATATATATATATATATGTATATATATATGTATGTATATATATATATGTATATATATATATGTATATATATATATATATATATATATACGTATATATATATATATATGTACATATATATATATACGTACATATATGTATACATAGGTACATATATGTATATAACGTACATATATGTATATATACGTACATATATGTATATATATGTATATATAGGTACATATATGTATATATACGTACATATATGTATATATACGTACATATATGTATATATATGTACATATATATATATATATATACACATATATGTATATATATATATATATATGTGTGTATGTGTGTGTATATACATATATATATATATAAATACAGAGAGAGAGAGGGAGAGAGAGAGGGGACAGACCAAACATGGAGGGTGAGTAAAAGTAAGAGAGTAAGAATTGTTGAGATTCTTCAGTTAGATAAGTCTAAAAAAGTAACCATAAATACTGTTTGCATTTGTTTTTGTATGTATGAGAGTATGTGTGCGTATATCTATATATGTGTGCTTGTGTGTGTGTGTGTGTGTGCATATGTGTGGGGAGAATTTAGATTTAGAGAAGGGATCCTCGAGAGGAAGTCATATAGCTATAATTCTTAAAACAACAACAAAAAGAAAATTACCCACTCCACGACCAACGACAAGAAGCCTCCACTATCACCAACAATAACAAATCAAGAAAATGACCAACAAAATATCTAAACGAAACGAAAGGTAACAACGAGAAAGACGAATGTAAGAGAGTTAATAAAAAATGGCATACCTGCATATATATATATATTATATAGGTATGGATGTGTATAGAAAAAATAGAGGGAAATGTGTACAGAAACAGTATATCTAATATTATAGATAATAATAATGTATCGTGCATATGAATATATAGGTTTTCACAAAGAAAATATGAAGCTTGAAGGAAAGGGAGTTGTGAATGTCCCCTAAAACACTTCAATAAACGTCATGATTTTTAGGATTTATGGGTGAATTGAATGAGAGGTCACTTTGTTCTCTCTCTCTCTATGGCTCAGGTGTTTATCAGGATGTATGTATATATATATATGTGTGTGTGGTGTGTGTGTGTATGTGTGGTTCTGTGAATTTATATATGCATGCATGTATATGCATGTGCAATGCAGATATGTGCGAGCACACGCACATTTAGACAATTACATCTACAAGTATATACACAAATGCATATATTCTTTTACATACGCTTATGAATACATTTACACATACACGAAGGCACGCTTGGAAATATCATGATATGTGCAACCGTACATATATACATAACTGCATTAATCACAGCATAGATTCACACACACACACACACACGCACGCATATACATACCTACACACACTCGCGCGGGCGCACACACACACACACACATATATATATATGCGGTAAAACATTTAAAAAATACATATGTTGTTAAGTATGTATGCATTTCTAAATTAATTGTTTCTACTTTAGGCACAAGGCCAGCAATTATCCAGTGCATTACTGGTACTTTATTTTATCGACCCCGTAAGGATGAAAGGCAAAGTCAACCTCGGCGGGATTTGAACTCAGATCGTAAAGGGACGTAACTATGCTGGAAAGCATGGCGTCCGACCCTCTACTGATACTGCCAATCCACAAATTAGTGCGTGTCAGCAATGGATGGTGTGTGTGAATATCTCTGTAACTACACGTGGTGTCGGTTGCAGAATCATTTGGCAGAACTAAACAGTTACATCCATTTAAGATTTCAGTTCAAATCTTATATCATCATTCTTTGAAATCACACGAACTTCACGAGAAGGGAGATTTTTAATCTCAGTTGTTTAATGCCTATTAAACAGATATTAACTTTGGCCTGATGAGTTTCCAAGCTAAGTACAGAATTTAGCTTACTTATATCATTAATTTATTAAATGCTCCATATTTTCGTTTTCTTATAAAGAGGATATAGCCTGAATATTTTCCCCTCTAAAGCTTAATATATATTATATACAAATAAATACACACACACACACACACACAAACACACACACACACACACACACATATATATATATATATATATATATATGTACATTTATGTGTGTGTTTCAGAATCTCTTTTTCCATTTATTTAATAGCAATGATAATGGAATGTAAGATATAGATATATTAATGATAACGAATCGAATATATAAACAGAAACTGTCAAAAATGTGATAAATTAACTAACGTAGCGAATTTGGTTCATTTAGCTAATTTAGAGAGGGCGAAATATAAACTATTGGACCTATGCCTTCAATAGTGATGACAATAGCATCGAAATAATTTAATTTTTGGAGACAAAGATTATTGTGCCATATATAGTAGGATTACCGGATACATGAACAATCATACAAATTTGGAAATCTGCGTTTAGACAAATTAATGGTTTGCTTAAGCGAAATGGTTTATATTGATTACTGACATTTGGAAATGATTAAAGATAAGAATGATATTTTAATAATTTATTTCTAGTATATAATTACATAAATGTCCAGTGTGTTCATGCAAATGTTATAGAGGATTATACATATTTGT
>OZ024742.1:99619303-99641803 GCA_964016885.1 Eledone cirrhosa | reverse complement strand
AACAATGAGAACAAAAAGTTCTTCAGTATTGGTCTTAAAATTGAAAAAAAAAAAAGAAAAAAGAGATTGGCTTTTTGCCTAAGTAATGAAACACTAATAACGTGAAATTATAAGAACTATAAAAGTAGGAACAACAACAACAACAACAACAACAACAACAACAACATGCAACAAGTGCAACAATAATTGTGATGATGATGATGATAATAAAAATAACAACAACAAGTGCAACAATAACTGTGATGATGATGATGGTAAGAATAATAACAACAGCAACAACAAGAAAAAGAAGAAATAAAAGAAGAAATCGATGAAGAAATAGAATAAAGAATGAGGAGGAGCAGGAGGAGGAGGCGGAGGAGGAGTAGGAAGAATAGGAGGAGAATAAAAACAACAGCACAACAATAAAAACAAAAGGGTCAACAACAATGCCAAAACTAACAACAATAACAACACGATAGCAAAAAAAAAAAAAATAATAATAGCAACAACATTGAAAAATAGAACCAGCAATAATTATACAGCAACAACAATATAACAACGGCAATAACAACAATAATAACAATAACAACAGTGACAACACTAAATACAGTAAAGCAAATATAATTTGGAGAAGGTGATGTAATGTAAGTTAGCAAAGCTTGTTATCAAGGTTGCAATTACAGACCCTCATGCACTACTACTACTACTACTACTACTACTACTACTACTACTACTACTACTACTACTACTAAAACCAGTATTATCACCACCAGCACCACTACCAAAACCACTATCACCCTCACCACGCATGATGCTGAACGGTTCCGAGAGGTGGCCGTTCATTCTAAACCCTAAATAGATGGCGATGTACGTTGCGGTAATCCATCCTCTGAAATCAGTTCTGAATCCTGGTACCTTGAGGAATGCTGCCAAGTACCGAAGGTCGACCCCATCGAATGCTTTCGATTGATCTAAGCTAATTAGGGCCACATCTGTGCCAAGATTTCTTAGCCACCCTCTCTGTTTGTCCCTAATGCTCACCCGACATCAATTAATATAGGGTTATTTTAATATCATCTTTCGTAAATTTTAGTTTAAATTTTGTTGTTGTAAAATTCATGTTATGTTTTAGGAGTGCAGTTTCCTCGTTAATGCGGAACGAATTTCATTGTAATGGTTATATATAGTAAAAATAAATAATAAATCACTTTATCTAAATGGTGGGGTGGGTATACAAATATTTTCAAGTGTATATATTCAGAAGAAAATCGAAAGTGTTCATCAAGTTTACCAAGACAAACATGTGAGTGTGGGACTAGACAAATATACGAAAACTAATATATAAGGTGAAAAATCAACTCAAACTGAGAATGAACTAAACGTCAGAATTAGACCAGAACCATTCATACCAATATTTAAGATATGAAACAGTTATGATACAACACGAAACTATGACGGGGAAAAGTAGAAGAAAAGGATGTTTTATAAGAGTTAGACTATATTATCGCTTGACGGTGATACACTTAATAAGATATATGTTATTTGTACGCTATAGCAATTTGACTGGAAGTTTAGTTCAAAATTATGAGTAGCGTATTTTTTTAAACAACAACAAAATTAGTTATACAATTTCACAGAAAACAACAACAGCAGCTCTAAGTCATAGAGGCCATGCTAATGTTTCATCATCCCAACTGTTGATGCGCAATAACAATGTCAGTTTACTAATCTGAACACAACTTCCAATATAGCCATCAGGAACCCGGATAAATAATAATAATAACAATAATAATAATTGGTCGGAGCATCAACCACCTCCCATACTTGAAAAAGATCACATCTCAGTCTTGTGGAACTTTAGCATCCAAACAGACCGAAAAATAGATGCAAATAGACCTGATATAATACTGAAAGACTTTCAAAAGGGGGTATGCCTGCTAATTGATATGTCCGTTCCAATAGACAAAAATGTATCTATAAAAACATTTGAAAAATTGAGCAAGTATAAGGACCTGGAGATAGAAATTGGAAAAATGTTGAAATTGAGAACTAAAACAATTCCAGTGGTTGTAGGCGCTCTAGGAATGATACCTAAGGGGGCTAATGATTACTTATCGCAAATCCCAGGAAACCCACGTATAGGAGAAATATCAAAGATAGTACTAATGGGAACTGCCCATATACTAAGGAAGATTCTGTCAATATAAGTACATCACAAGTCTAAACACCTAAATGTGCATGTGTGTGTATGTATGTTCTTTCTTGAACATGGCGGACCTTGTTGTCTCTTGAGGTCACTGGTTGTGACTTGGTGATAACTCGGATGAACATAAAGCAAGATAAATGCAACTGTAATAATAATAATAATAATAATAATAATAACGGACAAGAAATTAGAACACTATAGGCCTGACCTGGTGGTTTTGGACAAGGAAAAAAGATCGTGCCTGATTGTATATGTAGCCTGCCCATTTGACACGAGAGTGCAAGAAAAGGAGAGTGAGAAAATTACCCGATACTAGTACTTAAAGTGGGAGGTAAAAAGGATTTGGAACTGCCATGAAGTCAGAGTCGTCCCGATTGTCATAGGCGCACTAGGTACTATCTCAAAGAGTTTCCAATGATGGTTAAAGAAAATTAGTCCAGCCCCGCTTTTTGGAACATTTCAAAAGGCATGCTTGCTGGGAACAGCAAGAACCCTCCGATACGTCCTAAATATCTGAGGCTGCAGGTAGCGGCTTGATATTCATTTCAACAAACTTTCCAGTTAAATAACATAATGACTGAGACTCAAAAAATAACAACAACAATAATAATAATGATAATATGATTAGGTACAGTGCGGGAATTCTGAAATGGAATATTACAAAAAGAAATGGGTAGGAAGACTATTTGACTATTTACAACATGTTCCACAAGAGGTGTGATGTTGATAGATTCTACTTAAATAGATCTGAAGGTGGAAGAGGTCTTATCAGCATAGAAGACTGTGACCAGATGGAAAAAAAAAACCTGCACAAATATGTGACTGACAGTTGGGAGCCAATGCTAAAAATTGTACTGAAGGAGAAGACAACAGACCAGGGGATGTCAAAGGAGGAAGAGCAACCTTCATGAAAAATCCGTTCATAGCACCTTCTTTAAGAAAACGGAATTTAGAGATCCATAGACATAGAACTGGTTAAAAAGAGGAGACCTTAAACAAGCTACAGAAGGAATGCTAATGGCTGCGCAAGAGCAGGCCCTCAGAACGAAGTGGAGGGACACAACATTGACAAGGAGGAGGCTAGCCCACTGCGTAGGATCTGTGGAGAGAGAGAGAGAGAGAACTGTGGCTCACAGTGTATCCGGGTGTAAACACCTAGCCGAGACTCACTATAAAGGCGGGAGACATGATGTGATGGTCAGGGTGATCCACTGGCATCTATGCAAAGTAAACAATTTACCACATTCTTAGAAGCGGTATGAGCATAAGCCAGAGTCGGTGATAGAAAACGATCAGGTGAAGGTGCTGTGGGATTTTAGGAAACAGACGGACAAGAAATTAGAATACAATAGGCCTGACCTGGTGGTTTTGGACAAGGAAAAAAGATCATGCCTGATTGTAGATGTAGCCCGCCCATTTGAGACGAGAGTGCAAGAACAGGAGAGGGAGAAAATTAACCGATACCAGGATTTGGAACTGCGCTGAAGTCAGAGTCGTCCCGATTGTCATAGGCGCACTAGGTACTATCTCAAAGAGACTCCAAGGATGGTTGAAGATTAGTCCAGCCCCGTTTTTTGGAACACTTCAAAAGGTGCTTGCTGGGAACATCAAGAACCCTCCGATATGTCCTGAGGCTGCAGGTAGCGGCTTGATATTCATTTCAACAAACTTTCCAGTTAAATAACATCAATGATTGAGACTCAAAGAACAGTAATAATAATAATAATAATAATAATAATAATAATAATAATAATAATAATAATAATTGTCATAGTAAGTTTTGAATTTTTAACATATTTAAATCATTTGTGAAATAACAACTCTTAGTACAAATGCTACGTAAAGCACCCGGCTTGAGCCCCAAAAAAATTCGGACCCAAAATATATTGTTATAAGGCTCAAATATTCAAATATTCAACTTTGTATTGTACACTGTATATCCCAAAAAAAAAAAATGGCTATAAATGGAAGAAGAAGAACCCCCCCCCTCCTCTCCTCTGGCTACACTATATAGGACAGCTAAACTCACCAACACCAGAAACTAGATACACCACCCACCCCATCATCTGTGTACACTAAACACAACAGCATTTTCACCTTCACCGCCACCGCTCACTACGGCCATCATTACCACCACTATCCCATCACCGCCGCCACCACCCCTTGACTCCTTCACTGCTGCTGCCACCGCTACAGCACCATCACTACAGTAATACGGCTCAAATATTCAAATATTCAACTTTGTATTGTACACTGTATATCCAAAAAAAAAATAAAATGGCTATAAATGGAAGAAGAAGAACCCCCCCCCTCCTCTCCTCTGGCTACACTATATAGGACAGCGAAACTCACCAACACCAGAAACTAGATACACCACCCACCCCATCATCTGTGTACACTAAACACAACAGCATTTTCACCTTCACCGCCACCGCTCACTACGGCCATCATTACCACCACTATCCCATCACCGCCGCCACCACCCCCTGACTCCTTCACTGCTGCTGCCACCGCTACAGCACCATCACTACAGTAATACGGTCGCATCACCGCCGCCACTGCCTCGGTATCGACATCACCACCACCACTGTCTCAGTATCGCCAACGCCGCCAGTCTCTGCTGGCTACCACTTCCACATTATAGAATTCCTACTACTAACAAAGAGGAAGGCATCAAAATATATAGATAGACTCAAAAGAAAAAAGAAAAAACAAACAACAAAAGCAGCACAGCAACAACAGTAAAAAACGAGAAAAACAGAGAAAAACAAAAACAAAAAAAGAAACCCCAAAAACGTAAAGAAAATAAGAATGAAGAGAGAAGCAGGCGGACGGACAGAGAAGAGGGGGGAAACAGTAAAACTTAAAAAACAAAAACTAAGTCAGACATTCGAATACTACATTACAATGAAACTTATGCTTATTCATTTTTGGGGCCCTTTCTGCCCGTGTGTTTGTTTGTTTATGTGTGTCCGTATACAGCGTGGTGATAATGCCACACAAGGGCCAAGTGGGATGGCGGATCCACAGATGGCTATGTAAACATACATTCGCCAATCCTCGATAAGAGTGTTTAAATATCGAACATAAACAGTTCGAATAACGGTGAAATGGAGACTAGAACGTCATGTGACAGACTCTCACCCAACAGGTGCCCCCTGGCTCAGCAGCAGGAACCTGACTGTCAACCAAATACTGCTGATGTTGGAGGAAGAAGAAGAAGGAAAGGGGCCAGAACCAACTGGACGAAAGAATTGAATAGAACTGTTATGCAATGCTACCTGAAAAGTAACCCCAAGGAGAGGGGCTACAGGAGACGGATGCATAACATCTGGAACGAGATTGGTTTATTTAAATTAGATGAACAAAAATTGGCCGGGCAGGCTCGGGTAATAAGAACTAATGGGTGGATAAGCGAGCTGGAACTGGAGGAACTGAGCAGAGAGAATGGCTTGGAGATGGCGGGTGTAGTATGCCAGACAAGCGAGCCGGCGGGAAATGAAGGTGAGGAGGTCCTGAGAACGGAGGAACCACCCGAAGCAGACAATGATCTGAATACTGAGATAAATAATACCTGGAACAGAGATACGGCCACTGAGGAGATGAATGCTGACGGGCTAGGACAAGATTCGGTTGACATCCTAAATTTAGTGGTAGATGAGTTGAACAATGATAGTGGGAGACCTATGAACCTAAGATTTGTAGACAGGAAAAAGTTAAAAGAAACAACAGCTAAGGTAAACAAAGACATCCCATACCTTGAGGCGAGGAGTCTTCACCAGTGCAACAATATCCTCAAAGCAACAGCAAATACGGTGAGGAAACTACTTGGTATAAAAGCGAGAGGAAACAACAGACAAGAAAGAGCAGAGCCGTGGTGGAAGAAGCGACTGAGTGGGCAAATCGGGGAAATGAGAAATGACATAGGAAAGCTTGAGTCACTACTGAATGGGACACTAAAAAACATAGGCACTAAAAATAGACTGGAAATAAAATACAAAACTAGGAGTAAAAAGCTAAATATTATCATAGAGGAATTGAAGCAACGCATTGTAGCAAAGAGTGCCAAAATCAGGCGATATGAGAACAGAGTCAGTCAGTATAAACAGAACCGCATGTTCGACAACAACCAGAAGATGCTGTTTGGACAGCTTCAGGGGAAAGAAAGAGGCAACGACTTGATCCCTGGGGCGGAACAAGCTAAAACATTCTGGAGAGGAATATGGGAGCAGGATGTTAGACACAATGCCCAGGCAGGGTGGATTGAGACAGTACAGAGGGAGATCGGTGAGCAGGCACAGCAACAGACTGATTTGAGTATCACAGTTGAAACTCTTAAGGGGCAAGCCAAAAAACTAACCAACTGGAAATCACCAGGCCCAGATGGTGTGCAGGGGTATTGGATTAAACATTTAACATCCCTCCACCCGAAGCTGACGGCCATGTTCAATGACTGCTTGGTGTCGGGTGAGGTGCCAGAGTGGTTGACAAAAGGTACCACAGTTCTGATAATGAAAGACCGAATCAAGGGTAATGATGTTACCAACTATAGACCTATCACATGTCTGCCCGTAATGTGGAAACTGTTGACGAGCATTGTGTCTGAGGAAATCTACCATCACCTCCACACAAACAACTTGTTGCCGGACGAACAGAAAGGATGCCGAAAGAAGTCACGTGGTACAAAGGACCAGTTGCTTATTGATAAGATGGTAATGGGGAATTGCAGGAGGAGACACACTGATCTTGCCATGGGATGGATAGACTACAGAAAGGCATTTGACATGGTGCCTCATTCCTGGATCACCAAAAGCCTGGAGATCTTCAGGGTGGCAGATAACATCAGACAGTTGCTGGGCAGGAGTATGGGGTCCTGGGAGACAGAGTTGACATCAACTGGAGTATCCTTGGGAAGCGTGAAGATCAAGAGAGGTATCTTCCAGGGCGATAGCCTGTCCCCTCTGTTGTTTGTCCTTGCCCTGATGCCCTTGACCATTATGCTGCGAAAAGTGAGAGCAGGATACAAGTTGGGAAGGGGAGAGCTTACCATCAATCACCTCCTCTTCATGGACGATCTTAAGCTCTTCGGGAAAAGTGAGAAGGAGTTGGATGTGCTTGTTGACACTGTCCGTATTTTCAGCAGTGATATATGTATGCAGTTTGGTATTGGTAAATGTGGAGTCATTGTGATGAGGAGGGGTAGGTTGAGCAGAAGTAACGGGATCCAGATACCAACAGGTGAGATGATAAAGGAAATTGACTCTGAGGAAGGATACAAGTATTTGGGCGTTCTGGAGGCTGATGGCATAAAGAACAAAAAAATGAAGGAATTGTTAAGAACTGAATACATTCGGAGAGTAAGGAGCGTATTGAAGTCACATCTGAACAGCAGAAATGCCATAAGCGCAGTAAATTCCCGAGCTGTGTCTATTATTAGGTACAGTGCGGGAATTCTGAGATGGAATGTTGCTGAACAAAAAGAAATGGATAGGAAGACTAGGAAGCTATTGACTACCTACAACATGTTCCACAAGAGGAGTGATGTCGATAGACTCTACCTAAGGAGATCTGAGGGTGGAAGAGGTCTTATCAGCATAGAGGACTGTGTTCAGATGGAGAAAAACAACCTATACAAATACGTGACCTATAGTAAGGAGCCAATGCTCAGAGCTGTACTGAAGGAGGGGACAGTAGGCCAGGGGATACCCAAGGAGGAAATAACATCAAGGAGGAAGAGCAGCCTTAAGGGAAAATCCCTTCATAGTACCTTCTTTGAGAAAACTGAATTTAAAGATCCACAGACATGGAACTGGTTGAGAAGAGGAGACCTCAAAAAGGCTACAGAAGGAATGCTAATGGCTGCGCAGGAGCAGGCCCTCAAAACGAAGTGGTTGAAGCACCATATCTACAAGGAGGAGGCTAGCCCACTGTGCAGGATCTGTGGAGAGAGAGAGGAGACTGTGGCTCACATTGTGTCCGAGTGTAAACACCTAGCCCAGACCCACTATAAGGGCTGGAGACACGATGTGATGGGCAGGGTGATCCACTGGCACCTGTGCAAAGTAAACAATCTACCACATTCTGAGAAATGGTATGAGCATAGGCCAGAGGCGGTGATGGAGAACAGTCAGGTGAAGGTGCTGTGGGATTTTAGGATACAGACGGACAAAAAACTGGAACACAATAGACCTGACCTGGTGGTTGTGGACAAAGAAAAAAGATCGTGCCTGATTGTGGATGTGGCCTGCCCGTTCGACACGAGAGTGCAAGAGAAGGAGAGGGAGAAAATTAACCGATACCAGGACCTAAAGTGGGAGGTGAAAAGGATTTGGAACTGCCATGAAGTCAAAGTGATCCCGATTGTCATAGGCGCACTGGGGACTATCTCCAAAGGTTTCCAGGGATGGTTAAAGAAAATCGGCCCCTTCACGCTTTTTGGAACGCTTCAAAAGGCATGCTTGCTTGGAACGGCAAGAACCCTCCGATACGTCCTGAATATCTGAGGCTGCAGGTAGTGGCTTGATATTCAATCCAACGGACTTTCCAGTTAACCAACATCAATGACTGAGATTCAAGGAATAATAATAATAATAATAATAATAATAATAATAATAATAATAATAACAATAATAATAAACTCTGGTCAAGTTGCCTCAACCGCTATTTCTACTCCAACTTCAACACCATCACTACAGTACTACGATCACATCACCACCACCACTGCCTCATTATCGCTACCGCCGCTATTCTCTCTCACTACCTCCTGCTAGGTACTACTAGCACAGAACCGCCACTACCACCACCACCACTGCCTCATTATCTCTACCGCCGCTATTCTCTCCCACTAGCCCCTGCTACATCGTAGTGTCCCCACTAAAAGAGGAAGGCATCAAAATATATAAATAGACTGAATTGATGACCCGGTCAAAATCAAAAAGCCAAAAATAAAAATCAAAGCAGCACAGCAACAACGAAAAACGCAAAGAAAAGAAAAATGAAGAGAAAAACAAACAGACGGACAGAGAAGGGAAGGGAAAAACTAAGTCAGACATTCAAACATTACATTACAATGAATCTTATGCTTATTCATTTTTTTTTTTTGGGGGGGGGGTTGTTTGTTTATTTATTTTCGTCTACATCGTGATAATGCCACACAAAAATCACCGGCAATGACGAAATCACCGGAGGTGATGAAATCACCGGTGGTTATGTAACCATACATTCGACCTGGTGGTTGTGGACAAAGAAAAAAGATCGTGCCTGATTGTGGATGTGGCCTGCCCATTCGACACGAGAGTGCAAGAGAAGGAGAGGGAGAACATTAGCCGATACCAGGACTTAAAGTGGGAGGTAAAAAGGATTTGGAACTGCCATGATATCAAAGTGGTCCCGATTGTCATAGGCGCACTAGGTACTATCTCAAAAAGTTTCCGGGGATGGTTAAAGAAAATTGGCCCCTTCACGCTTTTTGGAACGCTTCAAAAGGCATGCTTGCTGGGAACAGCAAGAACCCTCCAATACGTCCTGAATATCTGAGGCTGCAGGTTTTGGCTTGATATTCATTTCAACAAATGTTCCAGTTATCTAACATCATGACTGAGACTCAAAGAATAATAATAATAATAATAATAATAATAATAATAATGATTTCTTTATTAATCAGAAGGGTTTACATGAAGTAGACTTTAAGGACAGTGCAGGACAATACAGGACGGTACATATGGGCATAATAATAATAATAATAATAATAATAATAATAATAATAATAATAATAATAATAATAGCTTTTTGGAACGCTTCAAAAGGCATGCTTGCTTGGAACAGCAAGAACCCTCCGATACGTCCTGAATATCTGAGGCTGCAGGTAGTGGCTTGATATTCAATCCAACGGACTTTCCAGTTAACCAACATCAATGACTGAGATTCAAGGAATAACAATAACAATAATAATAATAATAATAATAATAATAATAATAATAAACTTTAACCCATCAGTGGTTGGCATCCTCTGGACTGAAATCGGAGACTGAAGGACTGACTATATCAGCACAAGATCAGTGTCTGCCAACAAAAATTACCAAGACAACATAATAAAAAATGGATGCAACCCATTATGCCGTGTATGTAAAAAGCAACCAGAGACCATTCATCATATAATTTCAATGTGCAGTCCTATAGCTCCAACCGAATACCTAAACAGGCATGACAGAGCTGCACAATACATACATTGGATAATGTGTAAGCATTTTGACCTACCCCATCAAAAGAATTGGTGGGAGCATCAACCACCTCCCATACTTGAAAAAGATTTACATCTCAATCTTGTGGAACTTTAGCATCCAAACAGACCGAAAAATAGATGCAAATAGACCTGATATAATACTGAGGGACTTTAAAAAGAGGGTATGCCTGCTAATTGATATGTCCGTCCCAATAGACAAGAATGTATCTATAAAAACATTTGAAAAATTGAGCAAGTATAAGGACCTGGAGATAGAAATTGGAAAAATGTGGAAATTGAGAACTAAAACAATATCATTGGTTGTAGGCGCTCTGGGAATGATACCTAAGGGGTCTACTGATTACTTATCGCAAATCCCAGGAAACCCGCGTATAGGAGAAATACAAAATATAGTACTAATGGGAACTGCCCATATACTAAGGAAGATTCTCTCAATATAAGTACATCACGAGTCTAAACACCTAAAGATGCATGTGTGTGTATGTATGTTCTTTCTTGAACATGGCGGACCTTGTTGTCTCTTGAGGTCACTGGTTGTGACTTGGTGATAACTCGTATGAACATAAAGCAAGATAAATGCAATTATAATAATAATAATAATAATAATAATAACAATAAAAGCAACAATAATAATGATTATATATATATATATGCAAACATATATATATATATATATATAATTGTTTCTACTTTTGGCACAAGGCCAGCAATTATCCCAGTGCATTACTGGTACTTTATTTTATTGATCCCGTAAGGATGACAGGCAAAGTTAACCTCGGCGGGATGTGAGCACATAGAGATAATTGTTTGTACAATTGGTACAAGGCCAGCATTTATTCCAGTGCATTACTGGTGCTTTATTGCCGAGGTTAACTTTGCCTTTCAGCCTTACGGGGTAAGGATATATATGAAAGACGTAAAATAAGAAAATATTAAAATTAACTTACTTACTAAAATTTTTACTCCAACTAATTAGTTTCTGTAAGGGAATAAATATAGTTACGCAACGCAACTATAGAGAAGTCCTTACGTCATCAGGGAGTCTATTCTCAGCTAAATTCCCAGGCAATGCGCGGACACTGAATTATTATTTTTATATGGGTTCCTAGTGTCCGCGCATTGCCTGGGAACTTAGCTGAGAATAGACTCCCTGATGACGTAAGGACTTCTCTATAGTTGCGTTGCGTAACTATATTTATTCCCTTACAGAAACTAATTAGTTGGAGTGAAAATTTTAATATTTTCTTATTTTACGTCTTTCATATAATTGTTCTGCATCCCCTGCATAGAACCACAAAGGTACTAAGACATAACATATATATTTGCTAGCATGGGTATACATCTGTATACATATGTTGGTAGATATACTAATTCTCTCTCTCTCTCTCTCTCTCTCTCTCTCTCTCTCTCTCTCTCTCTATATATATATATATATATATATATATATATATATATATATATATATATATATATATATATATATATATATATATATATATCAATCACGTATTTTTTTATTTGTTTCACCCGAATTACTTGGTCGTTTCTATGGTTGTGTGGATGACGGTTTAACCATCGTCTCAGTGTGTTTGGCCTTTAACGTATGTTGTAGCTCTGGTTCGTCAGAATTATTGAGCGCTTGCCACACATCTAGGAAGTTGTTTTTCTCTATTTCCAAAGCCGAAATACGATTCTCGCTAATTTATATTTGTATATATATATATATAATTGTTTCTACCTTTTTGGCACAAGGCCAGTGTATAACCGGTACTTTATTTTATCGACCCCATAAGGATGAAAGGCAAAGTTAACCTCGCCGGGATTTGAACTCAGAATGGCAAGGGCCGCAACTCTATGTGTCAAAGCAATGCGCCCGACCCTCTACCGATACTGCCAATCCACCGCCATCTATAATATTAATAAGTTTGACGAAATCACAATACCAAAGTGTGCTTCAAGCATGGTATGGTACGGCAACCTCGTGCCGCTCAATTTCCTACTCAATACTACCTGGGTTAAACAAATGCAGAGTATATCTCAACAGGATGCGGTAATGAGTTGTAAAAAATTGAACAAATTCATAAGGGCAATCAAGAAAAGTTGAATACGTTTAGCAACTTAATGATTATGAGATCATTTAATAACGGCATCAAAGTTACTGATATATCCCACTCATTAATTATGGTAATCAAAAAGAAATATTGCTGCTAACATTAAGCAATTGTTAATCCGATTAGTCGGCAAGAAGACCAAAGAAAATATCAATAATTGCCCCAGCTAGCGCCAGTTTCACCAGAAGCCGGACTGTTAGTAATAATTACGTAAAAAGATGTCCATTCCAAGAGTCAGTTGTAACACCGAGAACCGGCCACGGATCTTTAGTGGGTATTGTTTAGTAAAACAACACAGGGAAAACATAAGATATTTTCTCATGTTCTCTCTCATGTGTTTATCGCCTCAATGGAGTTAGTAGTAATTCAGCGTCGTTGAAAAGAGGCAGGGGAAAGGGACGTAATTCACACGCCTCCTTATGAGAAGCCCTCAAATAGTATTTAAACTCAAATTTAAATAGATATGTATGGCGGGCCTACATCTCAAAGGCCTATTGCTTTCAAGTTGCAAAAACTCAATAAACTCACCACATCTACAACCAGCTTGAAATTGATTTCTATAATTTCTACATATCTATTTCTATTTTCCACAGTTACATATCAACACGTAACACCGCATACTTCCGATATTACTAAATTTCTCCACTTAAATAATTATATACCACCAAATAACACGAAACAATTCCTATGTTGAAGATGTCATGACACTTAAATACAAATTTCTAAACTACATCCTTACAATACTGTACACAAAGACACAATCATATACATTGCAGTTTTACATCAGGAGTCATTTTCCTTTGTTATAGTATGTAAATAGTAGAGAAATAAATAAGTAGAATTAGAATTTAGCGTCGACATAGCTGCATAGAAATATGTATGTGAATTTCGTATATCTAAAGATATACGGTATGTTTCTAAATAAACATTTTGAAAGTCACATCTATGAACAGAACACTAGCGGTTAGCGCCGCCGAGTGGTGTCCAGCAGAAGCAAGGGAGATAACTGTCGATTCATTTCTAACTTAATCGCTCTCATCAGGACAATGCTTCTCGCTAATGCTGGACTTTGAAACAGGCAAAAATAGGTGGATTTTCGTCTGTATAAACGGGTTGATTAGCCTCATTTGCATACGAAGTTGTATAGGAACTCTAAACATGCTATGCTCTTAGCGGTATTTTCATACTTGTCCAACGCCTGATGACCAGGTTAAATAAGATGTATAGATGTTAATGATTAAGCTTTGCGTACAGATTAATTTTTATCTTAATTAACTACCAGCATGGGAGCTAATTATAAGTAATTTAGTAGCTCTATTTCAGGATAACAGTATAAGCTATTGTACATATGAAATTCTCGATTACATATTCCTTTGTGGTTATATAGATGATATACATACATTCTCACAAAAACCCAACTAGGCTTGAAAATTGGTTTGTCATTTTTTTTTTCAGTTTGTAAGGAAATATGTATATTTTGCATGTTTACATGTCTATTCACTTAATGTATGAGTTTATATATACATTTTGTTTACCTCATTCTGTGTATATACATATATGGCATTATCATATGGATTGGCAGTATCGGTAGAGGGTCGGAAGCCATACTTTCCAGCATAGTTATGTCCCTTTACGATCTGAGTTCAAATCCCGCCGAGGTTGACTTTGCCTTTCATCCTTACGGGGTCGATAAAATAAAGTACCAGTAATGCACTGGGTAATTGCTGGCCTTGTGCCTAAAGTAGAAACAATTATCATATGAATGTATATATATATATATATAAATACAATTAGAATTTTATTTCTCGCCCTAGCAAAGCTGATACATAGATGTAAGTATGCACACGTACACACACACACACACACACACACACACACACACACACACACACACACATATATATATATATATATATATATACATACACATACATATATATATATACATACACACACATATATATATGCATATATATATATACGTATGGGTTATATCGAATATTAATAATAATCTTCGATACGTTTGTAAATAAACGGCCCGATTTAAAGCTGTGCGGTGACGGTGACCGATCGTCACATGCTTGTTCAACACTGGCTTTGAGGAACAATCAACATGTTTCTGGGTATATATATATACTATAAATTATGTCCTTAGAATCATTTGATAAGATATATACTCAATTTCCTCTCCCAATTAGCATAATCAACCACACAAAAAAAAACAAAACAATTAAACAAGGCTATAAGATTAAAAGGCACATGCGAAATAATAATAGATAAATAATCGATAGCCATTTATTCGCGATCAACAGCCATAGAATATTTACCCATCATTTCAATAGCACGTGGAAATCGATTAAATATATCGTTAACCATACACAATTAGGTATAAAATTAAAGTTAGAAGAAAAAATACATATACACATACCAGGATTGCGTTTCTCCCCTTAGGGTTTCCTTCGCTTTCGGAAATATCCTATCAAGGATAAATTCTCGAGCATCGAACTAATCAGGAAACAAACTCACTTGGACAAAGATTTTTCTTAAATGATCCCCGCCAGAAACGAATTCAAAATGGCTAAGAACTGTGACGTGGCAGTGGTTAAGTCAGAAAGAATGTGATTGGTGCCTTACAGCTAGTAGGCTGGTTGCTAGAAAGCGCAGCCTAATATTGCCCAAATTGCATCTCAACCTTATGGGAGATTATCAAATATAAAGATTTACATATACACAAACTAGATAAAGTTATAGATATGTTTTTGGCAACCATTCACGATGTGGCTTAATGATGAATTAATAAATTAAATGATCAGAGCAATATACTATAAATGATGTCCTTAGAATCATTTGATAAGATATATACTCAATATATTTATATACACACACATTATATATATATATATATATACATATATATATATATATATATATATATATATATATATATATATATATATATATATATATATATATATATATATATATATATATATATATATATTTATTAAAATAACAGATTCAAGTTGATGCAAAGAATCGCTGCTTTCACCCTTAACGGGATCTTCTGAAACTAACAAAGTCAATCTGTAAACGCAGAACTGGATATTTCAAAAAACGTTGCAACCGGACGAAGACAGGAAGACGATACTTTGGTTCGTGCTAACGTTCGCTGGCAAAGAACGGGAAAAAACGAATAATACGTCATTAATAGGAGCGGTGAAAACAATTACGCGCAAAGACAAAACCACGTTTATGGTATAAAAGAGGTCGTAGACTAATGTTCTCTTAGGTGGCGCATAGAGACGTTCTCTGGCAATGAACGAAAAAACGAAGATAATAAGTCATATGTGGAGCGTGGAGAACAATTGCACGCAAAGACAAAACCACGTAAATGGTATAGCAGGAATCGTAGACTAAAATTAAGGGTGAAAGCAGCGATTCTTTGCTTAAACTTTAATCTGTTATTTTAATAAATATTTGCACTACGGTTCTTATATATTTGATATATATTTTCCTTATCGAGCCCCCTTTGGATTTTAGTCTTCAATTTTATTATTATTACTATATATAAATATATATATATTTCGTTTCTGAATTTGTTTAGCAAGATTCTTTATCTGAAATCGTGTGTTGAAACCGATATTGTTATACTTTGGGAGGGTCATGTTGCCAATAAGAAACACACGCACCAGTTGTTCACTTCAATTTATTATAATAAATTTATAATAAATTTATAAATTTCTGGTTGGTTGGTTGGTTTCACAACCAGATAATATATATATATATATATATATATATATATATATATATATATATAAACAACTATCTGGTTGTGGAACCAACCAGAAATTTATAAATTTATAAATTTATTATAAATTTATTATAATAAATTGAAGTGAAAGCAACTGGTGCGTGTGTTTCTTATTGGCAACATGACCCTCCCAAAGTATAACTATATATATATATATATATATATATATATATATATATATATATATATATATATATACATTATATATATATATATATACATTATATGTATATATATATATATATATATGTACACATTATATATATATATACATTATTATAAAAAAACAGGAGGCTGGACTGGTGTAATTCCTTAAAAGGTTTATTATGCTATGATCATTTCAATGACCGGGTTCAGTAGGAATCCGGTGACATCATCAGCTATTCGAAATATAACAAAGGAATATGATAGACAAAATCCATGGGGCTGAAAATCAGAGACATGAGGGCGACCGAACATTTAGCAGCTTTTACCCTAGTCGGTCGCCCTCAATTGGTGATTATTAACCCTACTTATGTCCATATGGTGAAGGGGCGTAGGCTTATAGTGTACTACTAACACTCCGTCAAAGACAGAGGCCAGCGGTGAGGTCAGGTCACAATCAAGCTGGTCATGCGTGCTAGAAAGTGCCGCGAAAATCTGTTTATTAAAGAACATATATTTTAACAAATCTATATATAGTAATATATAGTGGGCGTCTGCATGGTATAATGTATGGACAGAAATTACGATTATCAATTAGAAACTTTAGAAGATGC
Source organism: Eledone cirrhosa (assembly GCA_964016885.1). Classification (NCBI taxonomy): domain Eukaryota; kingdom Metazoa; phylum Mollusca; class Cephalopoda; order Octopoda; family Eledonidae; genus Eledone; species Eledone cirrhosa. Next base: position 99,624,693 of record OZ024742.1, on the reverse strand, counting down.
CATTTAAGATGAAATTAGAAAAATAAGGTTTAGGTTTGAAGTTGTGAGATTTAGTTAAAGAATTTACAGAGGGAGGCTGTTATGAAAAAGTTTAAGTATATTATAGATAGTCACGATAACGTTTCAGGGTAGAATATAGGGCAAATATTAAGCCCATGCTTAACGATCAATTACCAGCGACGTTGCGGACACCCGGCGTGTCAGCGGTTCCGATTATTATCGTCTAGCGAAAGAAATGGAAATTTATTTTTCCGAGCACTCCAGGAATGTTAACTGTCTTAAGCGTCGGGTGTGTTAGTGGGGAGTCCGCCACCGTCCGCCGGCCATCGTATATACCTAACGATTACTAGTTATTCACACTGTTGGGGGATTTAGTTAAGTGCTAGTAGAAGGAGGCAAGATAAAGTTAAAAGTTATGATTAAGCCTAGAATTTAATGGTACTGTTTGGCGGTCAATAACCGGGTCGCGGCGGGTTCCAAGTCCGACAGGGCCCCAGGGCGAAGCAGCCGTTCCGACTATTTTCGTTTACCGAAAGAAGGGGAAATTTATATTTCCAAGCACTCAAGGAAGGCTGATCGACCTGATCGCCTGGCGTGTAGTCGGGAAAGCCGCACATCAGTCGGATCATCGCGTGTACCAAACGATTATTAGTTATTCACACCCGTGATGTGAAGTTGAAAGTGGTAAAATCTGATGAAATGTGCAAATAGACTATAGATAGCCCCAGTTAGTCCGGGTTATATGTAGTGTGATTCCTGGGTGAGTAGGGGGGAGTGAATAAAGATAAAATGATATAAGGGTACAGAGAGTAATATTCTAGGGTCGTGTGCTAATGAGTACAAGGAGACGGATATAGTGAGAGTAAAGGGAGTAAATAAATGCATAAATAAAATATATATACATTTATATATATATATATATATACCTTATATATATATATATATATACATTATATATATATATATATACCTTATATATATATATACATTATATATATATATATATATATATATATATATATATATATATATATATACATTATATATATATATATATATATACATTATATATATATATATATATATATATATATATATATATATATACATTATATATATATATATATATATATATATATATATATATATATATATATAAACATGAGAAGAAAGAAGATAACTGCGTGGTTTGCACATGGGTTACATATGATAAAAATAGTCCTTCGTCAGTGATTTTCCAACCATCATTGGTAATTCATCGCATTAAAAATCCGATACCTCAGGTTGGTGCGAGCAATAACTAAAAAAAGTTATTGGGACCAGTATTCGTGTAAGGCGAGGAAGACAATTAAACAACATAGAAGGATAAAAGCAAACCGAAGATAGGAAAATAAACAAGCAGCATGGTTGTCCGGTCAGCATAAACTGGGTGGATTTCATGAGCGAGAGAGGGACAGACCATGTTGATGTGTGTGAGATGTGAGCAAGAAGAGACCCACTACAAGCCAAACGGGAGGAAGTGAGAAGGGGAGAAACAGAGAGTGAGTGAGTGGAAGTGTGAGGAAGAGGTCAGTCGAGAGAAAGTGTAACTGACAGAGGGGGCGAAAGAAGGTGAGAGAAACAGAGAGAGCGGGGAAGCAGTAAGAGAGAATATATATATACACATTATACATATAAATATATATAGATATACATTATATATATATATATATATATATATATATATATATATATATATATTTACACACACACGCACGCACACACACACACAGATATATATATAAATAAATATGTGTGTGTGTGTGTGTGGCTATGTATGTGTGAGTATGTGTATCTCTGTAAGTGTAACTGTGTGTATATTACTGTATATGTGTGTTTCTGCATGTCTCTGTATTTATGCTGCGTAACTTAGCTATTCAAGAAAGAGGAGTTTGATATGTACAGGGGTCAAAGTGATTGCTTATATCAAGACGGTGCCTATGCATGGTGGCAGTCGTATAACTGAAACCAGTGAAAAACTGTATGACTAACGGTTATTTCCTTTATACAAAGCACGATGCTTGAAAGCCTGTCAGAATGTAATAGAATTATAATTATACCTTTGTTTAAAGAATATACAAAACACTATAACATATCGTGTAAACTACTGAATCATATTTAAACAAGTTAAATAATGTAATAGAAATAACGATGTAATCCAGAATTTTCAAATAAACATGAAAACAAAATTGATTATGTACTACTTAAATCGCATTATACAGATTTGCACAATTAACTGAATAAATTAGGAGTTAATTCCACTCTATACATTGAATTACAAGCACAAACATGTACACATATGCACTCACATCAGCATACATGCACATGCACAGGAGCACACAAAAATATCTTGTTTTGTGAGATATATGTCGTACATAATGTTATATACATATACGTATATTTCCATTTGTCCTTTCTTCCTATCATTTCTGCGGGCCAGCACACTTGTATTTTTAGTTCAAGTCCCGCTGTAGCCTACTCCAGCGGTAGAAGTAGTTCTTCACCTTGTTTACCACTACCAGCTAACACTTAATTGATTTTAGTGCAATACACCCTGTTGCAAGTATTGAAGCACCGTCTCTGATTTCAGGAAAAACCTCTCCCTTCCTCCCACATGAAATGTGTCATGGGGACATCCTTCTATACAAGACTAAAAAAACAATAAAAATACAATTCACCAGTCTGCAAAAATACATTGTAAATATAAACTGAAGCAATTTACCTAGGCGTCGAATTGGCAGAAACATTGCCATACGAAAGTTTACTGCAATAATTCCGACTCCCTGTATTTTGATTTCAAATTCCACTGATGATTTTCTTTGTTTTCCATGTCCTCGATATCGATAACATGAACCAGGCCAGTACTGCGGTCGATTCTTTCTCCATATCATTTTCTCATTTCATTTTTAACTTACTCTCTCTCCTCTTCTCTCAACGAAATCAGCTGCATCCAGACCCGGAGAAGAGATGGGCTCCACCCGGTTTAAATGCCCACCTCATGTATGACTTGACGGCACCACTACGACTCCATCAGGAGTTACGGCTCTTCACCTAATATGTTATGTAGTTATCCTTTCCCTTTAATATAGGTGGGATTAAGAGACCTAGGAGGATTGTACCCGTCTAAGTAGACTGAGAATACAAAATATCTCATTGTACGATTTATGTAAGCGTGTTTATCACTACATATTGGAACATTTTTCAGCCAAATCGTAGTTATTATTACTAGTGTAAAACACTCAAGTCCACTGAAACAAGGTGAGGGACAAACAGTCAAACATCGACAGTGAGACAGCAACGGCTGGCGGCACCAGATGCGGTAACTTGATTGATATTGCTTGATCGTTTCTTTGTAGACTAATTCAGAGTTAAAAAGAAATCCGTATCCAATTGCTATGTTTAAAGACATGTGACATATCTGACCAGCAATGTGCATATTCTGGAGGAAAGATAAAACAATTTGTGCTCCATGACATTTAAACATTTTTGAAAGGCATTGAAATAATTAACAGTTCCGTTTTCGATTCGCCATGAATGTGTATCAAGAGAATTCAAAGGCCCAGTCTTTGGTAGCTCGATAGGAATAACAATAGTTAGTGTAGCTGTTTAATGAAATATGTGTTATACAAGACATTTACAAAATCTATAATACTGATATAGAGATGGATAAGGAAAGGGGATTTATAGAAGAGAGGAGTGAGAGGAATAGAGCAAAGGGTGAGTGTGGGGGAACGGAATTGAATGAAAGGGAGATAAAGAGAAACACGGAAGACAGGATCAAGAGAAAGAGAGAATAAAGTGAATGATTTACAGGTAGGGTAAATTAAACGAAAAAAGGAAAGACGTGGTTTCTTACAATGCAATGGGAAGAACTTAAGAACATAGAAGAGAGGAAGATATGAACAAAGAGATGACATTGAAATAGAATGTGTGTGTGTGTGTGTGTGTGTGTGTGTGTGTGTGTGTGTGTGTGTGTGTGTGTGTGTGTGTGTGTGTGTGAGTGTGTGTAAGAGAGAGAGGGGGGAGTAAATAGGGGTATGGAGAGATGGTAGTGAGATTCAGGAAGAAAACATGCAGATTAAGGGATAGACTGACAGGTGGAAGTGAATGTAGACAGAATGAGCGATAAATATATTGATAGATAGGGAGAATGTGGGACAAAGAAAGTAAGCAACAGAGACAGACAACTGATACGTGTTTAATTATTGGTGGGTGTAGTCAAGCATGTAAAAAGCTACTAATTATAAAGAAGCTATCAATTAAGTTTTGGTGAAACCTAATTAGTGAATGTTACAATAGCGTAAGTTATAGCTGCAGGAGGTCAGAAGAGTAACATGAAATGTAACTAGTCATCTATCTATCTACCTATCTATCTATCTATCTATCTATCTATCTATCTATCTATCTATCTATCTATCTATCTATCTATCTATCTATCTGTCTGTCTATCTATCTGTCTGTCTATTTATCTATCTATCCACCGTTCTATTTATTGATCGATCGATCTTTCTATCTATATGTGTGTTTGGATGTATGAATGAAAATACACACGTATAAAAGTATGCAATCCTCTATGTATATATATATATATATATATATATATATATATATATATATATATATATATATATATATATATATATATATATATTTATATCATCGTCCTTGATATCAGTCACATAATCAATCAATCAGTAAATTACGTGAAAATTATTATATATATTAAAATATATATTCACATATATTGAAAGATATTCATCGGAGTTAGCTCCTTATTTCTGGCACAGCCCAGTAGTTAATTAACTGGTATTTTCCCGCCACCTACGAAAACAAAAGTACACGGACATAATAGAATATGCGACTATTAAACAAATGGATGAAGGAAAACGGATATGTGTTTGAAAAGTTGAAACTTCGAAGAGAATATTATGCCTTTTTATTCAAGAAAAAAAAAATGGATGCTCTAATAACTAAAATTAAGATTAAGAAATATTATTAAATTAACTTAAGGGCGGTGGATTGGCAGTATCGGTAGAGGGTCGGACGCCATGCTTTCCAGCATAGTTACGTCCCTTTACGATCTGAGTTCAAATCCCGCCGAGGTTGACTTTGCCTTTCATCCTTACGGGGTCGATAAAATAAAGTACCAGTAATGCACTGGGTAATTGCTGGCCTTGTGCCTAAAGTAGAAACAATTATTAAATTAACTTACAGAAATTTGTGTAACCATTTAGGCAAAATTACAACAATTTGTGACAGGTATAAAAGTCAATTATATTAATCTTAATACGTCAATTTTATTGACTTCAAAGTTTGAAATCTTCATTTTGATGGGATTTGAATTGAAAGCC
>OZ024742.1:99609303-99611803 GCA_964016885.1 Eledone cirrhosa | reverse complement strand
ATATATATATATATATATATATATATATATATATATAAAAGTATGTATGTATATATATATATATACATATATATATTATATACATATATAAAAGTATGTATGTATGTATGTATATATGTATATACATATATAAAAGTATGCATGTATGCATATATGTATATATATATATATACATATATACATATATACTTATTTATATATATATATATATAGGAACGAGTAGGACCCCGACGGCTGAGCTTACCACATTTCCATCGTTATATATATGTATATATATATATATATATATTTATATGTGTGTATGTATATATATGTATATATATATATATATATATATATACATATATATATATAATTGTGTATGTGTGTGTACAGAGATAGATCGATAAGGAGAGATGGAACGTTTGGAAGGAAGTAATATGAAAACAGTCCGAAGAATGTATCAAATAAGATAATAATGTTAAAGAACTTGAGCGAGCATTTAACATCCAATATATTTACGTTATATAGAAAACAGACATCCTGACTTTTAAGGTCATAAAGCGGTTTTAGGGAGCATAAATACAGGATTGCAGACATAGAAGTCGAAGGACATAACAGAAAATGAAACAGAATGTAGAAAATACAATAAACTTTAAAACAAAAAAGTAAAATATCTATTTACTTAAATAAATTAGAAGTCATTATAGTAATAATTGGAACACTAAGAGTGTTTAGCAATATATTTCAAAGAGTTTAAAGAAGGTTGGCATTAGACATGAGCTTGGAAGGCTTCCAAAGTTTGGTTCGCTCTGAGCAGACATAATATTGAGAGAAAAAAATAAACACGCTCGACATTTAACCTTGAGACCTTAGGTTGCAGGTTATGACCAGAGTTTTAAGGAAAACAAACTACTTAAATACGAAAGCTGTGAAAAAAATATTAATAAAAGCAAGCCAATATAAATATATAGAACGATGAACAGAATCAGAAGTTGTTGTTTTTTTCATCTTAAAGGAAGGCAATGGGGATAAAACAACTTTTGACATGACAGATGTCTGCACACGCGCGAGTGTTGGAGATGACACACAATATATAGATCCACTTAGAAAAGTCAAAAAGGCAAATATAAAGAATTCTATTTAAACGTGCTTTACAGATATATCTAGGACTACATTTCCTAAAGTTTTCTTCTTTTATGTGTATAATGAGGGACAGGTAGAGGGAGGTAGGGGAATGGACAGAGAAATAAATTAACCCGATAATTTAAGCAGGTATAGTTCATAACGTGCTAAAAAATGTTGGTATAAATACTGACCGTAATATCTTCTCATGTATGATACGAAATATTTTGAACTTTGGTTGAGGCGTAAAAAGAGGTTGTGTTATACACGAGTGCACGTTTTCAGAAATGTTTACTGAGTTTATCAATACAAGTTTCAAATAAATCGATTGTTTACATTTTTAATATCACAACACCAAAATATTGTAGCAAACTATGTGTGAGATCGAAATTCTGATGGATAGAATGGTACAAGTTTACCAAAATATTTACATAGACATAGTTGTATTTTATCGGCTTATTGTACGAAAAGATGTAAATTATTCTTGTTTTAATTTAGCGTCATGAACAGGCGCCACATAAAACTCAATTCAGATTAAGCACAAACAAAGTCACAGTCACTTACTGGTGTCGATATAGTCGGCTTTCCTATCCATCCTTATATTTAAATAAAAAAAGAACTGTACTACATTTTATTTTACGCCTACCAACAACACACGATATATAAAATATAATATAATATAATTGTTTTTACTTTTTGGCACAAGGCCAGCAACTACCCAGTGCATTACTGGTACTTTATTTTATCGACCCCGTAAGGATGAAAGGCAACGTCAACCTCAGCGGGATTTGAACTTAGAGCGTTAAGGAACGTAACTATGCTGGAAAGCATGGCGTCTGAGCCTGTACTGATACTGCCAATATAATATAACATAATATAATATAATATAATATATATATATCCAGGAGATTCCAACCAGAATGATTGCATTTTTTAAGGGTATGTCAATATTTATTTATAAAAATAACCTATAATATACTTTATCTGATGAAAGCGCACCATAGTTTGCTCTGGTGGCCCTTGAAATATGTATAATGAAATAAATATGGTTTTATAAATATAGTTTCCATTTGTTAATATATTATATATATACTGTATATATATATATATATATATATGTAGGAGGTGAGTTTTATTGTAGTACAATAAAGCAATGCAGATATCGGATAAGAAGCACTCTACAGTTTGTAGGACTGGAGTATACATAATGTATAAGATCAAAAGATGGTTAAAAGAGTTCCATGTATTTTATTATGCGCATTTCAAAAACAAATATCATCATGCAATAACATTTGTGTTTTCATCAGATAAAATAGGAAGACATGATATGAAGGTTAAAAAACACTTGTGAATCGTGCAGTTTAAAATCAACATATGAAAAGTAGTTTAAGATTGA
>OZ024742.1:99594303-99604303 GCA_964016885.1 Eledone cirrhosa | reverse complement strand
CAAAAGGAACTCCACTGCGACCTTTGTATTTTAGAGAGCTACGAAATTTTATTCGCCAAGGGCCCGCTACTGAACAAACTCTCTGAACACTGCCCGACTGCATGCACAAAAATTTTGCAACTTTCAAATACCTTAAGCCAGTGTTAATGCCCGATGGCTAAATACGACTACCCCTTTTTTTTCTTTTTAAACGCCAGCCGACAAACAAATCCCTCTACCTCCTTCCCACCCCGCCCTACCCCTCCTCAACCTGAAACACGGCACTATGGTTATGTAAGTACCTCTTACATATCTGCATTTTCTGCTTGTAGAGCTGTTTTTATGTGCTTGTGTATATGTGTATATTTATGAGTACCTGTTTGTATGTATTTGTATGAGTGGCCGTTCGTTTGTATGCATATCGCTGTGTAGGTGCGTTCACATGTATCTGCATATGGGCATGTTTGTGTATATATATATATATGTATATATATATATATATATATATATATATGTATGTGTATATGTGTGTATATATATATATATATATATATATATGTATATATGTATATATATGTGTATATTTATGTATATATATATATATATATGTATATATGGGTATGTATGTGTGTATATGTATATATATGTGTATATATGTATGTGTGTGTTTATAGATATATATAGATATATATATGTATGTATGTGTATGTATATGTATATGTATGTATGTGTGTATATATATATATATATATATATAAATATATATATATATGTGTGTGTATGTGGATCCCACAACATACCGTGGATATCTCTCTGTGTGTATATATATATATATATGAAAAAGTATGACCCCGACGGCAGAGCTCAAGCCGTTTCGAAGCTACTTCTGGTCTAAATTAGAATTTTTCGCCTGGAATATCTTACACACACACACACACACACACACACACACATATATATATATATATATATATATAGAGAGAGAGAGAGGTAGGGTAGAGTAGAATCAATAGCTTTTAGTAAAGCAGTAGCGATAAAAAATAGAAATGTGGGGGAGTTACTAGCTAAATAAGAATAGGCATCTTTGCACAACAGTTCGGGGAGGGCGGGGGTTCGCAAAGGGAGGCAGACTTCACCTCCTCGACTCTTGGTGACTGATGCGGAGTGTCGTGAAAAGCTAAGAAAAGCAGCCTAGATGTGGAAAGCCATGGTCGGCTGTACAGGGAGCAAATCACTGGATTTCAATAATCTGCCCTATGCGTTTTACGTAGATATTCCAGACTTGTACACTCCGATGTCCTCGAAGCTGTCTACTACGACTGTCAGCAGACCGGAAGTATTCCCTGTTCGGTGAGTCAGGACTTAGTAACGCTGATGAGGAAATATGAGAATAAGAGGGATGTCATTGATAATTCAAGGCCCATAACTCTGCTGAACACAGAGTTCAAGATTTTCGCCAATGTGCTAGCAACGAGTGTCTCGCTTATCCTCGATAGCTTAGTGAGGGAGGCACAGACTAGTGCAATCCCGACCATGTCCATACACAACAATTTCCACCTCATACGATACATCATAGAGAGGTGACGCTGTCCTCAAGAGAGCCGGCTTCGGTCCCATCTTGAAAGGCTGAATCGCTGCAGTGAACAGAAGTATCTGCTCGGTGGTCAAAGTCAACGGCCATCTGTCGGAACTGTTCCAGATCATGCGCTTGATCCCCCAAGAATGCTCCTCTCTTCCTTCTCTACGTACTGACACTCGAGCGTTTACTGCGGAAGCTGGAGCTGTTGTATGACATACTGCTCAAACAGGGACGTTGAGGGGCTGCGTCTGGGCTTCTATAGAGGACTAGTGGTGAGCAAATTCGAAACGTTTTCGGAAAATCTCTGGGCATCGACGGATTCGATTTAACCAGGCTGTTACGGAGAAGTCTCGAACTGGTGTCTATGGATACATTCCAGACATCTCTGGCTGGGAGTACTGCCGGGGAGAACTGACGGTTTGATAGAAACTCTACAGCCACGGTATTGATGTCAGGTGGACCTGTCGGAGATATGCACAAAGCGACAGAACTGTTCTGCAAGCAGTTGTCCATTTGTCGAACAGCTGTTATCAGGTGTACGACGGATCCAGTTATGGACCCAGTCCATCGGCAGAATCTACCCTACAGTGAAGGTGGAGAGGGAATTACTGTCCCCCAGTACTTTTGTTAAAATTTGGGTGAATGTAGCGAATATGGTCCGTGTAAATGGGACTACTCTGACAATACCACTGTATGCTGGATAGTTTGGAAAGTTGAGTGGCGCCTTCCTAGGGTGACCATGTAGAGTAGCGTCTGTTAGGATTGGTTAGGTTCATGAGTTACCTCTGGGTACTATCTACCCTACAGAGAAATTTTCATTGTTATAATTTTATTATGTGTTATATCTTCTTTACACTGTCTCTGTTTTTGTATGACGGCGCTTTTGGCCAATAAAAAATATTATTTTTATATTTATGGTTTTTGTTATTGTTACTGTAGTCGTGGTGGTGATTTTTCTTAATCCTGCTGTTTTAGAATTGGTTGTTACTGCTTCAAATGTCGGTATTTTACTTTTGTCTTTTTTTTTCCCATTTACCAGATATAAATACGTAAATTACGATGTAATAATATTTCAGGCCAGCTTGCCATCTTTTTTCTTATTTATCGCATCATAAATTTACCACGTTAGATCTCATACTCTCTCTCATCATCTTCTGCTTTCTATACGCCTTGCATTTTGCTTATTTTTCTCTCTTCAATTTTACGTTGACCTCATGTATTCATATACATACATATTTTCACACACACACATACACACAAACACACACACACACACACACACGCACACACAAACAAACACACACACACAAGACGCACACACACACACACACACATATATATATATACAGCTATATATATATATATATATATTTGTATATATATATATATATATTTGTATATATATATATATATATATATATATATATATATATATATAAGGAAAAAAGATGAAATCGAAAATTCAGCTGGAGTCTTTTTTTTATTAAATATATATTTATTTGGTTCTTTGCCGGTTTCGTAGTTCTGCTTTTTAAAAGTATAATTGAGATGGAGGGGTTGTGGGTTTTCTCACATATAAATGTTGAATGGATATATATACTTTCTAGGGTATATATATATATATACATATTTTGGGCGTGCGGACATAATATGGCTGAGTCTAAAGAGTTAACAAGTTAGTGCAGCAGTCATGGGTGTTCACAGTTCGTACCCCATGCATGGATTCGTGGACAAGTTTTTTTACCATAACCTCGGGCCGATTCAATCCCTGTTAGAGAAATTTATCAGACGGAAACTGTGATGGAAGCCTGTCACAACGATTGTCTATGTATTTCAATGGTTCGGACCCGTCACAGATTTTGTGAAGTTGCTTCTGTTTTGAGAATTACAAGGAGAGGTGGTAAACGTTTCTGTGGAATACTCAACCATTTACACGCTAATTCACAGGCAACACGTTCAATTGATAGAACAACTGAAGGCTCCACGTGGAAATGATCCGTGTGTCAATCATAAAACTTTTAAGTTCTATAAGCTGTTACAACACCATCATTCAACGACTGAATCCGAGAAGAGGTAAATCTTGAAGAAATGCTGGAATCTACTCAAGACAGACAGGAGCAACAACTTCAAATGTCTGGCCATTGTCAATGGCAATGCTTTTGCTATTTTTTCTGTGGGGCGTAGCCTAAACACCTCTCTGAATTATGAGTAGTGTCTGTCACCCCATTTCCCCTTTTCTTCCCCTTGGTTAATAACACTTGCACTTCCCCTCCTTTTCTTTTCATTTATAGTCTTTTGTATTGCTTCTTTTTCTTCTTTATATTTGATTAAATATTAAATACTTTACTATTTTTATGCCATTGAAAATTTAGATTTTTCTAATAATGTATTCAGGCAGATGAAGCGGGGAAAATCACTACGATGTTAGGTAGGCATGTTTTCACATCTGGACGAGTTTGTTTCTTGTTATACTGTTTTAGCGAAATAACATTTGAACTATTCTGTGCAGATTCTTTTCTATTTAGAGTTTTGAAAAAGACGGATAAATGAATGTAAAATAGTGTTAGGAGTAAGGTCAAATTTCTTTTTATTCTACACTGCTTTACTAGTTAGTGTTCTATAGACATAGATCAGGTTTAATATTATAAAGTTGTTCCATTCGAAAGTCTCACACGTACATATGTGACATTGACTACTTATATTATCCAACATAGTGTTACGAAGGAGATTGTAAAGTCAATCATCAACTGCAAATAGTATCACTCTAATTCGAAACACTGCATCACAGATCTACAAAAGAAAGCGAGGAAACACGGACAATGTATCACGTGATTGATTTGAAGTATGATGCACGAAATTTTGTGGGTTTTACTGGGGGTAGACTTTTAAAACTAGTGGAGTTGCCAATGCAAAGAGTTGGTGTGAGGTTGGCAGCGAGAGCAGTCAGTTTACGTTCGGTGGGGTGGTAAAAAGAGCCGGCTAAAAACAACATTACACAAGACATCCAGCCTGGTGCATCTATTTCGTCCGGTCGAAGTAAGTTGGCTAGCTGGGTAGGCTTACGGTTTCCCAGCTGCTGACTTTGGGCTGTTGGAGCCGGGTTGTAGTTGGAGACCACATTTTGCAACAATAACCTTCCGATTTGTGAAATCACCTCTCATATGTTTATCGTATATAAACATATAATATATATCTTCATATATATCCCTATTATGCTTAATGCTATCTCAGTGCTACTGCCAATAAAATGCAACCGCCCAAGTTTGTACTATTTGTAAATGAACATTTTCAGATATTTACTGGTATCGCCAGTAAATGTTCATCATGCATAATCTATACAGACTCTAGTCAATTTTCATGTCAGTAGCGGTTGAGTGAATGTCACTTATGAGATATTAATTGCTTCTACTTTTGGCACAAGGACAGCAATTACCCAGTGTATTACTGGTACTTTATTTTATCGACACCGTAAGGATGAAAGGCAAAGTTAACCTCGGCGGGATTTGAACTCAGAATGGCAAGGGCCGTAACTCAATGCCACAAAGCATGGCAACCGACCATCTACCGATACTGCCAATTCACCGCCCTACTTATGAGATATTAATGAAACTTGAAACAGTGCTCTCCTGCATTCTCAACTGCAACTCTGGCTTGGTCACAACAGAATAGACAAACAAATTTCCGTAAAATTTTCGAAAATATTTTTCTCTGATAGTGAGTCACTCATTGTATATAAACAAATAGAATATGATTTAAGATACACCCCTACTATATATATAATATTTTAACAGTTTCAGTAATAAGACTACCTCCATGCGGAAGCACATACTTTCGGAAGGATTTATTTAATCTATCATATCTAATTTAGTACTTATTTTCAGGTCTTTTTGTAGAGCCTCAAAGTTTTGGGACATAAATAAATAATAGGAGTACACACAGACACACATAGTCGCTTACATAAATAAATAAATATATATATATATATATATCTAGGGATGCAACTTGGAGTTACTGCAAATGTAGAAAAGTAATATGTATGTAAACAAATAGTAGAAAGGAAAATAATTCCTTCAGTACAAAATATTGAAGAGATTTTTTTCGGTGAGATATATAATTTATTTACAATACCCGTTTCAGCATTAAATACATTGTCAATTGTGGATATGCAGAATATTGTTAAGTTGCATATTTGTACAAATAGTGATAATAGTAATAATTGTTTCTACTTTTGGCACAAGGCCAGCAATTAAACAGTACATTACTGGTACTTTATTTTATCGACCCCGTAAGGATGAAAGGCAAAGTTAACCTCGGTGGGATTTACTGATAATAGTAATAATAATTAATAATAATGATGAAGGCAATGAAAATAAAATAAAATGAGGAAGAAAATAAATTAATTTTCACATACAGGCTCATTCAGAGAAGTCATTTCTTTGTCCGTCCTACTCTGCTTATAGCTTGGTTGTGACAGGTAGAAGGAGAGACAGGAGGGGAGAAGAGGAAAGCGGGGTGTTGGCAGGATGCTGTGTGTAGCCCTTTGAAGAGTGGTTACAAGTTCCAGCTGGGATTGGTTTGAAAGGCCGGGTGACCTTAGAGTTGACCGGGGGGGGGGGGGGGTTGATTGCTTCTAAAAACATATATCTTGGTATTTTTTCTTGGAAGAAATCATCAGCATTGACCTTGTTTTTTTTGCCACAAAGAAGATTAAGAGTTATTGAGATACTGATTCCACCCATAGCAGAAGTTACGGGGGGGGGGGGGGGGGGGGGGGTAAAGGTGATTGTTTCTCGACACATCTATCTTGGTATTTTTTTTTAGCAGAAAACATCAGCATTATCCTTGTTTTTTTGCCACAAAGAAGCTTCAGAGTTATTGAACTACTAATTTCATCCCTAGCAGAAATTTCAGATTTAGGGGAATGGAGAAAATGTTGTCACAAAAAGGGGTTCAGAGCCATTGGAATGCCATTCTATCTTCAGCAGAAATTTCCAGATTCAGGGGGATGTAAAGCAATTAGTCTGAGACCTGAATCCTTCCATTTATCCGATTATCTTCGTGGAAGTCCTCCAGGGGTAGATGATTTGGGTGTTTCTATGTGGTTGCATGGTCTGCATAATATAGTTGTCAGAGGTTGCTGGAATCTTGGAGGAGGGTACATTGCCAAAGGGTTAATTTGTATAGGGTGTTGATTTTAAAGTGTGCCAGTTTTAGTTTAGTCCGAAGTTGAAACATTTTGAAGGGGTTCGTATTTGGCGATAAATTGTGATTCCTTGCTAATGCGCTGGATGTAGGAAGCGTTGTCTTTACATTTGTAGATGGGAAAAATTCTAAAATCGGGTTGTTCATTAAGATGCACAGGTCACGATGTGTTCACTTAGTGCTATCTTTCTGTATTCCCGTATTTTGGTTTGGTATATATGCACGGTCATACGTTGGCGGACGCTGTTTTTGGTCTGTCCTAATTTTGGTCTGCTCTCGACAACCTGAGCAGGTTAATACATAGATCAGATTTTCTGATGCACATGTGAAATTGTGTTTCATTGTAAAGTGCTATACTTGCTTGAAGTGGAACTCCGATCCCTCTACTAGATTGGTCAACTCTAAGGTCACCCGGCTTTCAAACCAATACCATCTGGAACTTGTATCCACTCCTCAAAGGGCTACAAACAGCAACCTGCCAACTTTCCCCTTCCTCTTCTCCTCTCCCCTCCCCTTCTACCTGTCAGAACCAAGCTATAAGCAGAGTAGGACGGACAGAGAAATGACTTCTCTGAATGAATTAATTTCTATTAATGTGGAAATTAATTTCTTTTCTTCGCCTTTATATTTTATTTTCATTGCCTTCATCATTATTATTACTATTATCACCATTTGTACACATATACAACTTAACAATATTCTGCATATCCGCAATTGACAATGCATTTAATGCTGAAACCGATATTGTAAATAAATTAATGTTTTGATATATCACTGAAAGAAATCTCTTCAACATTTTGTACTGAAAGAATCTTTTTCCTTTCTACTATTTGTGTTTATATATACATATATATATCTACTAAATTTCCGTCGGAAGTTATTGGTAATACCTCGGCTATAATAGCAAAGTAATGCGTGGTGGGAATCGAAACTGTAAATAGATACATCTCCCTCATCCTATATGCGTGCTGATACCCATCTTTTTCTGTTCAGTGGGAATATACGCCCCATTAATAGACTATATTATATAGTAAAAAATATAACGGCGAAGCTTCTATTTAAATTTCAATTCTAAACTCCGCTCACTGCGTTTCAAACATGCATCCTTCATCTATCTATCTATCTATCTATCTATCTAACTAACAAAGAGTGTATGCTAAGATACCAGGTGGACCATACCGCACCAGAGTACTCATTTCTTAGTGTAGTAGAGTGGGTATAGGAAAAGAGTCAGGACCCCGACGGCTAAGCTCCGGGCATTTCGCCCGCTAGATACGAACTCGGATATAGCTGTTGAATATATATATATATATATATACAACGTACATGTACGTCAAAACTCATCCATTTCCATTTCTTAGAGATTTCTAAACTCCGCTATCTGGCTAAAATTTTTTTAGTCAAATGTACGACGAAAGCGTCAGTTACTATTTTCAAACTCGTTCGCTGTTTCAAAACAAACTTGCTTATATATATATATATACGATATTAACAAATGGAAACTATATTTATAAAACCATATTTATTTCATTATACATATTTCAAGGACACCAAGTTAAATTATGGTGTGCTTTCATCAGATAAAATATAATATAGAGCAGTTTTATAAATAAATATTGACATACCCTTAAAGAATGCAACCATTACTGCTGGAAGCTCCCGGATAGTTAATATGGTATTTTTACTCCAATTATTTGTTGAGTGCTTTATATCAGTTATAAAAATATTTGCTTGTTGTATCCCAACAATTTAAATAGAATTTCTACATATATATATATATATATATATATATATATATATATGAAAAAGAGAAGGATGCACAAATACAGGCTCAGTCACATATGCGCACATGGAAACACATATCATATGCGCTTAATTAATACATCACAATATATAAGAGAGATATGCATGTATTATATAATTTTCCATAACACCAAAACCCCGTCCCCTCATTGGAATGGCTGTGGAAAATGAAGCAACAACTTAACATGCTGAAATCTTATTTTATTGACATAAACTGGAAGAGTTCTGAAAAGTAGTTAATTTGTTTGTTGAACCGAAGAATTAGTGCCAATAATGGCAAATTGTTATCTCTTTTGACTAGCCGACCCAGTCCTTCGCACTCCAGTCCTTCGCACTCCAGTCCTTCGCACTCCAGTCCTTCGCACTCCACTCCATTTCTATCTGAAATGTCTTGAACTAACAGTAATCTCTAAGATTTCTCTATCCTTTTCTTTCGTATTCTGTACGTCTCATTGTCTTACTTGATTCTCTCTCTCTCTCAATCTCTCAGTGATTCTCTGTATGACTGACTCCCTTCATAGATATGCAAGTCTCATTCATTCTCCATCCTTGCATCTATGTCTCTCTCATTCATTCTTCGTCTCTATCCGATGCCCTTCCTCTCCTCCTCTGTATGTTTCACTGCCTATAAGTATATATGTATGCATACAAGTATGCATGTAGGTATGAGTGCTCTATACATCTGTGAACGGGTATGTTTATATAAGTACTGTTATACCGTACGTTATGTTTATGTTTGTGTATGTGGATATATGCATATATATATATATATATATTGTTATACTTTGGGAGGGTCATCTTGCCAATAAAAAACACACGCACCAGTGCTTTCACTCCAATTTATTATAAATTAAATTATAAATTAAAAAATTTATAAATTTCCAAAGTATAACAATATCGGTTTCAACACACGTTTTCAGATAAAGAAACTTGCTAAACAAATTCAGAAACGATTTATATATATATATATATATATATATATATATATATATATATATATATATATATATACATATATATATATATATATATATATATATATATATATATATATATATATATATATAATATATATATATATATATATATAATTCATGGAAACACTCATATCTGAAGAAGTGTCAATTAAGAGTCGGGAACCGATCGCCTGATCAAACCCGAGCTGATCGATATAGATACAATTGTAATATAAAATAAAGTTACGCAAAAAGCTGCAGTTCTTATTGTCAATCTATCTAACAAATAGTTTTATCGCTCTATATGGCTGAATACAAGAAATGTAAATCTGAGCTTTTCGAATATTAATAATAATATTCGATTGGTTTGCAATTATGCAAACAGCCTCTTTAAGCCATGTAAGTAGGATGACTTCGTCATTCTTACTCTTGTGTTGGCATATGAACTGTTGGATATGGGAAAGCCCGACTTCAATCGCTC
>OZ024742.1:99569303-99591803 GCA_964016885.1 Eledone cirrhosa | reverse complement strand
ATTTCAGATCATCAATTCTAATATCTAATTTTTGCGGGACCGGCAATCGCTCTGTATAATCAGCTCCTGATTATTACTGGAATTCTATAAGAATCCAGCTTCTATAATTTTCGGCGAAAGCAAGGTAGTACGTGGCTCTGATGAACGCCAACCAGACTGTCAGCTTCTCTTCCTTCTTTCACCGAAAAGATGTAAGTGACATAGTCACTACTTTAAAACCGATAGCGTATGGTCTTCGAAATGTTTTTAATTAAACATACGGTATATTGCCAAATATACTATACATACATTTATATATATATTGATACGTGTGTGTGAGTGCGTGTGCGTGCGTATGTGTGCGTGCACACGCGTTTTGCGTATTTGAAACACTAATAATGGCTAGCCTTAGCCTTCATTTTAAACTTATCAGTTTCATTTGCATTTGTTGCAATGCGTTTTTATTATATCCATAGTTTCTATGGTTTCATAACCTCATTTTCGGGATAAATGATGTTGGCGGAAGTTACTGCCTTTTGATTAAAAACAGGTCTAATTTGATTGGTATAGACATGTAAAATTTGATATATCGATATATACATCATCATTCAGGTCTATATATTTCTGTGTAAAAAGTGTATTAATATGTTAATATTGTATATGATATCTGTGTGATACCTTCTATATTGTGTTAAGATGTAGACATCTTTTGTCAAATTTACGGGGAATATTGTATGTCAGCATGCATGCAGGTAGGTGTGCGTCTATGTATATGTGGATGTGTATGTTTATCGCAATTTCTGTCGGTATACTCAATGATTATATATGAGTGTGTATGTACGTTTGTGTATGTATATTTGTGTATGTATATATGTATATATGTGTGTGTGTGTGTCTGTGTGTTTGTGTGAATTTTTAATAAAAATCACAAAGACCAAAATCCGGTGAGGACTCAATAAGTGTTGGAAATATATAAGTATATATAAACCCGTTGGACAAATATTAATTATTTACACAGATTAAAAGGTTAAGCCAACAATTTCTGCTTTTACCGTAAGCAGATAAACATTTTAAAGCAAATACGCACACACCGACGTATGGGAGGGGTAATGCTGTGTGTACATGTGTGAGGTGTGTTTGTGTACATAATCAAGAAATATATATATTGATCTGTAACTCCTACTGCTATAGTAGGGGCATTTTAACCCTGGCCGAGCCGCTCCGTCTCCAGCTCTGTACACAACCTGTTTCTCCCAGAAAAGGAAAAGGACAGAGATAGAAAGGAAGTGAGAAAGTCATATGGAGGACAAATCAACCCTAGTACTGGACTGGTACTTTGTTTCCCGGCCTCGAGTTGATGAAATACACTCCATCATAAATGTATGTCCCATGTGCTTAAGTGAAGTATCAGGCACTTAATTGTAACTGACATAATTGTCAACGCCGTTAACTCTGGTTATCATAGCTTTGGCGTGCGTTGTATTTCTCTTTAGAATTTTTTATTTATATTTTGTTTAATTATAAATCTTTCATATATGATATTACAAAATGTCTTTGCTGGAAAATGTAGGAATATCTGGAGAGGTACTTAAGTCTCTATGCCAATATAAAATTCAATGTATTATGTAGAAATACGTTTCTTAATTTCCGTACAAAGAGTTGTAATAGTTCAAACGAATTATGAAGAAGAAATAATACACAGTTTAGAAAAAAAAACAACCTTATCTGAAATATGATCATTTCAGATCCAAACGTTTGTTTATAAATACCAGTTGTTACTAAAAGCAATTTGGAATATGAAAACAGTAGTAATATTTATTTTAAAAGGCGTATGTATTGCTTGACAATATTAATATTGAATTTCTTTCGTTCAGACAAATTACATGTAGTGTAAGAGAATAAAAAATCATATGTATTGGTAAACAATGTATTTACAGAAAATCTATATATTGATAGATGTGAGAAATTTAGAGGGGGAATTTTAAGGCGGTAGGTTTTGAGAAATAGCTAATGAATAAATGTTCAAGGGGAAATTATGATAATATAAAAGAAATGTAATAACGTAAAAAAAAAAAAAAAAGATGAAGTATAAATTGTTTGCGAAGCCTTGAAAGCAGTATAGAACTTAGTCTACAAGCGAATAGGATATTAGTTATAGTGAGAGGTATAAAATGATAAACATAAAAGAATGTTTATCTTAGAATTACAATATACAATAGAAATTGGTTTTAATGGAAAATGTATGTATGATTGCACTCACTTATGGTAGTGTGGTTAAAGATTTAACTTCGCAACAATGCTGTTTCAGTTTAATTCCAAGGATTATGTCACATTACGCAAACACGCTTCAGTATAGACACGGGATGGTCAACGGCTTGTGAGTGAAACATGAGAGTCGGAAACTATAGAAGCCTGATGTGAATATATATATATATATATATATATATATATATATATATATGTATATATGCATGTGTGGGTGTGGGTGTGTGTGGGTGTGTGGGTCTCCTTGTATGTATTTATATCCTGTAACCAAACGACTCGACAAAAAGAGATCGACAAAATAAGTACCAGATGTGAAAAACAAGTACTGCGGTCAATATGAGTGATTACATCCCTTTAAGTTCTACCCCAGCATGGCTGCAATCAAATTACTGAAACCTACTGGTTTCAGTAATTTGAATAATAATACACAAACATATACTCACACCCAGAAACATATATAGTATTAGAATTGACTGTTGTGAACAAAACAGATCACGAAACATGACGAGGTCTTGATGAAATTTAGCGAAGTAATTAATTGTTTCTACTTTAGGCACAAGGCCAGCAATTAGCCAGTACATTACTAGTACTTTATTTTATCGACTCCGTAAGGATGAAAGGCAAAATTAACCTCGGCGGGATTTGAACTCGGACTGTAAAGGGACGTAACTATGCTAGAAATCATGGCGTCCAACCCTCTACCGATACTGCTAATTCACCGCCCTAAGCGAAGTAATTAATGTCTATAAAACATTCATGCTTATACCATTTTGAAATTGATAGACATAGTTCGAAAGCTCAACGGGAGAATAGCTAGTAAAACAGCCAAATGCCGTCAGTGACAGCAAGAAAGTTGTGCAAATATACCTCAAAAGACAGAAAACAGTGGCCTGCACTCGGTAAAGTTGTGTGGTGGGTGACCGGCAGATAAAACAAAAAAAGATTCAGAGAGGAGGAGCAGGAGAAGGAGATGAGTGTTGGCAGGTAGACGTGATCTTATGACACAAAGAAAGGAAGACCAATTTAAATTAAAAAAAGGATACAAAGCGGAAGTGGCCGCAGGAGTGTGTGTGTGTGTGTGTGTGTGTGTGTGTGTGTGTGTGTGTGTGTGTGTATATATGTTTGTATATATATATTTATGTACATATATACATACACTATATTAATAAATGGAAACTATATTTATAAAACCATAATTATTTTATTACATATATTTCAAGGGCAACCAAGTGCGCTTTCATCAGATAAAATGCAAAATTTGTTTCATAAATATTGACATAACCGTGGAAATCAACCTTGACGGTTGAAAATTCGCTGGATAGTGAAAAATGTTATTGATGGTAATTCAAAGTTCTGTGTGACTATGCAAATGAATATCCGAAAAATTGAAAAATAACAACCGTTTATTTAAATTACACTGTGGGAAGAAGAGAGAGAAAAAAAAGAAGAGAGAGAAAATAAAATAAAATAAAATATTAGTATATGTAGAAGTAGAGTGAAGAAATAAAGTGAAGAAAGAACGGAGAAAGAAGCTTATCCGAGGATGAGTTCATATAACGTAAATAAGTCTTATGTTTATGTTACATATATATGTTACGTATATTTACTAATAATTGTTAGAATTCTATTATAATAAATATTGATTTACTATTATAAGTATATAGAAAATTAAATATATAGAAACAATAAAGATATATTAAAAATAAAGATATATTAAAATATATTAAAATATATTAAAATATATCAAATTATATTAAAATATATTAAAAATAGATTTAAATAAATATGAAGTAGAAGCATAGGATAAAATGTAGATATAAGGATAGATATATGAGTGGATAGAGGGGTATATCATGTTATAGATGATAAATTATGAGGGATACTAGTTTATATTTAGTGTAAGTATTTAAATTAAATTAAATTAAATTAAATTAACTGAGTCAATAAGATTACTTACATATTTTAATGTTTTACATTGGAAAAATATTGAAAATCCCAGTTTTGTTCATTTATTAGTTATTATGAGATCATTTTGACAAAGATATGTTTAAAGATATATTAAGCCAGAGTTAGTTATTGGTGATAACTCTAATATTAAATAATAAAAAAAATAAAAAAAAATAAAAAAATTAATTAAAAGTATAAGAAAATACTAAAACCATTTAAACATTAAGACTATACAATATTAACAATTCTAGACAAAATTCTTGAAAATTCCTGGAAATACTTCCCAAGAGATTTTTTAAAAGATCTCAAAAAGACTCCGAAGATACTCAAAAACCTTTTTAAAAAAATTAAAAAGTGTTTAAAATTAATTAAAAACCTAAAATTATTCAGGAAATATAATTAAAAACCTAAAATTATTCAAAAATATAAAGAAATATTGAGAAATATTTAAAAATACTTTAAAATATTTAAAAATATTTAAAAATATTTGAAAAATTCTAAACAATATATTAAAAATATTAAGGTGACCCAAAAAATAGTTTTTTGGGAAATAAGTAATTTTAAAAGAAAAATTTAAGTGATTTTCTAAAAAGATTATGAGATATTTTGGAAGTAAGATAAATAAAGATAAAAATGAAGATATTTAAGAAGTAAAAATATTAAAAAGTAACGATTTAAGAACTAAATTATATATATTTAAGAAGTAAAAGATATTAAAATTAGAATTACATTAAATTTAAATTTAAATGTTTAGAATATTTATGAACATATATGCATATAATTTAAGAAATGAGATTATAAGTGTTTGGATAATGTAAACATTATGTAGAGAAGATTAAACGTGTAATTATATTTTATATATAGATCTAAAAGTTGAGTTTTGGCGATGTTTACAAGAACTAAATAAATTGTTTCGTAAATTAATGGAGTTCTTACATTTAAGTATGAAGAAAATTTCTTCAACACGCAAATTGCAAAATTTGGATAAAGCTGTGTTATAGTAAGCAGGTGCTCTGCAATTATATTCCAAGATAAAGAATAATCTCTATTTTTGGATTTTAAGTTCCATATCAAGTTGGATAGAGAAGTTGAAGATTTTTTACCAATATTATTAAACGATCATTTATGGTTATTGAAACGAGATTTAAAGTCTATAGAAGTTGAGCCAACATAGTTAAAAATATTATCATTTGTTTTGACATTGCACTTATAGACCACATTTTTAACTAAACAGTTATTTTTTAAAGAACAGTTAGATTTAATTCTACAATTACATTTATCAGAGTTTTTTTATTATTCGGAACAGTATTATTATATTGGATATTGCTAGAGTTATTAGTGCTATTCTGGTTAAGGTTTAGATTTCTATTATTGATTCTATTTATATTTTGTGCTAGGTTCATAGTAGTAGAGTAAGATAGTTTAATTGTATGTCTGATAAAGATTAAATAATATCTATGAGCCTTGGGAAAACATTTATCAAGAGCTTTAAAAAATAGTTTAGCTAAAGGTGTTTTAATACTTAGTGAAAATCGAGGAGCATACCAGATTATGTTTCTAGTTCTATTCCTTCTGTTAGTTTTAGAGTTTATGCTAGGTTTCTTATTATAATTATAATTAAATTATGGTTAATATTATGGTTAATTGCCTTATTATTATTATCGATGTATTTAATTTTTATTATTATAGGTTAACTTTGCCTTTCATCCTTACGGGGTCGATAAAATAAACTACCAGTAATGTACTGGGTAATTGCTGGCCTTGTGCCAAAAGTAGAAACAATTATTATAGTCTGCTCTACTTAAAGCTTCGTTATAATATTGTGCCTTATCTTCAAATATATTTTTATTCGCTGAGATTCGAGAAATACGTTAGTGTTCTTAACGGATCTAGGATGATTAGAGTTGAAGCTAACATAGTTTAAGTTCTCATTAATTTTATGGAATGGATAGTATAGCCCAGTATTAAGGTTTAATGTTACGTCTAAAAAGTTAACAATTTTATAATTATTCTCTATTTCTAACTTAAGATTATAGCTATTAAAAAAATTGTATTATTGATTTTCTTTTTCTATTGATTTCACAATTATTATTATTTTCAATTACCAGCAGCATATCATCACGATATAAACCACCGGTCAACTCCGGTAGTTTCTATGTAATGTATTGTTAATAAAAAAAAAAAGCCACAAGATCTGTTATTTGCGCCGAGTCTGATGACCCCATAATGATATCGAAATTATTATCTCTATCTGCTCTGGTCCAAAGATGGTTGTTGAATTTAATTAAGGTTTTCTGTGCAGTTAAAATGATATGCATTTCATCAGTAGATAAATCTGTATATTAGATGCGTAGATAAGGGCTTTATTAAGTAAATTAGGAGTGATAGATGAGTAGTAATTTGCAATATCCAATTGAATTAATTTTTTGTTATGCTTATATTTTATGTTATTGAACCAATCTATAACTTCATTAGTACCATTCCATAGTTTTAAGTAAGATATTTCTTTAAGTTGCGGTATGATTCTATCTAATATATGTTTACTAAACATCGGAATATAGAGCACTGGTCCATAATTTGCTCAGCCCAGCCTTATAACGGCAGCACTGGTGTTTGCAATTTATGTGTAGCTGAAACCTTTAATATTATTAAAGGTGCCCCCCTATTAAATAATAGGAGAGCAGATTTTTTCAGCAATCGCCAACATAGAACCTCGAAAACCTTCCGCAGGATTTTTGGAAGGTAACCTACCACTAACTCCTCCCTCTCTACTTTAGCCATAGAATTCTCTCAATAAACAGACAGTCACACACTCAGGTAGTTAGACGGCTAAGATTGTTTTCACACTTACAAACGGTACCTGACTTGTTTCCACAGAGTTCTCACGGCTGAGTACACTTTTAGAATACCTAGCTAGTAAATAGTTAGAATTGATTACACACTCAGGTAAGACTGATTACGCGCATCTACCTTTACTTGAAGATACCCTAACCATTGAGTTCTCTCGGTTGGGTTATAGCTAGTTAGGACCGATTACGCTCTCTATACATAATTCTACACACAGTACCCACACAGTTTTCTTTAGACATTGAGTTCCCACAGTTGCGACTGGTCACGTTCCTACCGATTGAACACTACACTAGGTTTTGATCCGTGACCATCTAACCATAGAGTGCTCACAGTTACGTATTGAACAATAATACACACAAATAATGGGCCTACACACATCCTCTGGGTTTTGCTATCCTTTGTTATTTACTTTACCTTTTGTGTTGGATAACAAACCTCCACCACTCAAACACCTATCTTAAAAGCCCAAGGGCCCATTCGACCGGAAATCGCACTACTGACACAATAACCCAAATACCCAACCCTACACGGAGCCCCTTACTGGCCTACATTGCGGTTGCTTACATGCACGGTTCTGGGGACTCAGACTCTCAATGGGACAGCGGTACATACTGAGTTCGATATGAGCTGATTGCTTGCTCTTCACATGGATGTGTATATACATGACATACACTTTTTGGGACGATACGGATGTGTATATACCATAACATACACTTGAATATACGGATGTTACAATTTAATCTATACATGTATAACAGAACACTGAACTGAACTTACTTGCTTGTGTGTGTGTATGTATGTGTATGGGGCTGTGGTTAACCCAATATTTCCAATTTACATGGTCAAATGGAGATTTGACCAATGTAGCATTTGTTGTTTTGTAAACGAACTTTCGGTGAGTGCTGTGTTGGTATATTCTTCTTATATTTGTTGTTTTTTTTCTATGACATCGCTTCCGTGTGTGTGAGAGTGTGTGTGTACCCACTCACACTAATTGTGACCTTCTATGGTTCTAGAGGTTTGATGCTGTGTTGATATGTGTATATATATATATAATATATATATTTTTTATGTTTGACCTCGAGCCGGTGTGTATGTGTGTTGAGTGTCTGTGTACCCACTCACATTAACTGTGACCGACTGTATTTCTACAGATCTGATTAATTTCCAGCGTCCTTTGCATCTATGGAGATTTGACAGTTTTATGACCCTAACTGAAGATGATAGCAGTCGCCTTATTTCTGAGTACTGGATCTTCATATGAAAGAATAAACTCTGTGAGGGAACATTGCTAATTTTCTCCCTCATATCAAGAATTTGAAGATAATTTATTTTCACCTGATGAGATCAGTGATAATTGATCATGGCTTTACGATCGATCTATCTCTTATTGAAACATGTCTCGTGATTAACATGATTGGAATTTTAACTTGCCTTCAGATTTTCATTTTGATATATATATATATATATATATATATATATATATATATATATATATATATATATATATGTATATGTGTGTGTGTATGTGTGTATGTGTGTGTGTGTGTGTGTGTGTGTGTGTGTGTGTGTGTGTGTGTGTGTGTGTGTGTGTGTGTGTGTGTATCAAATAGTTCTGTACTATACATAGAGCACTCTTCTTTCCTTTAACTTTTCTACGGAAATACATAAAACATACACACACACACACATATATATATGTATATGTATATATACACACACACACATATATATATATATATACATACATATATATATATATATATGTTTTCTATACCTTTCATTTATATATATATATATATATATATATATATATATATATCCCCAACCACACCATCCCCCGCACTCCCAACAGGCTTGGGGTCGGGGTGGAGGTCGGACCTTCATGGAGACCTGAGGGTCCGCCTCTTCGTTGCTGTGGTGGTGTCTGTGCTGCTATGCAGGTCTGGGACTTGGACACTGACCGGGAGGCTCGCTCGGATGGTGGATGGATGCTGCACGAGAGTGCTGGGAATGGCTCTGGATATTAGTACGTATACACTGGGGATGAGGGGCACGGGGCTGTGTGGGAGCCTCCCAGGGGTCAGCTCGGGGTTGACACGGGGGAGACTGGGGTTGGCTAGGCGTGCTCGCTGCAACCGGGGTTGGCGTTGCGCTTGGTGCTCCTGTGGCGGCACCTGCGTGGACACGCTGGGTGGGGGTGCAGGCCAAGTTTAACGTGTGTTGATGCCCTAAGGACAGACACTGGTCTGTTGGAGACGCAGGACATGGCAGCGATAATGATGGACAGAGACCGCTGGAGAGAACTCGTTCATGGATCTCGGGAATTTTACCCGCCCTAGAAAAAATATATATATGAGATCAGTGATAATTGATCATGGCTTTACGATCGATCTATCTCTTATTGAAACATGTGTCGGGATTAAAATGATTGGAATTCTACCCTGCCTTCAGATTTTCATTTTGATACTTATACTCCGTTTTACATCATCTAGCTGTTCCCTTGAATGGATTTGGAGATATACAAAAGCGTGGAGAACTTAATATTGGTAACTAACATTTATTGGACCGTTTTACACAACCAATAATACACCTTACTATATAACAACTATATATATATATATATATATATATATATATATATATATATATATATATATATATATATATATATATATATATATATATATGCATATATATACATATATACATACATATATATATAGATAGATAAAGTGATCGATATATAATATAAAGATTATGCAGCCCTATGATATCTCTATGAGCGCTTGCACACTGCCAATATCATGGAAAACCACATATATAATATTTTCTTGAGAACAAGTATAAGTATTATATTTACAATGCCACTAAACTTTTATGAAATCTATATGGTACTATTTCATGGCAGGAAATTAACATTGATTACCATCGGTAAATAGTGAAGCAATCACCATTGGGCAACTTATAACTTCAGGCATATATTAGATCTCAAAAACGGGAGGCCATCCATTACTAAAGCCACCAGTAGAGTAAGAATAACATTTCAGATTTCAATAGGATGAATGCGGTCAGTGGCAACGCTAGAAATAGATCATATACAAAAAACTGTTCG
Organism: Eledone cirrhosa; assembly: GCA_964016885.1. Taxonomy (NCBI): domain Eukaryota; kingdom Metazoa; phylum Mollusca; class Cephalopoda; order Octopoda; family Eledonidae; genus Eledone; species Eledone cirrhosa. The sequence goes on along the minus strand of OZ024742.1, from coordinate 99,581,647 downwards.
ACTAACCTCGGAGCATAAATATCACATTAGAGATCGATAGATAATTGTTTCTACTTTTGGCACAAGGCCAGCAATTACCAGTGTATTACTGGTACTTTATTTTATCGACCACGTAAGGATGAACGGCAAAGTTAACCTCAGCGGGATTTGAACTCAGAATGACAAGGGCTGTAACTAAATTATCCAAAGCATGGCGTCCGACCCTCTACCGATACTGCCAATCCACCGCCCTATCGATAAATAATAAACGATCAATATATACATATATATATATATATATATATATATATGTTTGTGTGTGTGTGTGTGTGTCCATTCTATAAATCAAGAGAAATTCTGTATGTCAATTAACTGAAAACTGCAGAATGTTACTTCATATGATTCAGATGTGCAAAACTGATACGGGTTTTATTGTTTATTCGTTTGCAAAATATAAAAGAAAAGTTTCTATTTTTATACTAATGGTGTTTTCATAGACTTTAAATCCAAAATACCGCTCAAAAACAAGCTATCGGATATTCTTGATCTGGCTTCTAAATATACTTCTATGTTGATAAGATCGTTTTTTAAAAAAAGAGTTTGCAGTTAAAGTTATATATGCAGTTGAGTTCTAGTTGGTATTAAACCTGGTATATTAGTTCTGTCATTTGAACTGAACATTTCATTTAAGTTAACAGTTATTGGTGTCGATTTAATTAAAAATAGAAATATGTTCAAAGTATTTGAATTCTCTAATGTTTATGCAAAATTCTGCGTGATTTTATAAAAGAATTTAATATTTAGAGGGTTAAGTAGATTATCGAATTTGTGATGTTTAGAGAAATGCTTCGGTTGGAATTTGAAATAAATGTGTTGCTAGTACTGTTACACCTTGTACAATTAAACAGAACAGGATATCTTTCCATTTATCTCTTTCTATAATTTATACGTGTTACATCTGTATTTAGATTATATTTTATATTTATTTAGTAGTCACTTTTGTTGTTTATTTCGTTGTAAATTGGATGTCCTGATTCAGTAACAGATAAAGTAGATAGTTTTAAGCAGAAAAGAAATAGTAGTATTCGGAATAAACCATTGAGGTGATTCAGTAATTTGTAAATACTGATGAATATTGTTTGTTTGTGTTTTTGTTTTGCACTTGGTATATTGCAAAGTATCTAGGTTAAATGCAATATGAAGGAAGCTGACGATATTGAAATAAACTGTTCCGATAGATTAACCTAGATTTTTGTAAAGATCATGGAGAATCTCACGGAATCTCTTAGTTATTTAGGTGTTAAGGTTACAAATAATTGTTTCTACTTTTGGAACAAGGCCAGCAATTACACAGTGCATTACTGGTACTTTATTTTATCGACAGCGTAATGATGAAAGGCAAAGTTAACCTCTGCAGGATTTGAACTCAGATCAGAAGGGGGCGTAACTGTGTGATACAAAGCATGTTGTCTGACCCTCTACCGATACTGCCAAACCAGACAATCTGTTATCTCGATATAAAACCATCAGTGTTAGAGTATTTCAAATATACATTCTAAAAATGTCGCTGTTGTCAGCTGAGGCATTTTCCCCCATCCTACTGTCACAGGACACAGCAACTTGATCCAATAAAGTTGTTATGGAAATATCTTTAAGACTTTACTTTAACATTAATACCTGAGTTTGTAATAAATACTTAGCAGTACGTATATGTTTTGTGATCGTATAGTAAGTGATTTTTTTATGTCAAGCTAGAAGAAATAACATTTTCTTTTATCCTAGATAATATCAAACCAATGTATTAGTAAACGTAAAGTATTCCATATGTATATACACGTGGATTTTGTTTGATTTCAAGGAATGACACTTAAATGCTTTTGGGTGGATTAATAAATTCAGTTAAAAGATGTTTGATGTTCGGCATATGATCATTAATGTTTCAACTGTTATAATTATTTCAGGCTTAATATCTATCTCTAGTTCAGTGGCAATATTTTTATCAGTAATTATATTATTTCAATCAGAATAAATTTGTTTCATTCACAAGTCATTGATCAACCAGATGCTACAGTAGATAACACTATTTTTCACGCAATGGATATGAAAGCAAAATTGTGTGGTTGCATAACGAATTCCTTAACCATACATTCATACCTGCGCCTAAATATAATATAATGTATAAATATATATAGTTTAATGGATTCTAACCTTAAGTTATTGTTGGTTCACCAACTTAAGCACTCGATGCATAGGTGGGTCCGTCCGAATCTAGTACGTTTGGTGTTGTACTATGTTCGGTTACCTTCATAAGCAGATTTTAATACTAATAATAAGTACGAAGGAGGAGTCAAAGTATCACTGAGTTTATTCAAGTGTGATGCGCGATTATCGATCGATACTTTCAAGGTTCGAACCGTATCGATCGGAAAAGACTCTGAAATAAAGAGCTCGGAAGATTCTAGGTTTTGTTAATGGTCTATTAATTTCAGTGTCGAGCTGGATCGATATAGATCTAATATTGAGCTGATGAATCGCGAGACGCGCGTCACACCCGAGTAGACGTAATGATGATACTTCTTCAACATCTCGTTCCTACATATTATTGATTATTTTTTTACAATTCCAACCCACCTGTCCCTTCAATCTATCTTATTTCTCATTCTTTCTTCTGATGAAGGACTAGCGTCCGAAACGTTAAGACCCTCTTCCTGCTATTTCAAGCGGTAACCTTATATATTCCTTCCATATACTGTACCGATTGTGTTGTCATTTCTGTTCACCTTTTACACACACACACATATATATATATATATATAAGCCGAAACCGCTTGGCGCCGCAATCGGGATTTTACATCTCTCTCTCTCCTTCTCACTCACACACTCACTCACTCACTCCCATTCTCTCTCTCTCTCTCTCTCTCTCTCTCTCTCTCTCTATATATATATATATATATATATATATATATATATATATATATACATTATATATATATATATATATATATATATATATATATGATTAATTTGGACAGAAATTGATGTTAGTGTTTTTTTGAAATCCTTTTATGTTTGTTTTTGTTTATTCAGAATTAGTTTTGTTTATAATATTGTTTCATCAATAACATTATCGTATTTGTTCACCAGAATTAATTATTATGAATTGTTTTATTAGAATTTTATTAAAATAATCACGATTAGACAAAACAAATATAAAACAACTTATATGTGCTAAACTAACACATATAATACAGATTTCTATCTAATTAAGTCACTAATATTCCAATAAAAGAGAAATATTTTCTTCTTAAAAGAAAAAAATACTATTGCTAAAAGTATTGCAACTTAGCTAGAAACACAAGTAACACGTATTTCAAATATGCGATCTTTACTAAGCCCACTTCAGCAAACACCTTTGACCCTTCTATATCGTATTTGTGTATCAATACTATAAACATTACTGTCTATCAGTCTTAAAACATTTAATTCTTTGAAATAATTCAAAATAAGAGGATATAAAAACGGCATTTCTTCCAACTTGGGATAAAAGATCACTATTCTACTGACTCTAAAGGTATATACCATTACATATATACTGGTTTCATTCATCAGACTGCGGTCACTCTGGGACAACAGCGGTTAGGGATTTATTCATTTACTTATATTTTCTCACTTCTGTTAATACATATATCGATCCTAATTGTGAAACAACTAACCATGAGGATAGCGTACAGTAAAAGTAAATACAGAGACGAATCAAAAACCTACATACACCCCCCCCCCCCCGTATTACAAACGAAACAATTTCTTTTCTTCCATGGCAAATTAGTTTGGCACCCAAATTTTTTAGGAATGGTCTAATCAACATCAGCATGGGATTAAATGATTCAGTGGAATGTATATTTTGAATATATCAGATGAAACCATCCTATCAAATCTTGATAGTTTTTATTGAAAAGGTCGCTTTTAAAAATAATTAATTGCGTAATTCTCATAATCAAATAACTGAGTGCTTCCGGAAGAGTTCTGAATTTAAAAAAATAGTTTGCGGTAAAATTTGAATCTCATTTAAACGCCAGCTGTTTCGAAGTTACACTTAACCTATACAACTCATAATGTCCACTCTATAATGCAAAAACAACTACACTAAAATGTTTATTATCTATAGTAAACACATGCCTTTTCGAGATCTACAAAGCAAGAATACGTCTCTTGGCAGTACTCTCACGATTTTTCAAAGACGTGCTGCAGTATGAATATTTGGACTGCTGCGCTGCGTCCGGGACGAAAACCACACTGTTCACCAGCTAGCATGGACTCCACAATTTGCCTACATCTCTTTGCCAGGCATTTAGACTAGATTTTACCGGGGAGGCTTAACAAGAAGATCCCTCTATAAGTGGAGCAATCTCTCTTGTCACCCTTTTTATCACTCCCGTTACACCATTGCCTTTCCGGACATCCATGGTACTCGGCACACACGAGTCAACCAGAAAACGCATTTAAGGTTTTTAACAGATTCGTGACAGACGCGAATAAGACCATCAACATTGCAATATGGTAAGAAATAAATAAAAAGAATTATAGACCATCGTCTTTCACGTGGGTTAACGAGGAACGCGTTCAGGCCTATGGTAGAGGGGCATATTCGTAAAATATATTGTCGTCTCCAGTTCATGCGTAAAGACTGGCGAGTTTACTGTGTCCTGGGATGTGTGGGACGGACGCAAAAAAAGGTTCAGAAGATAGCAAACCATGACAATTTGAATCTGGAAAATCACAGGTAAGGAGCAGCAACTAGTGGAGGAGGCTAGATGCTACTAGCTAGATATAGCTGGTGTTTCCTCCGCATATGTCTGTGGATCTGGTACTGTAGATTTGGATAGTTTGGGAACTCCACTATTTAACTGTGGCGCAAGAAATGACAGCACAGGCAGGAGTGGGTATACTCAGAAGACCCCACCGGTCTTAATATGTTATGTACTGGATACCATTAGCAGCGAGAATTTGCCTCCTTGATCTCAAGCTAAAAGATAGATCTCTGTGGGTGGTGCAAGTTTCACGAAACAAGGAGCCTGTATACAGATCCTTTATTGACAAAGTTCCTGCAGCGTTAGATGTAGTTATAACTGCCTCATGTATCCTCATGGGAGACTTCAATGCACACGTTCACGTTAAAACAGATCAACTGACATCTAAATAAGAATGGAGAGGCCTTATTAGATTTCTGCTATAGCAATGGACTCTCTATTATGAACACCATCTTCCAACACAGAGACATCAATAAATATGCAGGTCTCTAAACTTAGATTCTGTGCTGGATCTTCGTGTTTAATGAGGGGCTGAGCTCTCAATTGATCGTCGTCTATGTATCTGAAACCTTAAGCCAAATATGCCCCCAAAACTGGTTGGTCCATGTCGATCTACAAGATAATGCAGGATGCATTGGTAGGTAGGGAAGTCAGGAAAATATAGGCAGATACTATTGCATCCACATTCAGAGAACTAGAAATCTCAGACCAAATAGAGGACGTGAAACAGTGTGGAGATTGTTCAGATCAGTGTTTCCGTTTCAGCTGTTAAATGTAGTGGGTGAAAGAAGCTTTGAGTGGCGCCGTATGGCAGGAGGACACCTTGGTTCAATTAACAAGTTTAAGATGCCACCCGAGCAAAGAAGGAGGCATACAAAGCTGGATTTGAAATAAGTCCTCCTTCGTGAACTTGCGGTACAAGCATGCACGAACAATCGCAGCAAAACTTTGGGGTTTAGCTGGAATCCGACATCCGATCAAAATTTTCTGGCAGACAATCCGGTGACTTCGTATAAGAAGTCCTCCTCCATACTTGCTATCAGTAATGCGTGTGTGAGCGTGATGTAGTTTACACAATGTGGTGGGATATCGGGCTAACGGTTAATTATTTCTCTCTATTCAGCCATACATTGCCGATCAATATTAGTAGTGATGTGTGGTCTTTGTTTCTCTGATGTGTGGTGTAGTTATACAAACAATCGTGTACGGAGTTAAATCCCTTTTCTTAATTCGACATATCCTTTGTAATTTTCGTCAAATACATGCTGGCTTTGTCCCTCCGTCTCTCGTTTTTCATGCTCCGCATGTAGAATTATAATGGATAACGTATTTTTCATAGGATGGAAAGGCCGAGAGACCACATAGACGCTGCTACGGTCATTAAGTGAGTTCAACTTGGTCGATGTTTTGATCGTGTCATATGTATTTAATCTGGCAATGAAATCTATACAGTTCAAGAATAACTTTATAGAAAATTCTATTTTGTATCAGCATGTCCATATCTTAGTTTAGGCCAACGCTTATTTTGGTCGGCATTATTATGATTGGCAGTATCGGTAGAGGGTCGGACGTCATGCTTTGCAGCAAAGAGTTACGGCCCTTTATGGTCTGGGTTCAAATCCCGCCGAGGTTAACTTTGCCTTTCATCCTTACGGGGTCGATAAAATAAAGTACCAGTAATACACTGGGATAATTGCTGGTCTTGTGCCAAAAGTAGAAACAATTATTATGATTTTCACCATTTCGGTGTCGCTGGACCCAATACTAGGCTGTAAGAAAGTCAGTTGAATAATTCACACCACTTAAAATAGTGGATATGAGATAATGAGACAGAACTTTCGTAATCAATCGCCCTACAAGTAACAGCTGATAAATTGCCACCAAATTAAACACTATCGCTATAAAAAATATTGGATAATATAATATTAAATTCACGGTCTGGAATAAAGAAATGTAGTCATGACTGGAATACATTTGATTACTGGTCTGTTAAATCTGAGATCACTTGCAACTAAATAACAACAGCTGATACATGACTTTGTGCCAGCGTAAAAATCATTAATTTTAATTGATTTACCATATTAGCATAAAGACATAGCCTTACTAAAAATGGTTCCTTCGTACATTACCTGGTATTCGTTTTGTCGATCCTGGAGGAATAAAAAGTAAAGTTGGCTCCAACGTAGTTTCAGTTCTGAGCACAGAAATATGACAGTAAATATTGATGTCTAACATTGGGTTTGGTGATTAGCAATGGTGGCGTTGGCAATGTTGATTGCCGGCAATGGTGTTGAAGGTGGCGGGTATAGAGGTGACTGCTGATGGTATCGGCAGTAGTGGTGGTGGTGGTGGTGGCAATATTAGTGGCGGTGGTGATGGTAGTAAGATAGCTGGTGGAGTTGTTGACAGTAACAACAGTGGTAAGGCAGCAAGTGGCAAACTTCGATAGTTCTAGAATAGTGGCAGTGATCCAATGAAATATTGGACAGTGACATCCAAACAAGATTTATCAGATGTATAAGACAGATATGAAACATTTGAACCACCACGCTACACTTTACTCCATACCTAAACACACATACCCACAAAAAAAAAAAAAACACATACATAAAGCACACACACATACAACAACAATTTCAATGATTGAAGCCAGACGGAACTGAAGATAATTTGTGTTCAATGCGAAAATAGTTGAACGTGAATCTCTAAATTATAAGAATACCTTTACTTCAGACGTGAGCGCGCGGATAATTAAATTATTTGTACAGGTAATACAGTAACTAGGCGGCGAATTGGCAAATTAGTTAAAACGTCAGATAGAATAGTTTACGCTTTTCGTTCTTACTCTCTGCGCTCTTCGAGTGAGTGTGTGCACTTGTTTTTTCTGTGTGTGTTTAAATACATGCGGGTATGTGGTTGTGTGTGAGTTTGTGTGTGTATGCCTGGGTATAAGTGAGATTTTATTACTGCTCCTGCAGATTAAGGTTCCATTTAAGCAGTCTCAGTGTCTTATGGAATACCACCGGTATTATACGATACACATATTTAAGTCGGTATCGTTGGCAAAACATTTGAGTTTGAAACATTGCAATATTTAGTTACGGTCCTTAAATTCTGAGTTGAAAGCGCACCGATGTCAACATTGCCTTTTATCCTACAGTAGTCAATAAAGTAAAGAAGCTCATGTGTATTGATTTCTGATTATATTCTGGTAACGTATCCTCCATGTAAATGGAATTATCATAGAAAAACAGAAATATAAAATGTGTGTTGAGCATTTGTTGCCATAAATTTAACAGCTTTTATCCCTATACTTTCTTGTGTATTACACTTGGGGGAATAGAAAGTTCCGTTAAGTAATAAATGATAATATTATATTGTATAACTTAGTCCTGGTTGGTGTTTATGTATAAAATACTGGACAGTCATAGCTGAAGTGCACGTGGATTCAAGAGTAACCCGTGGCTTCGGAAATACATCAATTATCTGAGAAATAATTCGGATATTTAAAATATTAAATCATAGCTTATCATCTTAAAGCTTATCTGAATATTGAATAATGTTCTTCTGCATAGAGTATCTGTAAATGACAGAATGTAAAAATGGTCGAGGCGGCGAATTGGCAAAGCCGTTAGAATATCGGGTAGATTGCCTTGCCGTACTGTACCGCTCAATGCGTTTGGAATTCAAAATATACCGAAGTCAACATATCATTTCCTTTCCCCCGCTCTCTCTCTTTTTTTCTGGAAGAAATCGGCTGTTTAGAGGTCTCGAATAGATTAAGTCTTTACCATAGCTGCAGGAGGGCCTAAATCTTGCGAGTGAAATTAGATAGTTAAGTCCCATCAGATAGATTGTATATGTAATTGAAAGGCCAAGCCTTGTGATAAAAAGGGAGACAGAAAGAGATAAGAAGTGAGAGGAAAGAGAGAAAGATAGCAATAAAGAGGGAAAGAGGAGTAAAGTTAGAAAAGCAGAGAAATAGAGAAAGAAACGAGAGAAAGAAAGAAATACAAATTGAAATCATATTGAACTAATGAGATTCCTTCACAGACACGTGTATCCATAAGTCAAAGCTCATGCAGACCGGGACATACTTAGACGCTTGAATTACACCGGCACAGTCGGTTCCACAAGGTTCCACAATGTTTATGTCTGCCTATTTTCACTCACAAGCTTTCATGAAATACACTGGCTCAAGATGCATGCATTGAGATCGCACCCTGGACCTCTGGATTTTAAAGTGAGCTTAAACATTGCGCCATATTTTAATCCATCCATTAATCCATCCATCCGCTCATCCAACCATCCATCCATACTTACATACATACTTGTATGCATACCTACATACATGATTGCTCCATCTCGATTTCAAGCATTGTCACTACCTGACACCCTTCACAAACATGGGTGGCATGAATATGAAGCTTTAGTCCTCCAAGGATTTACGTTCCTTTCTGCATATGCTGCAGGGACGAACATTACCTCCACTTTGGTTCACTGTTATGGTTTGATGAGATTTGAAAACTCCCTGAAACAAAACAGGGAACCAAATGTCGTTGGGGTCCACCGGAAAAGCCACATTGTTTGCCACTCTTCAGACAGAAAGGAATACCAAAGAGACCATAATCGACAACATTTTGTACATAGCTTCTATAATTACTTCTATGATGGCTTCTAAGACTACTGAGGCCAATTGGGCCACACTCATTCCACATACATACATATGAAGTGACCAAGCTGAACCATCGAGGTCTCTGCAAATTTTCTACTTAGAAAATAACATTTACCTTCTATCAACCAGAATCAGGGCTACTATCAGTTAAGTTTAGTATTTTTTTAATAGTATGGTATTTTGAACACATATTCTTATACATATATATATATATATATATATATATATACACTCATATACTACACTGTTGCCATATATCTGTATTTATTCCTTGTATATATGCATAAATCTATCCGCATTGCTATATATTTCTATCTACTCATCATATTTATACTACTGTATTACAAACAGATCATTTAGCACACCTATGCTGGACAATGACTGCTCAATTCACTGCAAAGTTGACTTTTCAATGCTTTCTATGCATTACTGGCGTTCTAAAGAAGTGTAATAAATTATCTTTCCTAACGCCATTTTATCATTAGAAAATGTCTTGATAAAATGGATTTCCTTTGCGTAGCATCTTAACGCTGCGTGAGGCTGTAACTTTGGACCTGTGAGTTTGCCATTTCACAGTATGTCCCCTTCTCCATCTTCGTCATAGAAATAGTTCACAGTGTAGTGTCTTCTTTGACACTCTAAAGTCAAATGTTAAAGGTTAGTCTTTATCTGGACCAACTCGTGTGTTACCGCCACCATGAAAGCCGTCGTTAGCTCTGAATAAACAACAGAAAGCCTCTGCTCATTTGCATCAGCAGTTGCGTGTTTGTCGATACAGGTGCTCTTAATCTATGTATATGATGTGTCTGTTTACGTACGTGCATACGTGTAGATATATATGCATTTATGTATTTATATTATGCATGCACATACTCACTGTATGTATAGATACTTTTATTATTCACAAACTCATATATATATTATATATAACCTCTCTCACTCCCTCTCCCTCTCTCTCTCTCTCTCTCTCTCTCTCTCTATATATATATATATATATATATATATATATATATATATGTTTGTGAATGTGGAGGGGATGGGTAAAAGAATAAATGTAACTGAGTGTGTACGTGCAATTGTACGTTTGTGAATGAAGGAAAAGTTAATATTAGAGGTTGCAGGGTGGAATATTCCAAAATATGTGAATACTGCAGTCTGTCATCAGTATCGTGACATTTGTAGAGAAGCCAATAAGGTCAAGCTTTAAGCATGTAATTAACTGCATTACGTGTCAGTTAGGTCTTTCATACGAAACAAAATTAAACATGATAAAAGTATTGCTAAATTTCTCCAGCAAAGGATGCGCTTCCTTTCGGTTACTGTAACTTTCATAAAGTGGTTGTTGATGTTATTCTGACTAATGGCCTTATTTTTGTTGATATTGATGTTATTGTTGTTAATGTCCTCTTAATATCATATTTATAAAGTTGTGATGGTTGCTGTTGTTGTAATCTTGCTTTTGTTGTCTCTGTTGTTGTTATTGTTGCTAATGTCGTTATTTTTGTGATTGTTCTAATGCTAATGCTATTTTTGTTGTCATTCCTGTTGTTATTTTGGGGGTTGTTATTATTGATAATACTACTTTTGTTGCCATTATTGTTGTTGCTGATGTTGTTAATTTTTTTAATCCTATTTACATACATTTTTATTTTTGTTGTCGATTCACTTATTGTTGCTAATGTTGTTTTCTCTCTGTTGTTTTCTTTGCTAATTTTGATATTTGGTTTTGCTGTTGTTGTTGTTGCTGTTCCTATTTGTTGTTTACCATCGGGTCCTTCTTATTTGGGTAGATCTGTTATAAATAGTTATTTGCTGGTAGAAGAAAATGCTCCTCTGGTTGTTTTGATAATGAGTTTTCAGTTGTTTGAGTAACGGGATGGCCTTCTCGGGAAGCTAACGTGCAAGTGGCTGAACATTCTACAAACGTGTTAACAACTCTGTTGATAGATATTGAAATTGGCCACGGTGCACGGCTTTGTGTTTCGTGAGGTCATGAATTCACTTCTCAGCATCTAGATGTGTCTTCGAACAAAAACATTTATTTCATATTTCTCTAGTCAACTCGTCCGGGGAAAAATGAGTAGTGGCTGTAATTCAAGTGGCTAGCTATGTCACACACACTGTATAATGATGAATCTCCCTGAGATGCATATGAGTAAGTAGAATGTTTCGCGATTTGAATATAAATACCACGAGCAAGCTTTCCCGATGATTGGACGATTGGTACAATAGCTGTCTGGATCAAGTGAGATCCAGCGATCACATACATTGAAATTGGTAATATGAAATACGACAGGGTTTTTTTATTGCTTCATTACGTGTAACAAAAAAAAAATTTTTCTCTGTTTCTGGCTTGTAATCACTTTTTTGTGTTGCTTAGGTCTCAAATAAATTAAAAAAACAGTGCTATTAAACAGTTAAAAGTTGGGGTTTGTAAAAATTCTAAGCTATTCACTAGAATTATTTGTATGCTGGATTTTACGTTGTATGTGAGTTTAATTTGCTTATGTTAAATGATTTTTTTAAATGTATGTTTTAGGTTAAATTAAAATTATAAAATAAAGAGTAATACCTAAAGAAAATTATAAAAGTGCAATAAAGTATAAAATTGTTAAAAAGTGGATTAAAGAGATTTATTGATACTGGGGTACCAGAAAAAGTTCCTCACTTCCCAAAACAAAAAGAAGTCAATTACTTGGTCAGGGATATGTGTCTGACCAAGTCCAATGCAGAGCTATTCGTCTCCAGGATGAAGCAGTGGAACTTGGTCAAGGAGGAAGTGCAGGTAACAAGTCAGAGAAGTCGACACGAACCTTTCTCAGGTTTTTACACTCTTACGGATGACCTCTGCTTCTGCCATGACGGGCCTGGACTGTTTGACG
>OZ024742.1:99529303-99564303 GCA_964016885.1 Eledone cirrhosa | reverse complement strand
TTGGCATTGTGCCTAAATCAGAAATCGTCGGACATACCAGTACTTGTTCCTGTTCTTTGCATTTTATCTTCAAATCTCTCAAAGGTTGACATTGAATTTCGTTATTTGGGGTCGACTTCCATACAACAAATTTAAATTCCATTGCATGTATATATCCTCCTCCTGGGTTTGGCCTTGTCGTGACGAGGGGGCTTGTGTGTTCCGTAAATGCGAGAGAGCGTTACCATCGTTACAAATAAAAAGAATAATACTATTCTGTACTTCTCGGAAAACATTTTCCAGTTGATTCTCAGTAATAGCTTCATTCACATCAATTATCCTACCTTTCAATTCCTCCAAAGATGAAAGTTGGGTTGAATAAACATTCCTTTTCACCTGTCCCCATGAAACGAAATCCCCTTTTAACAGCATTTGATGTATTTGGACTTAGAACGTTTTCACATGAAGATTTATATACATCAAGCAATTTCATCCTTTTTACAGATTCTTTCTCTGAAGTATATTATAAATACTGCAAGTGTATTCAATTACGCACGGACTTTATCAAAACCCTGTATATGGGCATAACAGAAGATCGAAATAACAGAGGTAAATTATTCCATCATTATCTTTATCTGTTTTTTATTTCCAAGTTCTAGCTGTCTGATCTGGTCACAGCTGTTGAATAATGGTTATCACCGAAATATATATAACAGCGAATATGTATAAACAAAGTTAATCTTAACCTGTTGACTTACACTCCAAGTTTATATATGCATATATATATGTATATATATATATATATATATACACACACACATATATATGTATATATATTTCGTTTCTGAATTTGTTTAGCAATATTCTTTATCTGAAAAGGTGTGTTGAAACCGGTATTGTTATACTTTGGGAGGGTCATGTTGCCAAGGAATAATCAAATAAATAAACAAATAAAAACACACACAGACACGCGGATGTAACACATGCGCAAACTAGTCACACAAAACACGCAAAAACAAGATGGCGTAGGACAGAACAAAGGAGAGGCACAAAACAAAGAAAAGAATCCCCAGTCACTGAAGAGGTCAGAGAATGTGTGACGAAAGAACTTTGACAATATATGATCAACCGTCCGGTTGTGGAACCGACCAACCAACCAACTCCCCCTTGCTTCTGCTGGACATCACCAGAGAGCGTTAGCCCTGCGGTGTTTGCATAGCTACGGCTTCCTAAAACCGTATTTGTTTAGAAATACTAAGTTTCTATACATATTGTGTAAAGCTATGCTTGAAGCGAAATCTTATTTCTTTTCTCTCTCTCTCTCTCTCTCTCTCTCTCTCTCTCTCTCTCTCTCTCTCTCTCTCTCTCTCTCTCTATATATATATATATATATATATATATATATATATATATATATATATATATATATATATATATATATATATACTTTGTGAATATATTATTTATATTTATTTAATATATACATATATTAATTATATGTACTATATATTTTAGTTTTATTGCATACTATTATGCTATTATATAATATATGCACACACAGAGACACATATATCTAAATAACGGAAGGTGGATAACAATCAGCAGAGGAGGAAAATAAGAATAGAAAAATAATATTAGAGCAATATAATTATATATATATATATATATATATATATATAAATATATATATATAAATATGTATATATATATAAATTGAAACAAAATGAAAACGAAATTTCATTTCTCACTCTTAGTATGGCACTTACTTAAATGTAAGTATGCATGTATACGTACATACATATATGTATACAGACGTACAGTAGCATGCACATATATATATATATATACATATATACATACATATGCATACAGGTACACATACATATATGCACGTATCAGTTTAGCGGCGCTTATTATAACGTCGCTTTGTTCGTTTGTAAACAAACTGAACAGCCTGAATTTATGCCATACGGTGTTAAGGCAACCACGTCACCTTTTTGTTCAACACTGACACAGGAACGATGTACTAGTTTCAAGCTTGTTAGCTATCATCAGCACCGTTTACCCATCTGCCAGATAGTTGAACGTTCGAAAGTATATACTTTCCTTATGAAAATTAACGGCTGAGCAGCCTAATTTGCATATTGAGTGAGTTAAATCGGTCAGGCATACCGAAAACGATAAATTGAAACAAAATGAAAACGAAATTTCATTTCTCACTCTTAGTATGGCACTTACTTAAATGTAAGTATGCATGTATACCTACATACATATATGTATACAGACGTACAGTAGCATGCACATATATATATATATATACATATATACATACATATGCATACAGGTACACATACATATATGCACGTATCAGTTTAGCGGCGCTTATTATAACGTCGCTTTGTTCGTTTGTAAACAAACTGAACAGCCTGAATTTATGCCATACGGTGTTAAGGCAACCACGTCACCTTTTTTTTTTTTTTTTTTTTTTTGTTCAACACTGACACAGGAACGATGTACTAGTTTCAAGCTTGTTAGCTATCATCAGCACCGTTTACCCATCTGCCAGATAGTTGAACGTTCGAAAGTATATACTTTCCTTATGAAAATTAACGGCTGAGCAGCCTAATTTGCATATTGAGTGAGTTAAATCGGTCAGGCATACCGAAAACGATAAATTGAAACAAAATGAAAACGAAATTTCATTTCTCACTCTTAGTATGGCACTTACTTAAATGTAAGTATGCATGTATACGTACATACATATATGTATACAGACGTACAGTAGCATGCACATATATATATATATATACATATATACATACATATGCATACAGGTACACATACATATATGCACGTATCAGTTTAGCGGCGCTTATTATAACGTCGCTTTGTTCGTTTGTAAACAAACTGAACAGCCTGAATTTATGCCATACGCCGTTAATTTTCATAAGGAAAGTATATACTTTCGAACGTTCAACTATCTGGCAGATGGGTAAACGGTGCTGATGATAGCTAACAAGCTTGAAACTAGTACATCGTTCCTGTGTCAGTGTTGAACAAAAAGGTGACGTGGTTGCCTTAACACCGTATGGCATAAATTCAGGCTGTTCAGTTTGTTTACAAACGAACAAAGCGACGTTATAATAAGCGCCGCTAAACTGATACGTGCATATATGTATGTGTACCTGTATGCATATGTATGTATATATGTATATATATATATATATGTGCATGCTACTGTACGTCTGTATACATATATGTATGTACGTATACATGCATACTTACATATATATATATACATATATATATATATATATATATATATACATATATATATATATATATATATATATATATATATATATAAATATATATATACATATATATATATATATACATATATATATATATACACATATATATATATATATTTATATATATATATATATATATATATATATATATATATATATATATATATATATATATATATATACGTTATTCCGGGTTGAATCGGAGGTAACCACAGTAAGTAAGGTACTCAATACATAGCAGAGTATAACAGTTTTAATATAGATGAGATTCTACAGGACTAGAACTGTTTCATTAATTAGAAATCATCAGGAATCTGGGTATCAAAAAATAAATATGGTATTTATAGGTCTCTACAAGTGGTAGGAGAGGGTGGGGAGTGGGATGGGTGCAGGTCATTGGTTGATAGAAAAGGGAATTCATTAAAAGCTAATTCTACAAAGCTATAGTTAATTTTTATTTTTATTTATATTTATTTATGTTTTTAGAGTAACAAAGGCAGACAGAAATTTGAGAAACTTATTGACAAGGAATGGTATGCCATCCGGAACCTGTTTATAGAATTCTGTCTGCCTTTGTTACTCTAAAAACATAAATAAATATAAATAAAAATAAAAATTAACTATAGCTTTGTAGAATTAGCTTTTAATGAATTCCCTTTTCTATCAACCAATGACCTGCACCCATCCCACTCCCCACCCTCTCCTACCACTTGTAGAGACCTATAAATACCATATTTATTTTTTGATACCCAGATTCCTGATGATTTCTAATGAATGAAACAGTTCTAGTCCTGTAGAATCTCATCTATATTAAAACTATATATATATATATATATATATATACATATATATATATATATATTTATATATATATACATATATAGAGAGTGAGAGATGGATATATATATTGCATATTGCTCTAATATTATTTTGTATTATTATTTTCCTCCCTTGTAGATTGTTATCCAGCTTCCGTTATTCGAATGTTAAATGGCGTCTAGAAATCTTAAACATACTAATTAAACTGGAAGATATTTAATGAGATATTTCAAATATACTAATGAGTTGAAATTGATCGTGGTAATCTGTTAAAATTGTGAAATTAATGAGCTAATGTAGACAATTGTGCTGAAAGGATAGAAGTGCAAATATTAAAACTAACACCAAAAATAACTATAAATGCACCACCACCGACACTAACAACAACAACAACAACAGCAGCAACAATGATAATATAAAATAACGACGCCAACAACCAGCATCTAGAATGCGAGATTGTGACAACACCGCTACCAGATACATCAGAAATATAATTAGTACTTACACCACCGACACTACCAATAACTTTGATAAAAGTAATTAGTTTATATAGCAATGATAACTATTTAATCAACACAAATATACACACATACACACCAGCAGTGATACTCGTACACGCCCGCTTAGATATATGTATATATGTTTGTATATACATAATATAAAAAAAGTATTGCGCCAAGAGAAATAAAACGCCGGTGTGAAGAGATTATGAATTTATTTGCTTTGACATATGTTCCTGTGTCTATTATAAATTGTGTACATATGCCGGCTACAATATATATTAATTATTTATTACACTTCATCAGAAAGCCTGTAGTAGTGGAATTTCAATTTTTCACCACGAAGTAGAATTCAGTAATGAGATTTTCGTTTAAGAACATGTAAATACGTTAGAAATAGCATGAAATACAGCTAGGTAGTTTGATAGAAAAGAGGAAGGGAGTGGGGGTAAAGAATTTCACACTATCAATCCGTGTGGTGTGATGTGGAACAATTATTCTTTGGATATTGTTAAAGGCGAAGGTTTTGATGTTTATAAGGAGAGGGACAGAGAAAGGTAAGGTAGAGTTTAAGAGTAGGCTGGAATGGGTAAGGAGGAAAGGAATTAAGGAAATGATATAAATGAATACTTATATATATATAATATATCTTTTCATATTAACCACTCTTCTACCCCAAGTATGTTATGATCCACCGTGTATTTTACCACACCCTTTCTGATATATACATATATATATATATACATACATACATACGTACATACATATATATATATATATATATATATGTATATATATATATATATATATATATATATATATATATATATATATATATATATATATATATATATATATATATATATATATATATATAAGGAAGGAGTTCTGGTAAGGAACCAGATGAACCATAACGCACCAGAGTACTCAATACTTAGGGTAGTAGAGAGGGTAATACTTTTTCCTATATATATATATATATATATATGTGTGTATATGTATATATATATTTAAAAGAATAGAGGTGTAACACACGAGTTGTGATATATTAGTAAAAGGAAAAGAAAATGCTGACAAATTTTTCCCAGTGAAAAGTAGTTTAATTAGGAATAAGTAAAAATTAGTAATAAGTATTGGTTAGTATTCAGTTTTAGTTTTAAGCTTTTACCGGTTGCGCATTTCTAATGCCTTTCAAAAATAATTTTGAGATAGAGCGTCCGTGATGTTTGCTCTAATCTGATCAGTTTTGGAAATTCTACCTGTTTTATGTGAAAAAAGTGGCTCCAGAGGTATTAAGATTTGGTTGGTTGTTGAACGTCACGTGAATGAGTACTATAAGTTTCGCGCCAATTCGTGTTGCAAAAATTCTTGTAATCAAAACAATTTTGATTGGTCGGTAGAGGTCACGTGAATGTTAAAAATTGATTTTGCACCAAATGTAGGTTTGTCGAAGAGTGTCCTTTTTCGCCTGATTGAGAAGTCACTGAAAAATAAGTCTTTTAAGAGAAATATGTGTGTGTGTGTGTGTGTGTGTGTAGTAAAGAGGTTCATTGTTGTGATAATGGTCAGTAGGGATGTGTGTGTGAATTGCAGTCATGTTGAAAGGTCAACAGTTCAGGTGTCTATTAAGACAAATGTGTGTGTGTGTGTGTGTGTGTGTGTGTGTGTGTCTCTCTCTGTGTGTGTGTGTGTGTGTGTGTGTGTGTGTGTGTGTGTGTGTGTGTGTGTGTGTGTGTGTGTAGCAGAGTGATTCGTGGTAGAGGGATTCGGTCAGCAGGAATGTGTCTGTACGGGTGTGGGGGATATTTTAACACTTTGAAAGATATTTTTCAGCTCTTGTCTTATACTGAGAAGTGTGTGTGTATATGTCTGTTTGTATGTTAGTGTACGCGTGTGTATGTGTGTGTGTATATGTGTGTATATGTGTGTATGTGTGTGTTTGTGTGTGATAGAAACAGACATATACTACAAGCCCACAGACTCCAAGCAATATCTTCCTTTCAACTCTTGCCACCCTAGACACGTTAAAATTAATATTCCCTACAACTTAGCCAAGAGAATATGTACTATAGTCTCCAATAAAAACACCTGTTACTTACGGCTGCAAGAACTAAAGGACACACTCATAGGCAGGGACTACCCTGCATCACTAATTGACAATGGAATCCAACGTGCCCTAAAACGCAGTACCCAGGACCTTAGGCACCCTAAAGTAAATCAACCGAAACTAAAAGCTTTTCCATACATCTCCACACACAACCCCCTCAACAATGAGGCCTTTGACACCATCCTCCAGAACATTCCTGTGTTAAAAAAGGACCATAGAATGAACCAAATCCTTCGAACACAGGATATCATAAAGAGCAAAAGACAATCTAAGTTAATGAAAAACATCCTAACACATGCCAAAGTACTGCCAACCACAACAACGAAACCCACAGTAAAAAAATGCGATAGACCCAACTGTGGCATATGCATCAATCTAATAGATGGTTCGGAATTCTATTTCAAAGAAGGACAACGTTTTATAGTAAAACACAATTTCACATGCGCATCAGAAAATCTAATATATGTATTAACTTGCTCAGGTTGTCGAGAACAATACATAAGCCAGACCAAAAACAGCCTCCGCCAACGCATGACTGTCCATAGATCCCAAATTAAAATACGGGAATACAGGAAAATACCACTGAGTGAACACATCGATACCTGTGCCGCCCCAAATCATCCCAACTTTAGAATCTTTCCCCTCTACAAATTTAAAGATAATGCCACCCACACCCACGCATCAGCAAGGAATCTCACTTTATTAACAAATACGGACCCCGTCTAAACACTTCTCCCTAAGACGAACCCACAACATACACACGTCAACATACATACCTACATCAGCATACATCCTACATACATCTCTATCCACATATAAACACAATGACATATGTAAACACACATGTTCTATGGTGCAACACAAATATACACAAATTTGCATACCTTTTGATGTGTATAGATATAAACGTGCCGACACACACATACATATACGCACACATGCATTGCACACTGATGGGCACATACATATTTGTACACAAGTATTCCCATACGGCAAGGCCCAATGGATTCCCCTTGCAGTACGTACAATCTGGACACTCACACACACCTTGGTGTTATGACAATACTATATATCATTTAACCCCTTTTATTATTAATGTTTTTGATGTTCTTTTGAGAGAATCGTTTTTGCAAATTACTGAAAATATCGAATAATGTACACCATTTTTACCAGTATCGCAAAAATACTGCTAACACACACACATATACACACATATACACACACACACACATACACACACACATACACGCGCGTACACTAACATACAAACAGACATACACACACACACACATACACACACACATACACACACACACACACACACACATCTCCGTATAAGACAAGAGCTGAAAAATATCTTTCAACATGTTAAAATATCCCCCACACATGTACAGACACATTCCTACTGACCGAAACCCTCTACCACGAATCACTCTGCTACACACACGCACACACACATATTTGTCTTAATAGACACCTGAACTGTTGATCTTTCAACATGACTGCAACTCACACACACATCCCTACTGACCATTATCACAACAATGAACCTCTTTACTACACACACACACACATATTTGTCTTAAAAGACTTATTTTTCAGTGACTTCTCAATCAGGCGAAAAAGGACACTCTTCGACAAACCTACATTTGGTGCAAAATCATTTTTAACATTCACGTGACCTCTACCGACCAATCAAAATTGTTTTGACTACAAGAATTTTTGCAACACGAATTGGCGCGAAACTTATAGTACTCATTCACGTGACATTCAACAACCAACCAAATCTTAATACCTCTGGAGTCACTTTTTTCACATAAAACAGGTAGAATTTCCAAAACTAATCAGATTAGAGCAAATATCACGGGCGCTCTATCTCAAAATTATTTTTGAAAAGCATTAGAAATGCGCAACCGGTAAAAGCTTAAAACTACAACTGAATACTAACCAATACTTATTACTAATTTTTACTTATTCCTAATTAAACTATTTTTCAATAGGAAAAATTTGTCAGCATTTTCTTTGCCTTTTACTAATATATATATATGTGTGTATATACTTATATATATATATATATATACACGATTGTTTGTGTAGTACTAAATTATTGATACATTATAGAATCCAATTCAATTTTTAATCCTTTGGTTTATACCTGGAATTGATATCATATACGAGTTGTATACTTTCACTTCATGTCCAACAGTCTAATCATTTTATTACTTGTATATCTTCCCTCTGTGTTACTATTTGATGAATTAATGAATTAATGATGCAATGTTTGCTCTCTATTAGAAGCACCGTTTTGCCGGTCATTCACCGAAGATGCGAACAAGAAATGTATCTAGGTGAATAATATTCACTAAATTGCCTTTCCGCTTTCATACCAGCCATGCTGTTAAGCTAATTATCTTGAGTAGCAAACAAGTCAGGCCAGAAAACTAATGATCTGATGAGCGTGTGCTGACCATGATAATATAAATATCTGCTACTTTAACAAATATGACGGCGAATACTTGCTTCTATTTATTTTGTGTGAGTATGCGTGTGCTTTAATAGTTATATATATATCTGTTATAACTAGCGTACTGATCAATCGCACCTATCTTTGTATAACCATAATAATGGTTACATAAAGATATATATATATATATATATATATATATATATATATATATATATATATATATATATATATATATATTATATATATATATATATATATATATATATATATATATATATATATATATATATATATATATATATATATATATTTATATGTATACATATATATATATATGCATATATATATATATATATCTTTATGTATACATATATATATATATGCATATATATATATATATCTTTATGTATATATATATATATATATATATATATATATATATATATATATATATATATATATATGCATATATATATATATAGATCTTTATGTATGTATGTATATATATATATATATATATATATATATATATATATATATATATATATATATATAGTACATTATGTATCTGTGTGTTTCTCAATATATTGTATATATATATATATATATATACATTATGAAGAGAGAAGAAACATTTAGATATAATTAGTAATAAAATGTATCATACCTAAACTGTTCCTAAATTCCTCGACTACGTAGTTTCGTGGCATAAACAAAAACAATATATCAAAGATATAGAGTCCTTGCGAGGTCTGCCGACTTATCAAGAGGATACCTCATTTTACTAGTCTCAAGAACGCGTCTACACGACGTGAGAAAGAATCCCAAAAGGCGGAGGGGGAGACAGTCACGCGATATAACGGTCGAGAAACAGAGCTAAGCCTCTTATAACCACGAAGAAAATACCACGGAGGCGGAGGGGGTATTCATATCGAGGCCGTAGAAGAGGTAGTGAAGAAGGCGAGAAGTATGAGTAATGGAAGCTTTCCAGTTGTCCCCACACTTCAAAGATTGCTCGACCAGAGGGAGTTATTAATATATTTAGAAACACACAGATACATGCGGACACACACATATATACATGAATGCATCCGCACCCAACTGTGAGTTAAGGGTGCCAACTTCACCGATGTTGCTCAATGAATGACTGGGACAGACTAATTCAGTTTGAACCAGACTGAACCAGTATCAGAGTTAAAAATACATTATGAAGAGAGAAGAAACATTTAGATATAATTAGTAATAAAATGTATCATACCTAAACTGTTCCTAAATTCCTCGACTACGTAGTTTCGTGGCATAAACAAAAACAATATATCAAAGATATAGAGTCCTTGCGTGTAGACGCGTTCTTGAGACTAGTAAAATGAGGTATCCTCTTGATAAGTCGGCAGACCTCGCAAGGACTCTATATCTTTGATATATTGTTTTTGTTTATGCCACGAAACTACGTAGTCGAGGAATTTAGGAACAGTTTAGGTATGATACATTTTATTACTAATTATATCTAAATGTTTCTTCTCTCTTCATAATGTATTTTTAACTCTGATACTGGTTCAGTCTGGTTCAAACTGAATTAGTCTGTCCCAGTCATTCATTGAGCAACATCGGTGAAGTTGGCACCCTTAACTCACAGTTGGGTGCGGATGCATTCATGTATATATGTGTGTGTCCGCATGTATCTGTGTGTTTCTAAATATATATATATATATATATATATATATATATATATATAAATATATAAATATATATTTAAATATATATAAATATACATATAAATATGTATTATATATATATAAATATACTTAAACATATAGTTAAATATATACACATGTATAATCTTTCTGAATAGGATTGACATGTGCAGCCAACTTCGATATGGTATCAGCACCGGCGGGTGTAGGATCAGATGTCTGGAATTTGCAGACGACTTGGTATTACTTAACTCAACGGAAGGTGATCTCAGACAAGAAATTCATAGCTTTGCTCTCGATTGTTGCGCGGCAAGAATGAAAGTCAGTGCTGCAAAGACTGAGACACTGGTCCACTCAACATGTGAGTGAGGTTCTCTTGAAGCAAGTGGAGATGTTCAAGTTTCTCAGAGCCGATTTCACGAGAGAATGGACGCAGGAGGCTGAATTAAGTGCAAGTATTGCTGGAGTTAATGCAATAATGCGGATGCAGTAATGCTGGTGTACCATTCAATCATCAGAAAAAAGTTTGCTATGTGTAAAAGCCAAACTCGCTATCTTCAATTCCATATTCGTGCCAACCATAATTTATCGTCATGAATTGCGGGTTATGGCAGACAGAATACTATCATGGCCGAAAAGGTATTACTGCAAAGAACGTGAGATTAGTGTCTGCCTCTAGGTAGAGTAGCTACCTCCCATTATTGAGTGATCACAGCTCCAATACTGGTGTCAGAATTAATCAGGATAGAATCGCTGGAAGATTTTATGGGCAAAATCAACCGACAGGAAACAAAGGGGTGACCCCAAATAAGATGGCTGTATAGTATAAAAAAGATTGGCTAATCTCGCTTGGGAATTAAGCCAGATCGATTTGAGACGGTTGCTTCTGACGGGACACGTTAGCGGCTTGCTTGCGGAACTCTGCCCTTAGGCTACTACCAGGAATAAAAGGGCGGAAAAATATGTGTGAATATTTATATATATATAATGAATGAATGAAGATAAACATGGATAAGCTATACAGTAGGGTTTATTCCAAGCATTAACATATGTTTCATTGGCTAGTATGTAATCTAATGCGTCTTAAAATCGCTATCTCCAATGCTATTGTGAAATTTGAATTTAAATGCTGCTTATACCAGTAAAATTATCAAAACACTGATTTTGGAATCAGTGGTACGGCGTATTTATATTGAGCTATAAAAACATCAAGATGAAAACAAAATAAAATAAATAAACTTGGGGATTCACGTGTCCGATGGGTAATAAAGATAAAGGAATATGATAATAAAAGTGAAGAATGAAAATAATTATAATATTTTGCTTATTCTTGGTTTAATTGTGTTATTGCAGTTAGTGATAGATAAATGGCTATGTTTGCAAGATAAGGTATGATAGATTTGTAATGTGGTGTCCTTTTAAGGTGATAAGAGAGAGGTTTAGATTATCTATTGGCGCATAGTTTTCAAATGTTATAAATGTGGGAAATTGAAGTGATTATACAAACAGTTAATGTACTGTATCGAATCCAGTCTCTTTTGGTTTGTTGTTAATGTCCGCAACTGTTGCTTCCGTAGTTTCCTGTATTTTTTGTGCAGTTCTCTGCGTATAGAGTTGTTGTAAGTGTCTAAATAAACATCTTGTGCCAACCAACACCTCACGTTAAAATCCTCCACTGTACAGATTACTCGTAACCTCTACTTGGATTACCTTAAACATATATATATATATATATATATATATATATATATATATATATATATATATATATATATATATATAATAGAATAATCGAGTATCGGAAAATCAGCTCACGAATTAACGATAAACAATATCCGATATGAGTGGCAGAGGGCTCAATAATTTGGATAAATCAGAGCTATAACCATCGTTAAATTACCAACACATAGAGATTATGCCTAAAATCACCCGTACAGCCGAAAAAGAACGACCAGGAAGATTCGGGTCACTCAAATAAAATATCAATAAATCAATAATTTAAATGAATGTAAAAAACTTACCCGGACCCGCTAGAAGGGTGTTAAATCTAGCTTCTTGGGTTTCTGCAATTCCTTAATCCATTCACTATCAGCCCACATAAAAAATATATAAGACTTCTAGAGAAGGAGTGGACCGGAAGAGCTTTATCAACGGGTTCCGTCCGATAATAAAGAAGGGACCCTAAGCCAGACACGCACATGGTGCCCAGCAAGGGAGATAACCTCTATATTAGCGAAAAAATGTTCGGTAATGTGTAAATCATGTAACAATACAAAATATCACATATCGAATATATCACATATCGAATATATATATATATGCATATATACATATGTGTATATATGTACGTGTGTATATATAGATATGTGAATAGATAGCTGTTTGCGTGCACCCAACCTATGTTTCTCCATATATATATATATATGTATCGAGAAAGCATCCTATACACAGCCGTCTCATTTCTTAAATGTCACGTTCCTGGGGCATTGTAAAATATGAGTATAGATATTCCGTATGATATTTTTTTGTTATCTATTATTTTAGAACCAACTAATTCGGTTTTTCTGATATTTGTGTGTTAGACATGTGATCAGTCAGTCTCTCTGACTCTTTTCATAATCTTGTCGTAGAAGTTAAGTATAAATTATATGTGTATGTATTATTTTTTGGGGTTTATCATTAAATATACGATATATATATTATGTTATCTCATCATTAACTGAAGGTGAATTGATTAGGCTCTTCTTTTTACACTGATGCTATAGCGAACACGCACTTTGTAAAAAAATGTTTAAGACTTAAGCACATGTTTCTTTAAATTTTTAGTATTTATATCCATAATAATAATCTTAGTATAAACGAATAACTATTTATTCGTTTGAAATTGCTGAATTTCTGTGTGTTCTTCTTAACTAGTCTGGCTTTTCTTCTCACCCACCAACTCTTCACCTTTTCCCTATCATTCCTTGGAATGTTAACGCGCTCTCTCTTACTCTCTCTGTCTCCCACCCTTCTCTCTCCCTTACTCTCTCTCTCAACTACCCTTCTGACTCTAAATCTCTCTCTCTATCCCACCCTACTCTCTCGTTCCCTCTCTCACTCTCTCCAACTTCCTAACCTCTCATAAGGTCAGAGGTACTCACATAACCTCCTGCGAAATGGGAAACATGCATGGCGGAAATTCAAATATAATTTAATAGAAGACAACTAATTTGACAAAGAGAGAACTTAATGCAATGAGTATAGGATGGAGCCTGGCTGATGGGTCCCCGGCAAATAAACGAATTGCGGAGACTTTGAAGAGCCGTGGTTTTTGAGGACTTTTGCACAGACAGAGAGGAAAAAGAAGGAAATTGAGAGGGCTTATGCTCTCATAGGGCTACACATGGCTTTGCTGAGCTGTATCCTCAAGGAGAAAGAGACCAAGGAGAAAGAAGACAGAGAAAAAGAAAAGGAATAAACACACAGAGGCACAGAAGGATTTGAGAGCAACCGCAAGTGAGAAACCGGCAAAGCAGTGAGGGAAGAGATGCCTGGTAAACAACAAGAATGTGGTAAATATGGAACAAAACAACATGCAATTTAATGCTGGAACATGTCAAGCCCTACACCGAACATGTCAAACTGCTACACCGGACCAGTAGGGATCAAAATCCCCGTGTCGAAATCGATACGAGACTTGTGTATAGGCATGAAGATGATACATCGTTTCATTCACACATCACGAAAATGATGATAATGTGCAGAAAACCTGCAGGTTAGATCTTGAGGACTTTCAAGATAAGAGACCGAGAAACATTGTTGATAGTATGGAGGATATTTGTCATAAGCCGACTGGATTATTGCTCCCAGCCGTGGCTACCCCATATAGTCAAACTAACCACGGTGCTTGAAGCAAACCAAGGAACCTCCACCAAGAGGATTACCACGGTGAGGAGATGAGCTACTGGTAGAGGTTAAAGAACTAAAACTGTACAGCTTGGAATAAAAGGGGGAGAGGTAGGCTGTGAAATACATAAAGAGGATCCTGGAAGGAGTAGCACTAAACTTTGGCCTTGAGATCTGGTCCAACACCTCGAACAAAACGTCATTGTGTAATGCCAAAGGTCCAGTCATTCAGAATAGCCTGAGGCTCAACGGAACCCAACATTTCAATAAACTGACATGAAACTAGATATAGATATAGATATATATATACATAAACGAGTACATACAGACATACATGTCTATATGTATAAATATGTATATATGTATACCGTATTAGAACAAACATACCCTAAAAAAATGAAATATGTCTAGATTTGAAGATTTTATGAACAATTTGTTTCAATGTTACAGCAATAATATTATGTAAACAAATAACATATACACATCTACACCACCCACATTCATAAATGCAATATATATATATATATATATATATATATATATATATATATATATATATATATATATATATATGTATGTACATATATATATATATATATATATATATATATATATATATATATATATATATGTGTGTGTGCATATATATATGTATGTATACACACACACATATATATATATATATATATATATGCATATAAACTTAATATACATGCATAGAATATATATATATATTTATTTATATATATATATATATATATATATATATATATATGTAGGCATATAAACTTAATACACATGCATAGAATATATATATATATATTTATTTATTTATATATATATGTATATATATATATATATATATATATATATATATATATATATATATATATATATATATATATATATATATATATATATATATATATTTATATATATATATACTCATATATTAATGGTCTGTGAATTAACTCCAGTTCCTATCCATTAAACTTCTTCCATTCATTTTCTATTTTTATTTTTTAATGTATTTGTATTGTTTTGGTCAGAAGATAAAAATATATTTGTTCTTCCGTGCGTGTAAAGTTAAAACAAATCACCAAATCACCATACACATGCACAGGCTCTACACATACAGATTCATATAGTTGCATATAGTTGCATGTACATACAAAACTAATATGTATATATTTATATATATGTCTATATACACACACACACACATATATATATATATATATATACATATATATATATATATATATATATATATATATATATATATATATATATATATATATATATATATATATATATATATATACACATATATGCATATATATACATATATGTGAGTGTGTGGGGGGTGTTTGTGTATATATATATATATACACATATATATATATGTATATATATATATACATGTACATATACATATATATATATATATGTATATACAAATATATAAACAGGGTGTCTATAGAAGATG
Source organism: Eledone cirrhosa (assembly GCA_964016885.1). Lineage (NCBI taxonomy): Eukaryota > Metazoa > Mollusca > Cephalopoda > Octopoda > Eledonidae > Eledone > Eledone cirrhosa. The sequence continues at coordinate 99,548,046 of OZ024742.1, read as the reverse complement.
TATACATACATTTATTTCAATGTTGTTGAAGTATATATATATATATATATATATATATATATATATATATATATATAACACAAATGCACAGACACACGTAGACAGAAACACACGTAAGGAAAAACACACAGCTCAGCTGATGATCCGATTAAACTGAAACAATTACACACACGCACATATATGTTACAATGATTAATTATAATACCATTGTACTTAAAATATTCAAATATTAACTGAACATTTTGCGCATGTATGTAAACAGAGTTCTAAGGAGAAACTAGACAGTGAACTCGAAGTTTAAGCTCCCTTGTTTCATCCGGTTGCCTGACGCTCTTTATCACTAAAATTGTTTATCATGATTGCGCTTGCTTAGCAAGACTTAAGCAACTATATATATGTTTGTATATATATATATATATATATATATATATATATATATATATATATATATATATATATATATATATATATATAGCCGTCCAGAATTAGCCGTCGAAACGGCTTGAGCTCAGCCGTCGGGGTCTTAATTGTTCCTATTATCCACTCTACTACCCTAAGTATTGAGTACTTTGGTGCGTTATGGTCCACCTGGTTCCTTACCACATTTCCTTCGTTATATATATATATATATATATATATAAATATGTAGGAGGTGAGTTTTATTGTAGTACAATAAAGCAATGCAGATATCGGATAAGAAGCACTCTACAGTTTGTAGGACTGGAGTATACATAATATATAAGATCAAAAGATGGTTAAAAGAGTTCCATGTATTTTATTATGCGCATTTCAAAAACAATTATCATCATGCAATAACATTTGTGTTTTCATCAGATAAAATAGGAAGACATGATATGAAGGTTAAAAAACACTTGTGAATAGTGCAGTTTTAAATCAACATATGTTGATATGTTGATATGTTGATATGTTGATATGTTGATTTAAAACCACTATTCACAAGTGTTTTTTAACCTTCATATCATGTCTTCCTATTTTATCTGATGAAAACACAAATGTTATTGCATGATGATATTTGTTTTTGAAAAGCGCATAATAAAATACATGGAACTCTTTTAACCATCTTTTGTTCTTATACATTATATATATATATATATATATATATATATATATATATATATATATATATATATATATATATATATTTATATTTTATATATATATATACATATATATATATATACACACACACATATATATATATATATATATATATATATATATATATATAACATGCCAAGGGATTCTGTAGAAACATTAAATGGCAATAAACGTAAGTAATTGTTGAATAGGATTCAAGCCGAGGAACGACTCTTTCAGTCCTACATTACTAGAGAATTTGGGAAAAGAATTATTTAGATTGTTTTCGCACCAATTCATTTATAGCTAACATCATTTTCACTCTTGTTGCCCAATGCTGGTAGTCACTAGTTGAAAGTAATTATGTGACTCTGATTGGTCTTCGGCTAAAGTTAGTTGAATAATTTAAAATCAGCTGTACGAACGGAAGGAAGATCGTACGGAAAAGCAATTAATTAATGTAATATTAAGAAGCTTTATATGCGTGTGTCATTTCATGTGAGTGCATATATACATATATATATATATATATATATATATATATATATATATATATGTGTGTGTGTGTGTGTGTGTGTGTCAGTGTGTGTGTGCGTGTATATATACATATATAAGCAAGTTGGTATGTATGTATATATATAAATATATATATATATACACTTATATAAACATATATATATTAATATGTGTTTATACATGCAAACATACATGCATACATATATATGTAGTATAAATAAAGTCTGATATATTTAACATGTATGCTTCACCTTAGGTTTCGGGGTTCAGTTATGGCCACCACTGTATAGTTGAAGAGCTTCTTCAAAACTGGCCTCTCATAGGGCGCAAATCGAAAAATATGAACAGAAAACACTTTAGACTACTATATTTTATTTAAAAAATTGAAGAGTCGCATTTCGGGAACAAGGGATTTAATTCTGAAATGTTTGATCTCTCAACCTCAATTTAACTATAAGTAAATTGCGTGTGGTCTGCATTGTGTGCAAATTATCTAAAAAAATTAGCCCCTTTGAATGCGATCGTTACCAATGGAGTTTGTTGAATGTCTACTTCTGGGAGATCAACGGATGCCAATTTTTTTTTTGGGGGGGGGGGGTAATCTTGCTTATCAGCTATATTGCGAGAATTTTAAATATCTAAGCCTCCTATAATAAATTCCCAATACCTAAAATATGAAAATGCCAAAAAAAAAAAAAAAAATTTGGATTTTATAACTCGTCGTTTCAACAGACTATTGTATAGCATGGGTATGATGTGTTTACATTGTTTGTTTGTTGATAGGTGACAGAGAGAAATGGCAACATGAATAATTTAGCAGGACGAGTGAGGGGTTATCTTGTGGTGTAGGTAAGACATTCTTTGACCCTATTGATAAGCACTTCACCCCACAACATAGATACCGTAAAATCTTCAATAGACATTCGGTGAGAATATCCTTTTCTTGCACACCCTCAATGAGATCCAAGATGCCTGCAACAATCAAACCAGCTGAGAATCCAGGATGCTCTTGCAGGAAGAAAGATGAATGTCCATTAGAAATAAAAAAACTAATGTAAAGTTCATATTATACAAGGCAGAGATGAAATACACAAACACCAACCAGCCCGCCAGGAAGCCGCGAAAAATATATAGGTAGGTTCCAGGACTGATTTGAGCAAAGGTACTATGTCAGGTCACATGAAAATCACCACAGCGCTGGCAAAAATGTTCTGGCGACTATCACCGTATGATATTATATGAAATGTGTTCGAAAGTCCCACGCCGTACAAAAAAGGAAGGAAGAGAAGCCCGGTCTATTTACACCTGCTGGGTAGCTGATTTCTACTCTGTGCATGCCTTCTTTAATCTGCTTCCACAACATATGCTAAGTATATAATATAATACCAGCGAATTGACCGACCATCTCTTGTTGCTATTGTTGTTAGCACCATGTCAACTCTGGTCTGGCAGTCTTATAATATGAACAGTTCCATCCTTCGCTATCCAATCTTTTTTCTCAGGGTTAGTGTATCAAGGAAAACCTTGACAAATGTGTCGTTTCTTTATTAAGATATCACCCGGTGGTATGTGGAATATTTGGCCATTATATCTAGCAGAACTAGTAATTATGTAACGTCTCTTATGTTTGTATTAGGTCTCTCTGATGACTTCTACATCCTGTCTGCCATTTAAATGTGATTTTATCTGGTCCATGTAAAAGCTAACAGCACCAGATTGTACCACTGCATGTTACTTGTCTTGGTGTATATTAAAAATACTTAGTCTAAATTGTGCCATTGTGATTTCTCGTCGGTCCCGTTGAAACTAAGTAGACCAAACTTTGATCTTAAATTTACTTTTCTATCATGCAAGTAGACCATACTCATTAATCTGACATTAAAAGTAACTTCTCATTGTGTCTATCATAGATATGGAGAGCAGACTGACATTGAAAGTGGCTTTGCATGCCCTTTACTTCAGCTAAATGACTTCTCACGGTCACTTTTACAACTAAAGGGACCACACTCTAACACTGAAAGTGACTTCTCACAGTCGTTATTACAAATATAGGGACCACACTCTAACACTGAAAGTGACTTCTCACGGTCGTTTTTACAATTAAAGGGACCAGACTCTGAAACAGAAACTATTTCTCGCGGTCATTATAACAAGTAAAGGGACCTGACTCTAACATTGAATCTGACTTCTCACGTTTACTATTACAATTAAAGGGACCACACTGTATCATTGAAATGTTAATATTCATGTTGTCTATAAAATATAATAGGATTAGAATTTACTATTGGAGGGAATTTATCTAGATATGTGGGGCGTCACTATTACTGAAGTAATGGCAGGTTTTCCCGACGTTAGATTCGTATCCAATCGATTTGGTCAGCTATAACTCTGAACACTCCTGCTTATGTCCTACAAATAACTGATTAATTTTTCATAAACCAATATATAATCCGACTGTTTGCTTGTTTGATGTAGCTGATCTTTTAATCTTTTATATATTGCTTACTTCTATTATCGAAGCATGAGTTATTTTTCGGTCAATATTCTATCGTTGATTTCTCTTATACTAAAGCTTTTGTAGTTTTTCCTCTCCATGCAGTTTGTTAGTGACAATTCTGTAAATTTTCTCTGCATTGTCATTGCATTATTTACAACTCACTACTTTGGTGTGTAAGTGCTTTTTACAGATTTAAACGCTATATTTAGATGTGTGACGAGATAACTCTCTCTGTCGACAACTTGATCCTCGTGTTAACGGTTCAGAAAATATGGTGGACTGATCGAGATCACGAGATACCATGAAAAACCAATGATTCACACTTTATGCTTTGTGCTTTTGCATTGTTTTGTTTTGTTAATGTTCGATTTCCCTGTTATGGTTTTGTTTCGTTTTGATTTATTTTGCTTTATTTATAATTTTATATATAATTATTGTTGTTGTTAGTCTTCTTGTTGATTTTGTTAATGGCAGCTATGCCAGTGACATTTTATTTTACTGGTGTATAGATGGAGTGGATGTAGTGGTGCGGATAATAGATTCGATCAATGGATAAATAGGTAACTTTTGTATCAGGTAGGAAAGTCAAATATACCAAGAAGGTGTTTCATAGGTAAATATCTCGGGAAATTGAAATAAAACTGAAAATTGATCTCTCAGTCTAGTACATATATCATACAAATTCTATAAAAATATCCCTATATATCTCTCTTTATAAAGAAAATATCTATAATATTATATATCACGAAATATCACTACATCGCTAGAATTTCATTAAAATATCATTAGCGTATCGCTAAAAATACCATTAAATACAGTTCTACTATATCAATGGAGACAGTGTATATCAATACTATTTATATAATTCCACTAAATATCACAGCGTTATCACTAGATATCACTAACATGTGACTAATATCGTTAAATTTCACTAGCACAACGCAATACAATATTTTTTATTGATTCAAAATTTACGATTCAGCTGTAAAAATGTACCTTTAGCTGCGCCTCACGGACAAGATCGTGAAAGCATTGATGCAGAGAACAACCAGGGATACCCACTGCTGCAGCCATTCCATTAAAGTTAAATATCAATAGATATCGCTTCAATATCATTAAATATGACAAATTATCATTGTAACATAAATAATTATCACTTAAATGTCATTAAATACAATTAAACTGTCACTGAAATATAACAACAAATAACATATCACTAAATATCATATATCAGTTGTCATGAATCGAATCTATTACTAACATATTATTAAACTTTAATTAAAATATCACTGAAATCTGACTAAATCACCAGCAAAATATCTGAATATCAAAATATCAATAAAACATCATTAAAATATCATTAAACTATCCATAATATATCATCAAAATATCAATAAAAAAACACAAAATATCACTAAATCTCATTTTAGATATAATTTCAATGTCGCTGAAATAACAGTAAAATATCAGTAGATATTTATTAATATTAAGTTATCAATAACCTTAATCAAGATATTTTGAAAATATCAACAGAATATTTATAGATATAATTACATTTTCCGTAAAATATTCAGATATCAATAGATATGATTAAAATGCCATACAGTTTGCAAAAATGAAATAAATAAAATGCACTGGTGATGAACTACTCTTTTGCTTACTACATATATCTCTGATCACTTGCGGTTAAGAAACAAGTTTAAGTATTCCACAGGGTTAATGATTTTAAGTGAACTCGCAACACGTGTTAGTATATATCTGGAAGTGTCATATCTATGTATGGACCTGTAAATCGCACCGGAGTCGTGAAGGCGCCTTCGGGCCTTATAAACCTGGCAGAGAAGAACAGAGAGTGACAAAGTGGAAGTGAGAAAGGGATATAAAGAAGGATCGATCCAAGTACAGGACTGATATATTTTTAATCGCCTATGAAAGGCGGAAATGCAAAGGTGTCCTAGGTGTGATTCGAGCTCAAAACTTTCTGAGTCGGAACGAATACCGCTACAGCCATCAAATGATGAATCAAATCAAGGAAGATTTTCAATCTGAAATATGTAATTTCTTTGTGATTCCTGACGAAAAACTGTTTAAGCTGAATTAATTTTTTCACTTTTTCAACGGTGATCGTGAGATACAGTACATAAATTAATGAGTATTCAGCTGCAGCTAGCTTTATGCAAGTGTTTCAAATAATTCACCATCTTAAGAAAATTATATTTTCATGCGTGTATGATGATGTTACATATTAAATTCGTGATGTTAAAATAATACCAATTGGTGCTTTGAAACAAACAGAAGTAAACCAAATAATTGTTTCTACTTTTTAGCACAAGGCCAGCAAATAACCAGTGCATTACTGGTACTTTATGTTATCGACCCCGTAAGGATGAAAGGCAAAGTTAACCTCGGCGGGATTCGAACTCAGAATGGCAAGGGGCGTAACTCTATGCTTCAAAGCATAGCGTCCGACCCTCTACCGATACTGGCAATCGACCGCCAAATAATTGTTTCTACTTTTGGCACAAGGCCAGTAATTACCCAATGCATTACTGGTACTTTATTCTATCGACCCCGGAAGGATGAAAGGCAAAGTTAACCTCGGCGGGATAAATAATGAAATGTATTTAGCATGTGTGCGTGTCTCCCAGTTTGTGAGTGTCTGTATTCTATATATATATCCCCACAAACACCTCTTCCCGAACATGCAACCCCGTTCTTCCCCCCAACCCTTGCTTTCACATACACACACACACGTACACCTACACACACACACCACCTTCAGCCCTCCCCGCTCGGACACCCCGTCTCCCTCTCCCCACTCCACCCGCCACCACCTCTACACGCCCCACACCCTTCCACCACCTGTTTTACCCCAGTTTAATTTTATTTTGATCATGCTTTTATTTTTATTTTTATTTTTATTTTTATTTTCATTTCCACCGTTTCCTCCCACCCCCTTTTTGCTATATGTCTCTCCACCACTCCCCTACACACCCTTTAAACTCTCTTCCTACACACTTTTCACCTGAAGAAGGGCTTATGCCCGAAACGTCGTTCCCCACCACCACCCCACTCTCAAGAGCGTGAAATTAATAAACATTCGTTGTACTGCCTCTCTGTTTTGTTCCTGTTAAAATTTTCCATTAAATATATATATATATATACATACATACATACATATATATAAATATATATATGTATACATATATATATATATATATATATATATATATATATAAAATATTAAAAAAATAATGAATAAAACAATGAAACAGTTCCTTATATTAAACAAAAAAAGTTCATTATTTAACGATCGTTTCTGGGATATATATGTGTTAGAATTGGCATGTATATTTAACAGATCTATGTACAAAATTATACAAAATTATACAAACTATCAAAATTAAATATACATACCAACTCATATATATGCCGTCTTCAGAAATAATGATTATTTCTGAAAACGGCATATATATGAGTTGGTATACTCTTTTACTCTTTTACCTGTTTCAGCCATCCGGCTGAGGCCATGCTGGGACACCGCAGTATGGTATGTATATTTAATTTTGATAGTTTGTATAATTTTGTATAATTTTGTACATAGATCTGTTAAATATACATGCCAATTCTAACACATATATATCCCAGAAACGATCGTTAAATAATGAACTTTTTTTGTTTAATATAAGGAACTGTTTCATTGTTTTATTCATTATTTTTTTAATATTTTATCTTGACTCTGTATACCGTTTATCTTTCACCGAAAGTGATTTTTCATTGCATCTCTTCTTTCCATGATATCCGGATTACATTGAGTTCTTCATACGGATTGGACACTACCGTAAACTCTTGGTAGATTTATCTACATATATATATATATATATATATATATATATATATATATATATATATATATATATATATATATAAATTCAGCAAGAATCACATTTCGGCGGGGGGTAGAAAAAAAAAATATAAATATATATATATATATATATATATATATATATATATATATATATATATATAGTCTGCAGAGATCACTAACAATGGGAGTACTCTTGGAGCTGCGGTCGGGATTATACCTATGTTTCTCTCTTATTCTATCTTTCTTACTCTCTCTCTCTCTCTCTCTCTCTCTCTCTCTCTGTATATATGTATATATATATATATATATGTGTGTGTGTGTGTGTGTGTGTGCATGTATGTGTGTGTGTGTGTGTGTCAGTATGTGTGTATTTATATATTAGGCAGGTCATTATAACATCGGATAGAATGCTTTTCACTATACACTCTGGCTCTCGGTTACACCCCACCCAGGTTAACTATGCATTCTATCCTAAAAAAGTACCAATTAAGTACCGGGGTCGATACTGCTTTTAAACATTTTCTCCGCTTCCTCACTCTCATTCACTTCCTTTCAGTGGAAGAAATCGTCAGTGTTAGGAACTGGAGAATTGATGGGCTCCACCAGATTTAAAATGTACCCCAATCGCTGTGAGTCAGGTTACCTATCTACGATTCCAACATGAATTACAGATATATACATACACACACACAAACACACACACACACAAACACACACACACACACACACACACACACACACACACACACACACACACACACACACACACACACACACACACACACACACACACACACACACATATATATATATATATATATATATATATATATATATATATATATATATTCTGTACCTGTGAACTCAGAAGAACATGATACATGTATTATATATATATATATATATATGTGTGTGTGTGTGTGTGTGTGTGTGTGTGTGTGTGTGTGTGTGTGTGTGTGTGTGTGCGTGCGCATGTGTGTGTGTATGTGTGTGCATGTATGTATGTGATGTGTGTATGTGTGTGTGTGCGTGTGTGTGTGTGTCTGTGTGTGCATGTATGTATGTGATGTGCATGTATGTATGTGATGTGCATGTATGTATGTGATGTGTGTGTATGAGTGAAAGTAGTTAGACAGAGACTGTTTAGAAGTCCATGTCTGTATTTCAATTGAATTGACTTGTCATCCCACTTTGTATCAAGCTGAAACTTCCTGACGATAACGTGAAATATACACACGTCTGTAGAATTCACAGCCACTTGCAAGTGGATAATTTATCGAGGAAATCGCTGATGTGCTGGTGTTCATTGTGTACGAGAACAGCAGGGACTCGACAGATAGCTCCCATTAAGTGGTGTCACAGATAAATATTTATAGATATATATTATTTGATAGTGCCACATGCATCATATGTTAATACGTAATATCGTCTGATGATGATGGATACTCAGTCGACGATGAGCCTCCAGTTGTTCACTCAAATGCATGTAAAATTCAGGACTTAACGTATGATTATTTGAGTATTCGACAGAAACGTAAATCCCATGCCGAATCAGTATTATATAATATATGACAATTGAATTACAGTTTTAAATCATCTGATGGTATTCCACATAGTTTCCGTCTATTCATTTTCACAGAATAAGCTTGCATTGACAGGGCGCCATAGTAAATAAACTTTCCCAAGATACCGAAATTTCATGATTGCAAAGCGGAATGGGGTACACAGAGAAATGAGGAACTGAGTCTATTCAAGATGGTGACACCCTTGCATCTCAAATGGATATTTCAACTAAGCAGATTAATTTACGACGCCAGGGAGCCTATAATGGTTGATTGACTTGGTATACATAGGAACCAACATCTAACATCAGGATCTACCATTTGAAGAATGCAATAATAGTCACAGTTGAACAATCGTTGATCATACTTCAACAAATCAGAGCTATGCTCAATTGAACCAACAACATGATGTAATTCTTCATGTCACGTTGTCCTTAACTCACCTAAATATGATTATATATGAATAGAAAATTTGTTAAACAACTGAAAATGTGACAAAGAATACCAACCATTCCAAAATATTGTTATATACAAAACGGGATCTGATAGATCTAATTAATAACTGTTTCTACTTTTGGCACAAGGCCAGCACTTACCCAGTACATTACTGGTACTTTATTTTATCGACCCCGTCAGGATGAAAGGCAAAGTTAAGTAATAACATCGTAAAATTGTAAGGTTTATACAATCTCAATTCCTCGAAATATCACATTTTTAGAAAAATGTATACCATCATGGAAATATTTTTTTCATCTTATATTTATTATATATATTAGGATATTAGGATATTACCTGTTTGAAACAGTGCTGGCTTAAACATAGATCTATGTATGCATGGATTCGTAATTCCTGATGGGGTGGTGGGGGCATCATTGTGATATACACTGTATCATAGGCACTGTAAACATAAAGACGCCCCTCCCTATACAGGTCGAAGGAGAAACAGTGAAAGAGAAGTAGTGAGAAAGAAATATTGATGAAGAATCGAGGTATATTTTGAAGTGTAATCTGTGATGTGGTGATGATGGTGATGTTGGTTGTTAGGGATGGATTTGTTTTGGTTTTATTAGTGGAGGTGCTGGTGGTTATGGTGGTGATGATGATGGTGGTGGTGGCCGTGGCAGTGGTGATGTTGGTGGTGTAGTTGGTGGCGGTGATGGTGCTGGTCTTGGTGATAGTGGTGACGGTGTTATCACTCATACCAATGTAGTCCTAGCTGGCCACCGATGAGGTTGCATTTCATAGGTTTCTTGGGAATGCGTTAACGATAGTTGCTCTAGTCTTATCATAATCTCTACTCTTTTTATCTCTCCTATTTTTATCTGAGGTTTTATATTGCCTATATCCATTCAAGTTCGTACTGAAGAAGAAATTACTTATCAATAAGATCTGTTCCGCAAGTGGATAATTTATCGAGGAAATCGATGATGCGCTGGTGTTCATTGTGTACGAGAACAGCAGGGACTCAACAGATAGCTCCCATTAAGTGGTGTCACAGATAAATATTTATAGATATCTATTATTTGATAGTCTCACAGGCATCATATGTCAATACGTAATATCGTGTGATGATGATGGATACTCAGTCGACGATGAGCTGACAATATCTTTGGATGAACTGACAATATTTTTAGCGACCTTGAAACGACAAAAGGCAAATATGAGCCGGAACAAATACTGCAAACCATTCGACGAGACGTTCTAACGATTTTGCCAATTCATTACACTGGATAAACATACGCAATTGAAAGATTCGGAGAAGCTATAACACACTTATTGACTTATTTCATACGCAATTGTATCACCCAAACTATGGGAGAAGACTGTAATCCCTAACATTATCATACTTTTACTGAGTCTTTCCAATCCACAGAGAACCTGTCATTATCCCACCTCTCAAACACCGACGTAAATTGGTATTTTATATATAGTTCCTTTTTTATATTTAGCAGTTTCTTTTTCAATAACACGTATGGTTGGGGGAAAAAGATTGACCACGTAAGATGCAACCACAGTGCATTTCTGGGAATATCTGATGCTGGTCCTCAAATGAGAAACCAAAGACTGATGAACTCTAACGGAACAGATCTTATTGATAGGTAATTTCTTCTTCAGTACGAATTTGAAATATAAAACCTCAGATAAAAATAGGAGAGATAAAAAGAGTAGAGATTATGATAAGACTAGAGCAACTATCGTTAACGCATTCCCAAGAAACCTATGAAATGCAACCTCATCGGTGGCCAGCTAGGACTACATTGGTATGAGTTATAACACCGTCACCACCATCACCAAGACCAGCACCATCACCGCCACCAACTACACCACCAACATCACCACTGCCACCACCACCACCACCATCATCATCACCACCATAACCACCAGCACCTCCACTAATAAAACCAAAACGAATACCATCCCTAACAACCAACGTCACCACCAAGAACAACAACATCACCATCATCACCACATCACAGATTATACCTCAAAATATCTGTGAAATATCATTATACTCTAGAATGGATATCGCAATTGAAATAATAATAATATAACTATAACAGTGGAAGGTTTATACAAACACCACCAACACCTTCCCAAATAATATCAATTATATAGAAAAATAAATAGCTTCAGTGAAAGGTTGATATCAATATATGTTATTATACGGATTATACTGTATAACATGTGTGGAATATCACAATTGAAAAAAAAAATAATAATAGTGTGTTGTTTTATAGATTATATCCTTGAAGATATACATACGATATGTTGCATAGCAGGAAAGAACATATACATTTATGTTATTACCTATATGAATTACACACCAGAACATCTGCTACGTATCATTATGTGGAAGAACGGATAAATTCTTCTCAGAAATATCAATTATATCGAAAAATGAATATCAACACTGAAAACAATTTATTATTGTATATTATTACTTATTTTCATTATACGCAAGAACATCTGGAAATGTATATATATATATATATATATATATATATATATATATATATATATATATATATATAATGCATTTATCTATATATATATATATATATACGAGTGGAACGTAGTAAAATCGAAGTTATATATATATATATACATATATATATATGTATATTTATATATATATATATATATATATATATATATATATATATATATATATATATATATATATATATATATATATATAATGCATTTATATATATATATATATATATATATATATATATATATATACGCGTGTGGGCGAGAGTATGTGTCTGTGTGAATATTGATTACCACAAATCTGTGACGCACAGAAGCGGAGAACTCAGAGTAGCAGCCAACTGGAGCGTTTGTTCCGACTAAATGAACAACCAGCATATACTACGTAAGTGTTTGTTTGGTATTAACGTATTAATATATGTATGTTTATGTTTAGAAGAAGAAGAAGAAGAAGAAGAAGAAGAAGAAGAAGAAGAAGAAGAAGAAGAAGAAGAAGAAGAAGAAGAAGAAGAAGAAGAAGAAGAAGAAGAAGAAGAAGAAGATGATGATGATAATGATGATCCATTTTTCGCAAAGAGTCTCGTATGGCGTATACTAAGCAATACAATACATTGTGAGAGAGCGTGGCTTAGTGATTCGGTTGTTTGGCTCAACAGTCGTAAGGGCATGTGTTCGAGTACCGGCGGAGCGTTGATCCTTGAGCATGGCTGTTTATTTCACTGCCTTAGTGCACTACCATACAAAAAATGTGTTCTGTCTGTAATTATGAGTGACAGCTGTTTGACTCTTTACCACATGGAAACTCCTCAGATTTGTTTTAAGTTTGGGTGTGTCTATGGCACGGTCAGCAATATGCCGTTCCCTTGATTAAACAAATGTATCATTCTCCTGTGTGTATATTTTATACTGTAAAGCACGTGGTTCTAGACTGCTTTCCCTTGAATGTATGTATGTATGTATGTATTCATATATATACCCAAAACTACTGAGGGTGTCGTAGGGGCGCCATATTGATATGTTAAACCTTCCAGAGCCCATCACCTCTCCAGGTCTGAATATTTTTTCCAGAGAAGGATAGAGAGTAAAAGAGAAGTGAGAAAGTGATTTAGAAGAATCGTCTCCAGTACTAAACTGGTTCTATTTTATAGAACTTAAGTCAAAGTTGACCTCGGCGAGATTTGAACAAAGAGAGAAGAAAGTAGGAACAAATACTGCAAAACACTCTAACCAACGTTCTAACGACTCTACCAATTCGTCGCCTTCTTTCCCTTGTAAAATGCCGTGATAAGACGTATTCATTGATATATTTTGGAACATCGAATGATACCAGACTGACTGAAAAATAGACAGAAAGAGTTAATATCTTATACCGAATATATACGAGATGTGCGTGATATTTTCTGTGTGCATGTATGCGCGTATGCAAATACATGCACACAGACAAACACATGCATCCCCCTCCTCCTCCTCCTTCTTCTATTCATTATATCGTACACACGAAAAATAATTTGGCAAATAGGATTTTCAGTATCTTACATAAACGTAATCGATATGTGTCGGCCATATCTTTAGACCACTGTATACAAAATGTCTGAACGAGATTTAGCCCATTGAGTTTTCCTATGTACGAATCTTAATAAATTAGTTCTGTTTATTTTTATAGAGAGCGCATTTTATCCTTATTGATACTCTAAATATATACAATCACAAACCCACATACACATAAACTCACACGCATATTTATATATTCTAGTTATAGCTGCCTGATGGGGTCATATAATGGTTATCACCGAAATATATATTGCAGCGAATATGAATAAACGAAGTCAATTTTAACCTGTTGATTTACACCTCTTGTTTTTAAATTACTCCGGTGTAAACAGACCCACCTGTCCACTTCGTTGAGTGCTCTAACTTGCATACTGAAGTGTCAGTAAGCAACCAACACATACTCAATTTTCTCTCTCACTCTCACTCTTTGTTTTTCTCTCTGTCCCTCTCTCTGATTCTCTCTCTCTCTCTCTCTCTCTCTCTCTCTCTCTCTCTCTCTCTATATATATATATATATATATATATATATATATATATATATATATATATATATATATATATAACGAAGAAGTTGTGGTAAGGAACCAGATGGACCATAACGCAAAAGCGTAGTAGAGTGGGTAATAGGAAAATGTATGACCCCGATGGCAGAGCTCAAGCCATTTCGACGGCTATTTCTGGACTCAGAAATACCCGTCAAAATGGCTTGAGCTCTATCGTCGGAGTCATACATATTCCTATATATATATATATATATATATATATATATATATATATATATATATATATATATATATATATATATATATATATATATATATATATATATATATATATATATATATATATATATATATATATATATATATATAAGAAAGTAAGTCCATAGAATCCTTTGATCAAATATATACAGTATTTCTCCTCCCAAGCAGCATAATTAACCACACAAAAAATTAATTAAACGAGGCTATAAGTTTAAAATCTACCTATGAAGAAACAGTAGATGAATAAATGATAACTATTTTATCCGCGATCAACAGCTAGAGAAGATTTACCTAGTAGTTCTAATAGCCCGTAGAAATGGACTAGACACATAGCCAATCATACACAATTAGGTACAAAATCAAAGTTAGAAGAAAAAATGTACATAAACATACCAAAATGATTCTATGGACTTATATATTGCTCTGATCGTTGATTATTTAATTAATTAATTCGTCATTGAGCCACACCGTGAATGGTTGCCAATAACACATATATATATCTATGGCTCTGTCTAGTTTATGTATATGTAAACTTATATATTTATATATATATATATATATATATATATATATAATATAAGATCAAAAGATGGTTAAAAGAGTTCCATGTATTTTATTATGCGCATTTCAAAAACAAATATCATCATGGGATGATATTTGCGTTCTCATCAGATGAAATAGGGAGACATGATATGAAGCTTAAAAAAGACCGATGGACAACTTCAAAATGTCCCTGGCCTGGCAGTGCTACCGAGGACCTCTACCAGTTCGAGACAAGCTCTACAGACATGGGCGCCCGGGCAGGGACCCTTCTAAAAAGATCTGTCCGAGATGCGTGCGAGACGAAGAAACCATTGCGCACGCATTCGTACACTGCCCGGGCGTTACCAACCTGTGGGGCTATGTAGAACGACTATTGTCGCGGGTGGGACCAATCCGGTTGACCACCGAGTCCATTGTCATAATCAAACCGCCACCTTCCTTCAAAAACGAAGGAGAGGCAGTTTTCCTTTGTGTGATAGCTATGGCGAAAGATGTTGTATGGGTGGACGAGGTTAAAAGGGCTGAGGTCAGACACCTTTCTCTCCGGCCAACAACTGATTCTTTTTTTCAAATACCACTTTGGAAGAAGAATCAGGATGGAGAGAGAGGTGCTGTACCCCAGCAATTTTTATGAAAGGTGGGTGAAAGTGGCGAGAATGGCCCGAGTGAATGGGCCTTCTCACTATATCAGCCTCACTATATCAGAGGAAGAGAGGAAAGGGGTACTCCCTCTTCGTACTCCTGGAGATGAGGGTTGCACATTTTTTCGGGGGTATGTGTTACCCATATGTAATGTCTCCCCCTATTGGGGAAAATCGATTAATTTTTAAATTGCATTTGTGATAGTATTTTACACGTTTTTATTGTATGTAAATTTCCCCCTTTGTATTTGTCCCCTTCTTTTGTGCCCCTGTGTCTAATAAAGAAACATATCTATCTATCTATCTATCTTTCTATCCATCTATCTATCTATCTATCTACATATCTATCTATCTATCTATCTATCTATCTATCTATCTATCTATCTATCTATCTATCTATCCATCTTCGTTGGCCTTGCACTCAAGAGGTTGAGTGTTCGATCTTTTGACCGGGAGATGCCTGTCACTTTATTTCACGTTGCTCCAGTTTACTCAGCTATAGATATGAGTTGCACCGTCACCGCTGCCAAACTGTATCAGTCATTTCCTATCCCTTCGACAACATCGGTGAAGTGGATAGGGTAGAGCGTTATGTATGGCCCACTGCTTGTCTTCGATAAATAAACTTACCGGACTTGTGCTTCGAAGGGAAACTTTCTACGTGTAAATCCCATGCTGATTCGTGACCGAATGGGATCTTTACCCTTTATATATATATACAAACACATGGCTATCAACACTGCACTGGGAATATATCTATCTTCTTAATTTGATAACATGGATTATAACAAACGAGAAAATCTGTGAAATATTCAATTTGGGGGGCGAATGAATATCACACCCTTGAAATAGCAATAGCAAAACAACAACAACAACTGATATTTGATCAGTTATCATATGGATTACTCATTGTGTTAGTTGTGTAAAATATCTATTATATAAATTATTTATCGGTATTGTGGATGATTCTGAAGCACGGATTAGTCATGGATTAGAAGTAAGTATAGTAGTATAGACAACTAACCGGCCATACAACATTCCAGAATATTGTTATCGTAATAATCTATGAGAGAAATGAGATCTATAGAAAATTGTTCCATTCACAATGAGGATAGGGATTTCCCAGCTCCAATACTACAAAGAGAAAGGAAGAGATATATCTCCTTCTCTTTATATATATATATGTGTATATAATATATATATATATATATATATATATATATATATATATATATATATTTATACATACATATATATAATATGTGTTTGTGTGTGTAAGCACGCGAATGTATATGTATATATATGTATATATGTATATATGTATATATATATATACGTATATATATATATATATATATATATATATATATATATATATATATATATACAGAGAGAGAGAGAGATAGGAGGGGATGTGTGTGTGAGGCATGTGTACATGTTCATGGGGCTATATGCATATATAGAGGCATATATCTTTGTGTATGTGTCTATGTATTTGTGACTCTACGTGAATGTGTGTGTATAAACATGCACACAGACAGTGTCGTCATTTACGAACAAATATAGGCATGTATGTTTGCCTTTATGTGCGCAGCCGATAATTGATACAAACACGTCCACATATAAGCCTCCAGATATAGCTCCGTGTATAAACTCATGCACACAAACAAAGTTACATAAACATCCGATGAATGGATCTATATATATACACACACTGAATACAATCCGGCTTCCGTCTACATACACAACCCTACACATAGATAAACACACATAGATGGATACAACCATACACATACACACAGGTCTGCACCACTTTCCCTTCAAATATATTTACTCACTTGAACATATTGAAACCCAGAAGTCTCCACTCCTTCCCATACACACATATACATACACACTTGCATACATACACACATATGTACATATATATATATATATATATATATATATATATATATATATATATATATATATATATGTATATATATATATATATATACACTCATATTTTTTTTCGCACCACGCCTCCCACATCCACACCACATATAAACACAATCACATACGTGCGTACCCCCACTTACACACTCAACCTCCGGAATCCAGAACATGGAATCTCGTCCTTCTTCTCACATACACACACACACACACGCACTCACGTACACCTATACACATACACAAACGGCACCTTCAGCCTTGCCAGCTTGAGCCCCCCCTCCCCCCCCCCCTCCATCGCCCAACTCCACCCGTCACCACCATTACACGCCTCACACCTTCATCATCTTATTGTTAATTCTTATGTTTATTTTACGTTTATTTGTTCTCCTTCCCCCTTTTTTCTAAATGTATTTCCACACACCTCGGAACCTTCTTCCTAACCTATTTATCCTGAAGAAGGGCTTATGCCCGAAACGTCCCCCCCCCCCCCCGCCCTACTCTCAAGGGCGTGGACCTAATAAACCTCTCTGTTTTGTTCCCGTCTAAATTTGCACTATATATATATATATATATATATATATATATATATATATATATATATATATATATATATACATATATATATTAATATATAAGTATGTATACGTACATACATATATGTATACAGACGTACAGTAGTATGTATATATATGCATACATGCACACATATATATATGTACGTATGGATTCACCGAACATTGATTATAATGCTCGGTGTGTTTGTAAACAAACATC
>OZ024742.1:99521803-99524303 GCA_964016885.1 Eledone cirrhosa | reverse complement strand
CCGGTCTGGTTTTGCAGCAAAGATACAAACATTCCAGACTTTATAGTTTTAAGTTGTATGTGACACAAGGGTTCGCTTTAGATGGAATCATGTTCTTCCCTTCCAACCCTAGACCCTCTATGAACTAGCAAATATTGACAAAACACATTCCTCTCTTGACCATCTTATCTACTATATGGTTATGTAGAACAAAATATAAAATGTGACCATTCTTTAAACATGACTAGGTTTCCTCTCTTTACAGGCTCCTCATCTCCACCCCCTTCTACAGATCTCTACTTCATTACCTTTAACGGAAGTAGATTCTTAATCTTGCAATAAACTATAAGCATGACGTAAGTTATCTGCTTTCACCGCTCAACTTATAAAAGGGGTTGCCTCCCCTTTCACTTATACACATATATATATATATATATATATATATATATATATATATATATATATATATATATATATATATATATATATATATATATATATATATATATATATATATATATATATATATTTATATATATATATGATTTTTTAATGCGATGAAATACCAACGAAGGTTGGAAAATCACTGACGAAGGACTATTTTTATCATATGTAACCCATTGGCAACCACACAGTATTCTTTCTTCTCATGTTTTTTATATATATTTACCTCGGCTGCGTTTGTCTGTTTCTCTCTTACTGCTTCCCCGCTCTCTCTGTTTCTCTCACCTCCTTTCGCCCCTTCTTTCAGTTACACTTTCTCTCGACTGACCTCTTCCTCGCACTTCCACTCACTCTCTGTTTCTCCCCTTCTCACTTCCTCCCGTTTGGCTTGTAGTGGGTTCTCTTCCTGCTCACATCTCACTCACGTCGGATGGTCTGTATATCTCTCTCGCTCATGAAATCCACCCAGCTTATGCTGACCGGATAACCATGTTGCTTGTTTTTTCCTATCTTTGCGTTGCTTTCATCCTTCTATGTTTTTTACTTGTCTCACTCGCTTTACGCGATTTACTTGTCCCAATAGCTGTATTTAGCTATTGCTCGCACCAACTGGAGGTATATGATTTTTAATGCGACGAAATACCTATGAAGGTTGGAAAATCACTGACGAAGGACTATTTTTATCATATGTAACCCATGTGCAACCACGCAGTATTATTTCTTCTCATGTTTTATATATATATATATGTGTGTGTGTGTGTGTGTGTGTGTGTGTGTGTGTGTGTGTGTGTGTGTATGTGTGTGTGTGTGTGTGTGTGTGTGTGTGTGTGTGTGTGTGTGTGTGTGTGTGTGTGACGGGCAGACTGACGGAGAAACAGCTTTTTTTAATAATATAGATTATAGAGTTTAATTTGATGAAGATTTTGTTGATATCTCTAATATGTCGAGGGACCACTTAGAGGATTCCTGTTATTTAACAGTGTTTCATTGAATGTACTGAAGGGTGATTTAGCATTAGTTTAGAATGAATGTAATGAAATGAGAAGAAGTGTGGTGTAATGTTATTGAAGTAGTGTAGTCAGTGTGATAATATATAATATAGGGCTAATATAATAGTGTAATGCAGAGTTAGTGTGCTAACCTTTTAAACAGTCTCAATGTTATATTAAGATAGCTAATGAAGAGTAATATAGTGTAAGTGTAGTGTTAATGCAGTGTTATTGTGATGAAATGTAATGTAGCGTTTGTATAGTGTATGTGTGGCTACTGTAGCGCTGTGTAACAAAGTGCTAGTTTAGTAATAATGCGGTGGTGTGTAATATAATCTCAGTGTACTAATCTTATGAAGTGAAGTATAGTGTTAGTGTAGTGTTAATGTGATGAACTGTAATGAAATGTTGTCAGATATTACGTCACAGTGAAACTGACTGGTTATTACGTTAATTATATAGTGGTCTGTGGAATACTCAGCCAGTTATATTTTAATCTAACGAGTAGGATGTGTCAGTTACTCAAACAACTGAATGCTCATCGTCAGAACCGACGGAGGATCTATCAATATGCTGGCGCATTCTATATATATGTTGATACATTTGTCGATTTTATTGCTTTTATTAATGGCGTTCTTGTTGTTAACGTTGCGCTATCGCAACGATCTTGAATGCAATTTCTCTCATTGAAGCATTTCGAGGCTCAACACTATTCGACTACCAAACAATTATACAGACAATTATACGGAGTTTATACCACATTGCCACGCACAATAATAAACGCAAATCCACTGATCCTTCTTCTCCAGGCAGGGCTTCAGTCAATACATAAATCATATTTATTTATATTTATATAAAAATCAATATCAATATCATATATATATATATATATATATATATATATATATATATATATATATATATATATATATATGTGTGTGTGTGTGTGTGTGTGTATATATATATAAACGGAAAAAATGAAACGAAATTTCATGTAACACTCTTAGTACGGCTGTTACTTAAATATAAGTATGTATACATACATACATATATGTATACAGACGTACAGTAGTATGTATATATATATA
>OZ024742.1:99496803-99519303 GCA_964016885.1 Eledone cirrhosa | reverse complement strand
GTGAGCCGAAGTTAAAGCTGCGCTAGAAATGAGCAGAGATGACACCAAGTATCTGCGAGGGACAGATAATACGACAACATCTCAGTACTATTTTAGTCTGAAACCTTCGCTGTGAAAAATCATACCGTGATCCCTTGCAAAACCAGCAAAGCCATTATATACGACTTCCACATGGGAAGAAGAATAGTAAGAGTTTGCATCATTCCCAGGATTTCACGAGGACAAGATTTGTGGTTTACTTGGGTTTACTTGGATATACTTCTCCAAATCAGGCCTGAGATCCGTAAAAAAATTTGGACCTCATCCGTCTGAAAAACGGACCGTCACTGCAGGTAATGACCGAGGGCAGAGTGGAACGGTTTCATCTTCTGGCGAAACAACGCATTTGCGAGCGTTCTGCCTTCAGCTAAAAAACACAAGGGGTGATAAGCCTCCAGTGCTGCCGATGCTGGTGCCGGGACCAATACCAACCCCAGCACCAACAACACTACCAACAACAACACAAAAAGAAACACCACCACCAACGTGAACCACCCATGTGGAAGACAGGGAAAGCTATCCAATTCACACTTCCCCCAAAATACACGCATTGACACAAACAAAAACACCAGCACACATGCAAAGACACCTCGTGTTCCAGTAAGAAACACGAGGCAAAACGAAAGGATAAACAAAACAAAAGAGGACCCCCCCACAAAAAAAATCATTACAGACACACCCACAATAGAAAATGCAGACACTATACACACAACAAACACTTAATCCCCCCCCCCCCCCCAACGGAAACAACCACAAGAAACACAAGAATAAAACAAGACACCCAACTTTGTGCTAATAAGAAGGGCCAACAAAGACTTGGTGGCCCTGATAGCACAAAGGCAAGACATAGAGAAGTAAGGCTAAATATACGGCACCAGCACATTTCACGTACCGTAGGATCTAATGATGCTATGTATGTCGTTCGTGCGTACAAAGGGATTAAAGAGAGCTTTAATCGGGACGAGGGAACTTAGAATATGAAACACACTTCAAGACCTTTAAAGGTGTTATCAAAGCAAACCCGACCAACCATGCATATCAAACCACCTGAAATCCACAAACCCCCGGAAGATAAGTAAACATTTCATCTCTGTTTTAGCTTACCAACATGGTCATTCTTTAGGCGCCCGGAAGCTTTTCTGGGAATGTCTCGGTCTGTACTCTTAACAGGGGACTGGACAGGCATATTAAACGCATGATGGGATTGTGTGGAAATAGCTGATAGGAGTGGTGTGTGTGCAAAAGCCTCATGTACTTAATCAGACAGTTCCAACTGACTGATAGGTACCGATAATATTTCTCTAATGCGCCAGTACGAACCTGGATCAAGCGCATAGTTTCATATAGATCGTATATAGATTGTATTTTTATTAGGTCAATAGATAAGGATAGTATAGGTTTTCCACATTTTCAAACGGTCGCTTATTCAGATCACAAGTTTGTGATCTGCATAGTTGACCTAGATAAAACAGGTTAGGACCTAGTTAATGGAAGTAGAACATGTCGTTTCCGGCACGCAAAGCCTACAGGGACCGGGTCAACAATTTCATTATGCAAAAGTTGACAGAGGGACGCCAACAACAGGTGGAGTGCTCTCAAAAAGGATATTAGTGTAATCTCGATAGATTTTAGTATAGACGTATGGAAGTAGCGTTTGAGAAAAATAGAAATTGGTGTGAGCTGGTAGCTAAATTAGACCAGGCTATTTGTAGTGGCATAGCAACTGACGTGCTTCTGACGAGAATGACATAAGGCATGGGCTCGAAGAAACGGGGGAACCGAAGTTGTTCGATGGGACCGAGTGGCAGACTGGCATCGTGGTATTCGGTTTTTACGGACAGAAACATACGTGAGTTGAACGACTCCAGGCAGATGTGTAAGGCCTTTCGCCAGCACATTTTCTCTGTTGTTCGGGGAAAGTGTGTGTGTGTGGGGGGGGGGGGTCGGCGATGGTGGCAGAGTTCAGTCCCTACCTCGACGGCATAGCGCGTCTCTCGACGGCCGATGGTGTGCGTTGCGAAATGCCGATAACTTCAGCAGAGATTTGAGACCCCTTAATCGGCTGCACGAGGTGCAAGTCACTCGGTTTGGATGGTGTGCCCTATGAGCCTTACGTAGATATAACAGACTTGTTTTCTGATCTCCTCGAAGAGCTTTACTGCAACAGATAGTGGAACGAGAGTATTCCCTGTTCTGTGAGAGCTAGAGCTCAGTGTCGCTGATAAGTAAAGGCAGGAACATGAGGGATATGTTAGACAACTACATACACATAACTCTGCTAAACATAGAATTTAAGATTTTCCCCAATGTGTTAGCAAAGTGGTTGGCGCTTTTCGTCTAGGGTTAGGTAAGGGAGGCGCAAATTTGCGCAATCCTGAACAGATCCATATATGCGATACATTATAGAGAGGGTAATGTGTAAACCTGGTTTCAAAGAGAGCTTATCTCTCTTTGTTTGCTGAAAAAAGAAGTAAGTGACATAGTCACTACTTTAAAATAATAGCGTAAGGTCTTCAAAATGCTATTAATTAAGCATACAGTGTATTGCAAAATACACTATATATACATTAATATATATATATATATATATATATATATATATATATATATATATATATATATATATATATATATATATATATATATATATATATATTATGAAATACTGTGTGCTTCTTGCTCATAATAATTTCTATACTTTTCATATATATATATATATATACATATTTGTGAATGTGTGTCTCGGCTAAAGCTGATGCAAATTATTCAAATTCTGGATTAAATTTATTGCCATAAAATATTTTCCAGTTCCTTTATGAATTGTAGGAGTTATCTGTCTATCCATCTATCGATCGATCGATCTAAGTCTCACTCACTCTTTCGCCCTCTCTCTCTCTCTCTTTATTTGTATATATATATACATGTGTGTACGTGGTTGTGTGTGTGAGTGTAACGAAAAAGCTGGACGTATAGGAGGCTAGTAAAGCAAAGTGAGAATACAACACAAAACAATAATCAAAGGCAACAGCAATCCATGCACCCCATCTCTTTCCGTTCTTCATCCCACATTAAACAAGAAATAAACAAACTCACATCTTTATTTGATAAATGGCTGCCGGGCAGGAATCGTCTTGTGAAGCTTTTATTCATTGATGCAGCAGGACTCTCCTTCATTCCACCCTCCACTAAAAAATACTTCCACATTCACCTTCAGTTACTCAATTTCATATACGTACATACATATACACAGACACATGTACAAACTGAGATGCACGTAGCAGGGAAGAAGACATGCAGGAATGCAGAAATGCAACAAGTAGTTTTGCACGCAAGCACAGTGCAAAACCGTACATCTTTATTAGAAAAAAATTGCTTCGATTTGAAAGTGAATTGTTGCAATTGTTGTGCGTTCCGAAAATTGAAAGTGATGTGATTGTATGATTTTTATTGTATGTATATTTTTTATACCGTACATATGTGTCTCTCTCCCTGTGTCTGACAGTGTGTGTATGTGTGTTTGCGTGTTGGTGTATGAATTATCTCTTTAATCATGCTCTGGTGTACTTGATTTGTGCATTCCTACGTCTGTTTGTATGTATGCATATATGAATGTGTGAGTTTGTGCATGTGTAAGTCTGTACGTGGGAGGTATGTTTATATATGTGTGTGTCTGTGTGTGTGTTTATGTTCGTCAGTGCGAATTTGTCTGTGCGTGTATGTATGTTCTCTATGTTGGCGTATTTCGGTGTACGTGTATGTGTAAGTCTGTATGTGTGAGGTATGTTTATATATGTGTGTGTCTGTGTGTGTGTTTATGTTCGTCAGTGTGCATGTGTTTGTGCGTGTATGTATGTTCTCTATGTTGGCGTATTTGGGTGTACGTGTATATGTAAGTCTGTATGTGTGAGGTATGTTTATATATGTGTGTGTCTGTGTTTATGTTCGTCAGTGTGCGTTTGTCTATGCGTGTATGTATGTTCTCTATGTTGGCGTGTTTCGGTGTGCGTGTATTTCTGTTTTTTCAAGTGGGTCTTTTATTTTCGTTTCCTTTCCAGTATTTTATACATGGTATATTTCTTCATTTTTCATTTTCCATTTTTCTTCTAGTAGAATGTTTTTATTTCCTTTATTATATCTTCATTATCATTAATAACAATAATAATAGTAACAACAATAATAATAATAGTAACAACAATAATAATAATAGTAACAACAATAATAATAATAGTAACAACAATAATAATTATAATAATGATAATACATTTTTTATTATTTTTATTATTATTAATATTATTATTATTATTATTAGAGTTTCTAGTTTTTTTAATTTATCATATTGAATTTATTTTGGTAATATTTAACACACACACACACACACACACACACATACACACACACACACACACACACACACACACACACATACATATATATATATATATATATACAAACATACACACATAAACATCTCACTCCCTCTCTCACTCTCTCTTTCTCTCATTCTCTCTCCCTCTCTCTGAATATATATATATATACATATATATATATATATATAAATATATATATAAATATATTTATATATATATATATATATATATATATATATTTATATATATATATATATATATATATATATATATATATATATATATAAATATATATATATATATATATAAATATATATATATATATATATATATATATATATATATATATATATATATATATATATATATATATATATATATATATATATATATATATATATATATATATATATATATATATATAAATATATATATATATATATATATATATATATACATATTCCTACTTCCCTGTATCCTATTTTTCTGAAACGTTTCTCAGTTTTTGCTTTTTATTTCTTTAGTCATAGAATATAAATGAAATCGCGAGAAATCGCTTTGAGTTCAAGGATTCAATTCTCTTTGTGTTTTGTATCGGCTGTTCAGCTGTAATAACCAATGAAAAATAATAATGTCTCTCCGTTTATAACAGCCTTTTGCAATGGAATTCACTCCAGCAGATCCCAGCATGTATGGCTGAGTGATTACAATACACAATATCCTTTATTTACATAGATTGGGCGTTCTGCTTCTTCCTGTAAGTCCATGGTAGGCTCGTAGATTTTCTTGGAGAATTACGTGATAACGTGTCTATTCTCCCTACATTAAACGTCTCAGCCGACGAACATACATACATACACGCATGCACGCACGGAGATACACACAAGGACTTATACATTCGTACACTTGTGGTATTGATTATAGTACATTCATATGAATAGTACACCGAAAGCATTTAATATTGAACTATTATATATATATATATATATATATATGCATATATATACACACACACACATGCATGCACACACACACACGCAGACACACAACAACACACACACACACGCAGACACACAACAACACACACACACACTCTCACACACACACACATATAT
Source organism: Eledone cirrhosa (assembly GCA_964016885.1). Taxonomy (NCBI): domain Eukaryota; kingdom Metazoa; phylum Mollusca; class Cephalopoda; order Octopoda; family Eledonidae; genus Eledone; species Eledone cirrhosa. The sequence goes on along the minus strand of OZ024742.1, from coordinate 99,513,782 downwards.
GAAGGAGGAGGCAACAAATTTTCAGTTCTACATATTATTTTCGCAAACGCGTGCTTCACAAATGATCAGCTCTGAGCTTTAATCAGTTACAATCAACTTGGATACTTACATCTCTTTTTTGGTTTCAAAGTCTGATCTTGGCGTTTGCGATACACACATTATGGGTAATTAAGAATACAGTATCTCTTTTGGCATATTATATATATATATATATTTAAAAAAATAGAGGTGTAACACACGAGTTGTGATATATTAGTAAAAGGAAAAGAAAATGGTGACAAATTTTTCCCAGTGAAAAATAGTTTAATTAGGAATAAGTATAAATTAGTAATAAGTATTGGTTAGTATTCGGTTTTATTTTTAAGTTTTTACCGTTTGCGCATTTCTAATGCTTTTCAAAAATAATTTTGAGATAGAACGCTCGTGATGTTTGCTCTAATCTGATCAGTTTTGGAAATTCTTCCTGTTTTATGTTAAAAAAGTGGCTCCAGAGCCACTATATATATATACATATACACGCACAAATACATATATGTATGAGTCTAATTCTATTTTTCAAGATATATATATATATATATATATATATATATATATATATATATATATATATATATATATATATATATATATATATATATATATATATATATATATATATATAATATATATATATATATATACATACACTCATTGTAAAATAGAATTGAAAACTTCCACCCTGTATTTATTGCAAGAAATACTCTAATATTACCCATGAACCTCCATAATGGAAAAAAGTGAGCATTAGCAAGAGAGTCACAAGCTATGCAATAAAGTTTTTTTAATTCTTTTTTTCTAGTGAGAGACTCATAGTCTTCATTAAGACATCTCTCTAGGAGAAAGTCCCTCTGATATAAAACCTGCGACTTATTTGCATCTAATGCTTTAGATCGGATCTTTCTGGCAAATGCATTCGAATTTCAGAGAATGGGATTGGTCCAATGCAAAGCCTTACCTCACTTAAAAAAGCTACATAGGATTTTACCTCTTGTTCTTGATTTGGTCGGTTGGAAGTAATCTTGGCCAGAGCAAAACCCCTACTTCAACGTGCTGTTAGCTAACAGCGGCTTCTTGCAACCGATTACTTTCTCCCTCGCTATCACCAACAGCAATAAGAAAAGAAATCGTGCCAAAAGAAAAACTATCTAGTTCTACTTACTCAACGTGAAAACCATGTTGCATTGTTTAGCTTTCTATCACTTTCAACGTTATACATTACATATAATGCCTCCTTATATATATATATATATATATAAATGTGTTGGCATGCAAACAAAACTGCAGACACTAATGTTTCTGAGTCATTTATGTGAAAATGTGTGTGTAACTTACTAAGGCGTAACGTACGTAGCGATCTCGCAAACACACACACGCTCGCAGACGCGTACACACTCATATACAAAATGTGACGTCGTCGTCGCAGTGTTATAAAATATCCGTTTTTAGATAAAAAGCTATATTTTTTAATCCAAATGAAAATAAAATGTGCCTGTTAATTCCGGGGTCTAATACCTTCTAAAATTTGATTTCATTTGGTCGATCCGTTTGAGAATGCATAAGGAAAAGACAGACAGACAGACAAAGAATTTTACATATATATATATATATATGTGTGTGTTTGTGTGTGTGTGTGTGTGTGTGTGTGTGTGTGTGTGTGTGTGTGTGTGTGTGTGTGAGTGAGTGTATGTGTCTGTGTGTATGTGGGATGGGGGAGATAACACATATACCCTTAACGGAATACTTCGGCAGATTCATTGTGACAGGTGTGTCACAAAGATGTCCCTTTGAATTACAAATACAGTTTATCTCGTATGCTACATTTGCGCTATATATATATATATATATATATATATATATAGGAACCAGTAAGACCCCGACAGCTGAGCTCAAGCCGTTTCGACGGCTAATTCTGGACTAAATGAAAATTTATCCTGGTATTTAAATAGCCGATCTTCTCAAGGGGTAATTCCATATATGGTCAAAGTGATTGTCAAAAATCAGTAGTAATTCTGTGGTTGCAAATTAGTAGGGGAGATGGTGACTAAACCTGCCAGTAGGAGAAAGAGGGGAGGGGGTGGAGTAGACCCAATCAAGCGTTGGTAGTGCCAGCTACAGCTGGGCATGAGGTCAAAGAAGATACAGGGGAGGGGGAGGGGGAGGAAGTCGGAACGGTAGGTAGAACAATGGGGGGTAGAAATAGGAAAGAAAAAATACTGAGAGTGAAGAAAAGCAAATAAGTGTAAAGAAAAAGAAAAAAAAAAGAAAAAGTAAAGTAAATTAAATTCAACGACCTAGGTGTCAGGCTATTGTTAGGCGAGAATAAAATAAAGAAAGAAAGAAAGAAGTAAATAAATAAATAAATAAATAAATAAGGAAATAAGTAAGAGAACTAGGTGTGACGAATAAGGCAAGGACCCTTTTAAGAGGTATAAGTACGTAAATGATACGGTGACGGGTCAACAAAAGGGGCTAAAATACTAAAGAGACTACCACGAAATAAACAATAAAAGTTTCCATCCCGGGCCAGCAACGACCCAGTGCAGCAAAGTGAACTTGTACGAGATAATAATTCTGAGTCCCGGGAAAAATATATACTAATGCTAACTCTAAAAGATCTAAAACAAGCTACATGAAAGTTCGTACGAAATAAAGGTAGAATACGGAGAAATAAATTCAGAATCCACCCCGCCCAGAAGAAAAGCGAAGCAAGAAATACTGAAACGAAAAAATAAGGCATAAGTGCCACTAAGAAATATAGAGGGCACAGAGAATAGTGGGAGCGGTCGGAAAAAGGGGGAAAGTATCCGGGGTCTAAGCCAACTGCTATAAAGGGCGGAGTCCACCAAATCTATCAAAGACTAGGGGAGGGGGGGGGGGGGGGTACTAAGGCTACATGGGGCCAAAGGGCAGCCTCGGGTGGGCGAGAAAAGACGCCGACAAAGGAGAAGAGCTGGGGTAGAAGGACAAAGGAGAGAGGGGGGAAGGAAATAAAGGAAGCGATAAAAGAATACAAAGAAGATCTTACGTCTTCCTTGGCAAGCAGGGGTTACCCATTGCAAAATCGGCAACTGGGGTGTTATAGCCCCAGTCTACCCCCCCGGGTCATTATGGGGTTTGAGGGCGAGGTAAGTCCTACGCAATCTATGTTTACATGCAGTAACCAGTTCATCTTTCTTGTTTAGGAGTTGGTCCGTCGAAAACAGCATTTGTAAAGTTTCCTCCGAGCATAAATTGCACGGACGGCGTCCTCCCGTGTAAGAATTGGCTCTGGACAGTAATCTCCAAGTGAGATCATAGGTGATGTTGTTGTCCTTGAGGTCCCATATGTGGCCCGAAAGTGTAGTGGCGTGACGCCGGGCCGGGTTTCGGAAGGTATGTCTATGTTGGTATAGCCGGGTCTTGAAGTCACATGCGGTAAGTCCTATATAGGCTTTGTTGGAGGTATCCGTCCTCACGTTGCACTGGTAGATCACATTACGGTCTCTGCATCTATTGTCGAGTGGGCAAATAGATCTATCCGGGCAGTTACACCTCCTGGTCGGTTCTCCACTGCTAATTAGGTTATTTCTGCCATCGGGGTTGAGTTTTTTGTTGTTAGAGGAGACGATGTTTTGTGCGAAGTTTGGTGTAGTGCTGTAAGAGAGTTTGATGGTATTTTTGTTAATTATGTTGTGGTAGCGGTGTTGTAATGGGAAGTGTTTTTCAATGAGCCTAAAGAATAGTTTCCCGATGGGAGTAGTCACCTCTGCGTTGTGGGGAGGATTGAACCATGTTACATTGCGTGAGCGGCGGTGTCTCCTGCTGGTTCCGCTAATGGGAGCTGGGCAGTAGGATATTTCCTCCCGGAAACCACTCCGCTTGAGGGCCTGATTGTAATAAGGCGCATGTTCATCGAATATCCGCTCATTAGCTGACAAACGGGATATGCGGAGGGAGATGTTTTTGACCAGGTTGTTTGTGATGTTCCTAGGATGGTTTGATCGGCGGTGGATGTAGTGCAGATTGTCATTAGGTTTCCTGTATGGGTAGTACAGGTCGTTTTCGAGATCGAGGGTTACGTCCAGGAAGTTTACTCGGGTCAGGGACGTTTGTAGGGTTATTTTAAATCCCCAGTCGCGGAAGAATCTGATTAATTGTTTCCGGACCCGATCTGTACTACTGGGGTTGTACCCTTTAAGGGTAAGGAGCCCATCATCACGGTACAATCCACCACCGAATGCAGGAAACATATCAGTGAGTTTGGCTATTAGGAATAATCCTATAAGATCAGTGACCTCCGCCGAATCCGTGGCGCCCATGCTGACGTCGAAGGGTGAGTCAGGAGCTCTTTTTATCCATTTAGAGTTGTCAAAGAGTAAGACTGTCTTCCTGGCGTGGAGGATGATTTTTCTTTCCTGGTCGGTGATGGGCACGAGTGTTTCGGCGAAGTCCAAGGCGGCAGTAAGTAGCGGTAAGGTGATTGAAGCATAGTAGCTCTCTATGTCGAACTGTATCTTCTTTGACCTCATGCCCAGCTGTAGCTGGCACTACCAACGCTTGATTGGGTCTACTCCACCCCCTCCCCTCTTTCTCCTACTGGCAGGTTTAGTCACCATCTCCCCTACTAATTTGCAACCACAGAATTACTACTGATTTTTGACAATCACTTTGACCATATATGGAATTACCCCTTGAGAAGATCGGCTATTTAAATACCAGGATAAATTTTCATTTAGTCCAGAATTAGCCGTCGAAACGGCTTGAGCTCAGCTGTCGGGGTCTTACTGGTTCCTATTACCCACTCTACTACCTCAAGTATTGAGTACTTTGGTGCGTTATGGTCCACCTGGTTCCTTACCACATTTCCTTCGTTATATATATATATATATATATATATATATATATATAGAGAGAGAGAGAGAGAGAGAATTCACATGAATCAAAGTTCTGTTCAAACCATTTATTAGCTTACAATTGTTTCGTCCAAACCGAGGTTTGGAGCCTTCGGAGCAATTTTTCAATGATTGTTTACATACATAACCTCCTTTCCAACACAAGAGACATACAGTACGTGTCTGTATGTCTCTTGTGTTGGAAAGGCGGTCATGTATGTAAACAATCATTGAAAAATTGCTCCGAAGACTCGACTCCAAACCACCTCGGTTTGGACGAAACAATTGTAAGCTAATAAATGGTTTGAACAGAACTTTGATTCATGTGAATTCTATATAACTGCTCTGTAGAACAACTAATGTTATTACATTGAGCTATTTATCTTACTGGTAACAAGGTAGTAATAAATTACTGTCTTTCACTGTTTAGGGTTTAAAATATACATAACTATAAAAAGTTTTAGTGTATACATAACCATAAATAGTATCCTTAATACTATATATATATATATATATGAAATATATGAAATATAAGAATCAAAGAACTGTTCAAAACATTATTGTGCTTACAGCTGTTTCCTCCAATCCGAGGTTTGTATTCTTCGGAGCAATTTATTAATGCATGGACAGTTATATGACCTCGTTTTCAGCCGAGAGACATACCGATACATATTCAAACATTGATACATATTCAAACATTGTGGGTCAACATTCATTACAGAATTTAGAGTGGCAGGGTAGTATTCAATGGCGATTCTCGAAACGTAACAGCCTCCTGTATTGAACTAAAGAACACCAGACTACGATCTCTAAATGGATTGTCAAACGCTCAATATCGAATTGTCGTGGATTATGTGAGGGGCATATAATCGAAAAATACACTCCCCTGACCATGAAAATGTCGAAGTACATGAAATACTTGACATCCCTTCGCTGTGCATCTCCAATACTTTTAACACTTTTAATGCTTGCACTATTTTTAATGCTTATAACATTTCTCCACACACAGACTATATCAATCATATAAAGAATTTGCCACCAGATCTACCAACCTAACACTCTTGTTTACCTACCTAAGTGCCTCTACCACACATATCTCTCTGCCACACTATATAAACAAGACGCACATGCGTGCCACACATATAAAATTTGCACTATATAACCGCTTATCTTCATGTTGTATTTTAACCTGTATTTTTGATTTTTGATTGTACCTCTTAATATAAATGTAATCTCGAAGTGTGTACTGCCACTCTAAATTCTGTAATGAATGTTGACCCACAATGTTTGAATATGTATCAATGTTTGAATATGTATCGGTATGTCTCTCGGCTGAAAACGAGGTCATATAACTGTCCATGCATTAATAAATTGCTCCGAAGAATCCAAACCTCGGTTTGGAGGAAACAGCTGTAAGCACAATAATGTTTTGAACAGTTCTTTGATTCTTATATTTCATATAACTGCTCTGTAAATCATCTGATGTTTTTACATTGAGCTACTTAACTTACTGGTAATAAGGTAGTAATACATTACTGCCTACCACTATTTAGGGTGTGTGTAAAATACTTATAACTGCATAAGGTTTTGTATTTACATAACCATAAATAGTATAACTAATACTATATATATATATATATATATATATATATATATGGATGTATATTATCACCCGCTACCGTAATTATCCTCTTCAATCCAGTCAAGACTATAGAGATTAGGCCCCTCATGATACTTCCTTATTCTTTTTTCCTTAGTTTTTTGTATATTGATCTTAAAAGGCGACGTACAGACAGTTGTTAGCGCGTCGTATTACATATCTCACCATTCATCTTATTAACAGGTTTCTGTGAACAAATCCCATATCCGGCTCAACAAACATAGCAATATTCCTGGGGCTGTGAACTGATGGGAATGACAGATTGTCGAACAAGATGCTTTGTGGTGTCTGGTGCGATTCTTTGCGTTCTGAGTTCAAATCCCGTGACCATCCGCTTGGATTTGCGATCGTCATATAATATCAGCAATAGAAAAAACAATAAAATATACAGGCTTTCCTTTATCTTTTTATTAAGTTATGATAAATGTAGACATATATGTTGACAGGGAATTCGCAAAACCATTATTAACGGTATTTGGCAAGTTTTCCGGTACTCGTTCTGGCTCTTTACTCTCTTTGAGCTCAAAGCCTGCAACTTTGCTTTCTCGAATGTCGAGGTCTCTAGAGAAGTAGCAACCTAGTGCAGGCACTGATTTTACATACATATGTATTTCTCACCGCCTCTCTTTCACACTCTTCTATCATGAGTTATGAGTCAACCTCTCTCTCTCTCTCTGCCCACTCTCGTTCTCTCTTCCTCACTGTCTCACTCTCTGTATGTATGCACACACACACACACACATATATATATACATATATATACATATATATATATATATGTGTGTGTATACATAAATATATATATATATATACATATATATATATATATATATATATTTATATATATATAAATATATATGTATGTGTGTGTGTGTGTGTGTGCATACATACATATATATATGTATATATATATATATATATATATATATATATATATGAACACATAACTTGTAATGTTATTCCAAAGAGCTATTAACCCTCTGCACGTACGAAGTAACTTTTCAGTTTTTCTCAATTCAACGTTTTGCTGTTATTGTTTGGCAACAGATAAGTCCTCAACCATCAAGCAGCTCTATCCACTATCGTTAGGTAAATCTATGAATACATTTTCCACCGTGTTCTTTCTTTCAAGAGGTTAGGGTGGGATTTCTGAGTGATTTGAATACTATTTTTAGCGGAGCAAACGATTATCTAGAGGCTCCTTCATTGAAGGAAAGAAGAGGCGTGAACAGTTAATAAATATATCTCACTGTTGCCAAACATTGCAGTGGAGTGGTAACTACTTAGCTTTATATCCTTTGAAAACTCAAACACTTCGGTGGATTGGCAAAATCGGTTAGAGTGTCGGACACCTTGCTTTGCATGATAGAGTTACGACCCTTTATGTTCTGCGTTCAAATCCCAACGAGGTTAGCTTTGACTTTTCATCCTTACGGGGTCGATAAAACAAAGTACCAATAGTACACTGACGTCGATTTAATCGACTTTCTCATCCTTGAAAATTGTTTGGCTTTCTGCCTATATGAGAAACCATTAATTTCACGGGTAAGCCGTTCCGTTTACCGAATATCTAGGGCGCTCACAATCGAAACCGACAGACGTCCGTATATTCAGATGCGTTTGCAGAAAGCTCAGCCACTTACACATGATTTGAACTGGTGGGTAACTGATTTAATCGAACAGTTGGGACATTCGTGCTCAACACCGACGGAATCCATATATTTACACGAGTCTGTGGAATACTCAGCCAATTTCTCGTTAATTGAACGCTCGATTAGATTAGATGCTCAATGAACGTTCATCGTCGCAATTGACGGAACATCTATGATATAAATGTCAACCGTTGAAAGAAACACAGCAGGTTGTGAAAGCTAAATGTTATAAAGTCATCTTTTCTGTGTCACCCCAAATCTCTAAAGTATGTCGTCTTTAATTACATTATCTGCTCACTGCTCATCTATAATTTACATGTAGCAGACGAAAGTAAAAAAAGGATTAAAAAATATTTAAACATAAAGGAAGAATGAAGAAATAAGAAGAAATTTAATTTCCTTTGAGAGAACCTGTATCTGAAATATACTGATTCATAAACAAATTATTTTCAAAGTACGTATCATAAATTATTTGGTTACGCCCATCTCTATCTCTCTCTCTCTCTCTCTCTCTCTCTCTCTCTCACCCTCTCTCTCTTTGACACACACATATACACACTCTCTCTCTCTCTCTCTCTCACTCCCTATTTATCTATCTATCTACATATCTTTCTCTGTATCTAGCTGTATTGCTCACCTCTATCTCCCTCTGTATGCAATAGTTATTCTATCTGCCCATCTGTCTCCCTGCGTATCAACTCTACACGTAATATAAAATCTATACGGAAGATCATGATGTCTAGTTCTGTAGTTCATTTGGTTTAACCATAATGGCTGATAATGATGGATCTTCGGTCGATTTCGACGATGAATATTCAGTTGATTTGATTATCTGAACGTTCAACTCACGATTTATGTTTGTGAAAGTTGTTAAATATTCCATAGACACCTACCACTTTAATATAATTCCTTAACAGGATCAGAGTGACACATAATGTTATTATCACCTGAGATGTCACCCTCATCCTGCTATAACTTTTACTTTAATCGACATTATCGTCTTCGTTTTTGTAATCAAAATTTTGCAATATTATCATTTTTCAACTCCTGCCTACAATTTACAGCACTACCTTATAGTTCACACTATCTTAAACTCATCATAGTCTCTTTCATCACATTACGTAACGGCTTTGTGGTCATCACCATTATCACTATCACAGCTTCGTTACCCAACTAAATCTACCTCAACAACAACAACTACTGCTACTAATAATAATAATAATTGTTTATACTTTTGGCACAAGGCCAGCAAATACCCAGTGTATTACTGGTACTTTATTTTATCGACCCTACTAATAATAATTGTTTCTACTTTAGGCACAAGGCCAGCAATTACCCAGTGCATTACTGGTACTTTATTTTATCGACCCCGTAAGGATGAAAGGCAAAGTCAACCTCGGCGGGATTTGAACTCAGATCGTAAGGGGACGTAACTATGCTGGAAAGCATGGCGTCCGACTCTCTACCGATACTGCCAATCCAACTAATAATAATTGTTTCTACTTTAGGCACAAGGCCAGCAATTAACCAGTGCATTACTGGTACTTTTATTTTATCGACCCCGTAAGGATGAAAGGCAAAGTCAACCTCGGCGGGATTTGAACTCAGATCGTAAAGGGACGTAACTATGCTGGAAAGCATGGCGTCCGACTCTCTACCGATACTGCCAATCCAACTAATAATAATTGTTTCTACTTTAGGCACAAGGCCAGCAATTAACCAGTGCATTACTGGTACTTTTATTTTATCGACCCCGTAAGGATGAAAGGCAAAGTCAACCTCGGCGGGATTTGAACTCAGATCGTAAAGGGACGTAACTATGCTGGAAAGTATGGCGTCCGACTCTCTACCGATTTTCTTATATAGGCACAAAGCCAGCAATTTTGGGAGAAGGCAAAGTCAATTAAATTGACCCCAGTGCGTGACAGGTACTTTATTTTATCGGCCCCGTAAGGATGAAAGGTAATTTAACGTCGGTGGGATTTGAACTCAGATCATAAAGGGCTGAAACTCTATGCTGCAAAGCACGGCGTCCGACCCTCTACCGATACTACTACTAGGCCTTACTACTACTACTACTACTACTAATAATAATAATAATAATAATAATAATTTTATCGATCCCGGAATACCGAGAGGCGAAGAGGGCCTCGGCCAAATTTGACCACAAAACGAAAAGAAGAGGAACAATTCCAGCAATGAATTTTCTCCGACGCTCAGGTGGTGCTGGCAATCTACCGCAATTTACATTCCATCAATAAGCCTACTCTATATATTGGAATTGAGCATCATTGATTTCGGTAGTGAGTATACAATTTGTGTGCTTTTGAAAAGAACTTGGAATTACTTAGCATGATATATACATGTGTACTCTTAACTAAGATCTCAGTGAGATTCAGCATGACACTGAGTCCAACAAACTTGATCCTTTGAATTAGAAGTAGAACTCGTTATCTTTGCCAACTGAGTGGAGTGGTGATGAAAAATAAAGTGACTTGCTTAAAGACACGCCATGCTGTCGAGAGTGGAACTCACGACTATGCGATCGTGAGCCGGACACACTAATCACTACGCCATACACCACTATTCTATAAATGAAACTAGTGTAATTAGTAAATCTCATATGAAGCAAGCAATTACAATATCAAATAGAATAAGTGTGTATGTCTCTGTTGGTATGGTGTCAGTCTCATGGTCGTAAATCACGAGTTCGATTCCAGACTGGATGCTGCATTATGTCCTTAAGTAATACACATCATTTCATGTTACATCAGTCTACTCTATTTCGCATTCCTCCGCTTCTTACTTTCACTCGAGAGAGTCTGTCACACGTCCCTATGCGTAGTACGGAGACAAGCAAATTGCACCGTCCTGTACAATTGTCCACTCGATGAAAAAAGGTAGGGAACCAATGTCTCTCCCTGGAGCACTCCAGCCAGTATATCAAAGAACTCCGTCATACCACCTGGTATAATGACTTGGGTTCTGGTGTTGGTGTTGAGCAGTGATATCAGGTCCACTATCTTCTTGGATTCCATAAGACTTCATCAGACAGTGATGGTCCACAGAATAATAGGCCTTCCTGAAGTCAATGAAGACCATGACAGCAGGAAGGCTCTTTGCTCTAACTTCTAAAATTCTTGTCAGCATCAGGATGCGACCGTCGGTTGATCTTCCCTCGCTGAAGCCGTCCCTGTGCTTTTTCTCCATCTCGGGGTGGATCCTTTTAAGAATCATCTTGTTGAGAGTTTTTGTCACAAGTGAGATACTGAGATCCACCTGTAGTTGTAGATGTTAGAGAAATCTCCCTCTTTGGCAATGGGACGATGTTACTGATCCTCCGGGGCAACTCCTCTCTCCTGTGCCTTGTTACAGAACTCCAGGATGATATCAAAATCACACTTCTTCATCAACTCTGATGCCACTCATCTTCTCCACGCTTTCTTTGATCTTCTTCTTGGCTCTCTGAAACTCCTCTCTGGCGGAGGGGCCTGTCTCAATATCCAGTTCCTCAAACAGCTGCCTGACCTCCCCCAGTGTTCTGGGCTCTGGAAAGCGGCTCTCCTAGTAGGGTCTTAAAATGGTTCAGACATTTCCTCTTCCTATCTTCGGGCATTGTTCCCTGGATTTGGCTCGAACTCCCTCTCTTCCTCCCTGTGATTTCGTTGATGATCGTCCAGCTCCCCTTACACGTACATCTGTCATCCGCTCTATCCACACTTCTGATCTTCTCTATCCGTGTTTTCTCTCTGGCCTTAGATAAGCGGTACAGAGTTCTTCCTTCATCACCTCCACATTCGTCTTCCGTTGCTCCCTAGGATCCGTATGGAATTGGTCGTCGGCAGCTTTCATGTTTTCTTTGCCTGCACACAGTTTTGGGTCTGCAGAGCTGACGTTCTTGCTCTTCCTCTCTTCTCGGCATCAAGGCCTCACTTGCTTCCGTCACTGCATTGGTGAAGTGCCCGTACCTCCTCGTCACACTCACTTCAGTCCCTCCAATTTCTCTCTCCACAGCCTCTCCACATAGAGCATTGAACCTGTTCCTCACTTCTACTACGTACATCTCTTATAGTTTATCATCTTCCTTGAAAGCTCGCCAGTCATAGATCGCACTCCGGGGCTGAGCCTTATTCTATCTGAAGCTCACCTGGACCTCACACATAATAAGCCTGTGGTCACTGCCCAGTGTACTGAAATAATTGTATGGTTCTGTGTTCAGAACACTATCCCGCCACTTCTACAGAAATATACATTACATCTCAATGAATAATATGAAAACCAAGTGAAAACGTACAACCATTCCCAAGTTCCTCCAGCTATGCATAGCAAGAATCCTGCTTCCATTATACTGTTTGGAGCTGTTGCATGTGATGGGAAATTGATGCTTCCTCATTTTATTGAAGCAGGTCTTATAATCGACATAGCAGAGTATCTTGAAAGAATTTTTGTTGACTTGGATTAGGATGAATTATAATGCAAGTCGAGTCATGTACGCTTTTCATATTATATCAAGCGTGAAACTAATATTTCTTCATTGTTGTGTGGTATTTGCTTTGTGTTATTCCGTTTCCTTTTGAATATGCATATATGTATATATATATATATATATATATATATATATATATATATATATATATATATATATATATGTATATATATATGTATATATGTATATATATATATATATATATATATATATATATATATGTATATATATATATATATATATATATATATATATATATATAGAGAGAGAGAGAGAGAGAGAGAGATATATGTATATATGTATATATATATATATATATATATATATAGATATATATATATGTATATATATATATATATATATATATTAAAATAACAGATTAAAGTTTAAGAAAATAATCGCTGCTTTCACCCTTAACAGGATCTTCTGAAACTACGGTTCCTATATATTTGATATATATTTATCCTTATATATATATACTTATCCTTATCGAACCCTCTTTGGATTTTAGTCTTCAAATTTATTATTATTACTATATATATATATATTAGAAAATGAGATTTTTTTTCAAAATGAAAAAAAAAAAATAGATGTCCTACACGAGTGAAAGTATAAGAAAAAAAGATGAAATCAAAATTGCATCTGGAGTCTTTTTAAGAATATTTATTCGGCTCCATTACCGGTTTCGGAGTTCTTATGATTTTCAAAAGTAGAACGTTTGTGGTTTTTCTCGCATCTGTGGTTTTTCTCGCATCTGATGCATTTTCGATTTCATCTCTTTTCCTTATATATTAAATATATATATATAGAAAGAGAGAGAGAGAGAGAGAGAGAGAGAGAGAGAGAGAGGGGGGGGGGGGGGTAGAGAGAGATGTATGTGTATGTGTTTCTGTGTTTCTGTGTGTGAGTTTATTAGGCATATAATATAAGTTTCAAAAAATGAATAAATGGTTCATTTTAAATTATATCTCCAATTAGAAAGCACTTCATAAAATATCCTCACATTATTTTATGAGTTCATATCCCGCCGAGGTTAGCTTTGTTTTTCATTCTTACGGGTTTGATAAAGTAAAGCCCATTGACAAACTGGGGCCGATTTAATCGATTTTCCCTCCCACCAAAATGTTTTGCTTTCCGCCTAATTCAGAAAAAATATTTAAAAAAAAAGTGATTTATATGTTATTTTTTCTTCATCTTATTATCTTTGTTCTCTTTATTTATTTTTTTATTTATTATATAATCATTTTAGACATATTTTGTCACTCTGTGTTTCCTAACCGAGGTCCGCAATTGGCTTAAAAATGTTATAATAGCTTCAACTCTTAAATCATTCGTGATCTATCATTAGTTTCGTTTGCGCAGATTGGTTTTTTTCAATTAGTTAAAAACGTTACTAATTCGCTAATATATGACTGAATTTATTTATATTTTGTGATCTTTTTTTAATCACTTGAATTCTTTTCTGTTTGAAATTAATGTAGTAATTTTAATCATCATAAATTACCAACACCTAATTTAGTAACCATGATTTCTATTAATCATTTAACAATCTCAATGGATTTCTAATATTTCATCAGCTATCCCGTATTGTTATTGCGCAGATAATTGAAATAACTGTGTCTAGGTCATGAAGCTGTAATCGGTGATGAAACTCTGATGCCGGATCTCTAGGAAGTATGACCTTCCTACTTCGTTGTCATACTCTCACTCCGAATGGTAGTACGTGGCAGGTACCGTTTTTGTGTCAAATAGATCTGAAAATGTATCGAGTCTTTAGGTGGAGGATAGGGGATTGACCTCTATATATAAGGGTTAGCTGCTAATATGCTAAGCGTAAAAACCCTCATATTGTTGCATTTTCGACAGGTCTGATTATGTCATCAACAATGTTGCGCTCATCTAGAGAAAAGAAAAAATGCAAACGACAAAATATTCCAGTCTTTATATCCTGACGCTTGGGGTATACTGTAGTCACAAGTTTCGAACTACTGGTATCTTTGATTCGTCAATTGTTATGAAGACTTAAACAAGGGAAACAATTCCCAGTTAGGGAAACTGCTAGCAGCAGGTGTATACGACTCCCGTTAGCATCAACTAAATTGGGCCAGCATGAAATGCTGTTACCAAATTTTAACTTCAATCAAAAGTTCGGTTAATCGGAGGCTTACCAGTCACCCTACTACGTTCAACGTGAAATAGTAAATAAACAATAATACAACAAGAACAATAGATATGTAAGTTATGCTATTAATAATATTATTGTTGGTAATATTATTTATACCCATGTCACCCCTGCCGAAAGGCGCCCCAGTCGTGACAATATTATCTTTTATCACATCAAATATATCCAGAACTACATTATCTAGTAGGGTGTTATTTGTGAAAACTTTGACTGCCATACATACCATAAGCGTGCTCAATAAGAACAAACCTTGTTCTAAATAACTGCAAGAACAGCAACAAAAACAACCGCACGCAAGTCCGTCTAGCACCAACAACATTACCTACGTCAACGTTGTAGACGTCATCCCTATCGCAACTCACACCATTACCAGCACCATCACCAGCAACAACATTAACACAGCCATCAATATTATCACTACCAAACGAACATCCTCAACGTCCACATTTATGAATAGTCACAAATCTAAGTTTGGAAATTTCGAGCTCTCGTTCAAGCATTTGTATTAGATATTTTGATAATTTATAGAATAACACGAAAATGTAATATTAAATTCACGATAAAGTTTGACAGTTTTCCTTACAAATATCTCATTTTCTCACGACGGACAATATTAAAAATCTTTTTTTTTTAACAAATATGGATAATTTCATCCTGGAACTAATTAATTTTGGTGGCTGATCATGTAAGGAAACCGCCAATTGCCAGGTTAGTCCTAGGAAACTATATTTCCTTTCCCTGGCTCCATGCCAGCTTGAAAATAAAAGCACTCATTATAAACCATGAAGAAATTTCAAATGACCAAGTGTCCCCGAGATGAGAATATAAAATTTTGAATGATCAATTCATCAATATACATTTTTGAAGGAGACAGATAGATAGTATATTCACACAAACACACACACACACACACACACACACACACACACACACACACACACACACACACACACACACACACACACACATATATATATATATATATATATATATATATATATATATATATATATATATATATATATATATATATATGTATATATATACAGATAAATCCACCAATTAATGGTAGGGTCCAAGCCGTATGAAGAACTCAATGTAATCCGTATGTAGATGTCGTGAAGCAAAGTTTAAAATACAAAAATTCAACGATACAATCGCTGTCCCCATATAATTCATTGGAAGCAGAGTCAAAATAATACAAAGAGTGAAAACAATGAAATTAAACAAAATACGGGTAATTCATAGTAAAACTCATTATTTTACGATCGTTTCTGGGGGTAGTTCTCCGTATGTTCATTTTATTAGTGATCTATGTGAAATATATTGCCTTCAGAAATATTGAGTTTTGTTTATTGAAGAATATAAAACCATGTATGAATAAGTAACCTTTGAAGAACAAGGTCTAGATTGACCAATAATAAAAATAGGAAGGGGCAATATAGATCATTAAGCTGGTAGTAGTAGATGAATAAATTAGCAGTCAAAGAATGAGGTATCGAATGACCTTTAAGAAAAAAAAAGAAAGTTGTGAGTGTAAAGGAATTTAGACAGATTGTATAGAAAAGTGTGGACAGTCAAGGAAGATTAAAGGTGGAGGAAATGGTGTGCAGATATCAATGTGTTATATCTAGTAGAATAGTATATAACAATCCTAAATATTTGTTATTTCTTTGTTCAAGAGGAATAATTTGTTCTAAAAACAGAACAAGTAGAGGAATATAGATGGAACCAGAGAAAAGTAAAATTTAGATAAACAAATATATATTAAGAAAATAATAACATTTGTGTAAGTATTGTATTGTGTTAGAGTGGTCAGAATGAAGTTTTATCTGTAGGGAATTTTATTTTCGAATAAGAAATCTCATTAATAATCTGGTTTTCTTAATAGGTTTAAACGCAAGTCTGTTAAAGTTTTGGTAGAGTGTTGAATATAATATAATATATAGTGTTCATTAATAGTTAATTATTTAAAACGGTTACAGTGATGAGATATAGGATTGAATTTATGGATTAATTCTAATAGCAAAAAATATATATATATATATATATATATATATATATATATATATACACACACGTATATATA
>OZ024742.1:99486803-99491803 GCA_964016885.1 Eledone cirrhosa | reverse complement strand
TTGTAATTTTCGACTGTCATATATATACATATATCAAGCGAGAGAGGAGAATGAGAGATATATAGAAAGATATATAGATAGAGGGAGAGAGTGGGAGAGAAATAGGGAAGGAGACATAAACAAACAGAGTAGAACCTGATAAAGAATTGATCTACAAGGTCATGTGTTACGAGTTCACATTTCATATATCGCTTTAGACGTTTCATTATGTATATTAGCGCAAGTGTACACATAGAATAGCTTGTAGGTCTTGAGGGGAAGTTACCAACCACACATCCACAGATTAGCATCATGTTGATATCTCATCTGCTTAATGAAATGGAAGCAAGATTTAATCACTCGCCTAACGAGGCATATAGCAATGGTCCACAGGCGCGATCGTTCAAATACGCACAGACTGACATCTATACAAACACAGAAACAGAAGTACACACACATACATTCCCAGTCATATATATATAAATCTACATACGCTGAATATTTAGATTTATATATATATATATATATATATATATATATATATATATATATATATATAAACGTGTTTGTTTACATCAGCGTGTGCTTGTGTGTGAATGTATGAAGAGATTTGAAGTGAAGAAACGAATTCACTTTAATAAATACAGAATAGAAATTAATTTAAACTTGACTTACACATCTAAGTTAACTGATGTGAAATATAGAAAACTATACATTCAAATAGTTACATGCAAACATAAATATCATTGACGCAGGAAACAAGTTTCCTTTAAGCATATGGTCAATTCCAAACATGTTTATCAACATATGTTCGTGCAAATACTGACGCAGACATACACCCGCACACTCTCACACAGACACAGATCCCCCCCCCCCACATACATCTATCTAGGGCAGGTAAAATTCCCGAGATCCATGGACGAGTTCTCTTCAGCGGTCTCTGTCCCTCATTATCGCTGCCATGTCCTGCGTCACCAACAGACCAGTGTCTGTCCTCAGGGCATCAACATACGTTAACCTTGGCCTTCCTCTTCCTCTTCATCTTCCAGGAAAAGAATGAAACGAAATTTCATTTCTCACTCTTAGTACGGCTACTAGCTAAATATAAGTATGTATACGTACATACATATGTGTGTACAGACGTACTAAGAGTGAGAAATAAAATTTCGTTTAATTCTTTTCCATTTATCGTTTTCGGTATGCCCGGTCGACTAACTCACTCGATATGCAAATTAGGCTTCTCAGCCGTTAATATGCATAAGGAAAGTATATACTTTCAAACGTTCAATCATCTGACAGAAAGATATACGATGCTGACGATAGCTAATAAGCTTGAAACTAGTACATCGTTCTTGTGTCAGTGTTGAACAAAAGGGCGACGATGGTTTCCGAGCACTGTACGGCGTAATTCGAGCTGTTTGTTTACAAACAAACCGAACATTATAATAAATGTTCGGTTAACCCATACGTACATATATATATATGTGTGCATCTATGTATATATATACATACAACTGTGCGTCTGTAGACATATATGTATGTACGTATACATACTTATATTTAGGCAACAGCCGTACTAAGAGTGAGAAATGAAATTTCGTTTCATTCTTTTCCATTTATATATATATATATATATATATATATATATATATATATATTAATTCAAAATATTAACATAATAGATATTCTTGTGATCAAGTATATTTTATTATACATATTTCAGAGGTACTGAGTTAAGTTCAACAGTACGTTCTCATCAGATAAAATAAGATGATGCATGACATACCCTGACATATTAGATGGTTAAGATTCAGTCATTGTAGTGAGTAAAATATGGCAAAACTCAATATTTATACCTTAATATTGAGAACATGAGAAAAATATATAATACATACAATAGAGAAGGTGCGTGTAATACAGCTTAAAAAATATATGGCATCAATATAACAGTTATATAATTTTAATTACTGAAGAAAGAGGTAAGAAAGGAAAGCATAGAGGAAGAAACAGCTGATATGATAATATAGTTAGTAGGTGCCTCGAAAGACAAATGAGAGATGATTAAAGAGAGAGAGACAAAGGGGAATAATTTATGTTCAAGTTTATAGACAATTATCCATATATACAATATATATATAAATTTATTTGGTTGACCGTTAATATTCAAAATATTTAATTTAAGTTAGTTCAGAGTAATGAATAATATTTAAGGTTTTAAAAGTTAATAGGTATCTTTATTAATATTATTGTTTCTACTTTAGGCACAAGGCCAGCAATTACCCAGTGCATTACTGGTACTTTATTTTATCGACCCCGTAAGGATGAAAGGCAAAGTCAACCTCGGCGGGATTTGAACTCAGAATATTATAATATACTATCATGTTTAATTTCTCAAATTCAAATTTTATGAAATCAAATTTAAAGGATTTACGAATGTATAATAAGATATACTTGATCACAAGAATATCTATTTTGTTAATATTTTGAATTAATATTAATAGGTCTGGAAAAGCATAACTGTTGGGTGCTTCCAATCTATTGTAAAACTCATTCTTTGATTTATTCATTGAACCTTGTTTAACTTTTAAATATATATATATATATATATACTAGCATTAAAGCCCGGCGTTGCTCGGGGTCATTAAGTTACCAAAGTTAGGTTGCACCACCCATTTTATGGCAGCACTTTTTTGTCTGCCAGGCACTGGGTGAATGAATTGCATACCTGGAAGCAGGAGCTGCGCCAGCAGTAACAATTGTAGTTTCGCCTATGGATATTATCTCTGTGCAAAAAAGTGTTGAAATTTATTGTTTCACAGTACTTGCGCAACACGCACGTAGACGATGCCAGCCGAACAACAGAGCTGCGATGGAGTTGTTCTGCATGGTTGTCTGTGTGTTTTCTAAATTTAAGACAGTAGGGAGGGTTGTGATATGAGGGAGAGTTAGTTGTTGTTTCTAGCAGGTTTAGTGACCTCATAGAGGATATGTATTTTCTAAATTTAAGACAGTAGGGAGTGGTGTGATATGGGGGAGAGTTAGCTGCTGTTTCTAGCAGGTTTAGTGACCTCATAGAAGATATGTTTTCTAAATTTAAGACAGTAGGGAGGCGTGTGGTATGGGGGAGAGTTATCTGCTGTTTCTAGCAGGTTTAGTGACCTCATAGAGGATATTATTGTTTATCATTATCTATAAAAGGCAGATTGTTGTTGTTATGTGTGTGCACATGTTCCATGTTTATACATTTGCACAATTTCAAAACGATTAGACTCAAAGTCTGTAAGAATCCACGTTCGTTGAGAGGTTTTAAAAAAGATATATCGCTTGTTGTTGAATAAATATATCTGTTGCTTTTGAATAATTGTCGTTTCGTATCAAATGTAATAATTGTGCAACTAAAAGTTAGTGTGGTTATAAATCACGCACGTTGTTTAATTGTTTTAAATGTTTTTTTATCATTTGAAGTGAGTGTGTGTTTGTATGCGTTTGTAAATAAATCAGTAAGTTTGAAGTATAAAAGAGAAAGTAGCAAAATGTGTGGGTTGTAGATAGAGGTGAGCAGATGATATGAGAGAGTAAAACGGACAGTATCACCATCAAGCTTGGAAAGAGAAAGTAGCAGAAAGTATGAAGTTGTATAGATTTTGAATGGTAGTAGAAAGAGTTTAGCAGTTTAAATGAGAGAGAAAAATCGTAAAATATTGAGTTTTATCTATTTTTTGCGTAATTGTGGGTGAAATTGAAAAAATTAGATGTGCCAATACGCAATGGAAAGCTATTTCGAATACTGAATTGTAAATTTCAATTGAAGAAATTCTATATCGTAGATTTCTATAACAAAGGAGCATGTCCATACACTGAGCTTTATAGATTATGATATATATATATATATATGTATATACAAACACGCACATCTATGTTATTGCAGCAATAATGCATATCATTTAATGTGGAAAATGGAGATATTGATATTCTTAACTCTAGGTAGTGATAGTATCAATATCACGACTGTGAGCTAATCGCTAGCATTTGTTGCCGGCTTTATTCCATAGAGACTGTGTAATTTGACCTCCGCCTGTTAAACTGTCACAGAAAAACTACGGTGTGCCTACATATATACGTATATATTGTGTGCATGCATGTGTATGTGTGTGTGGTAAACGAAAGGTCGTTCTAGATATTGCTGTTGTAACTCTGTCTGTGTGTGCGCGTGTCTTAGCCAACATTTTAAACCGGACGTACAGCAACGCATGCGCGAGTCCAACGTATAACCGTCTATTTTAAACAGAATCATACAGCCAGCAACCAACAACGTTCGAGGACGTTATTATTTTCCCTTCGGAAAACCACCCCCGTTGATGGATACGAATCCGAGATATAGGGACTAATAAATCTTTTAAGGTACACAGACTCTGACATTCTTCTTTTTTCCTCTTTTCACCTTTCACCTTTTAAGTTTATTTACGTTTGTTTTTCTTTTCCTTCTCCTATTGCCACTGGATTTCGTCACCAGAAGATTTACCTATATGCGTTGTACAGGCTTCCAAACTGACTATTTTTCATATTCCACAAAGCTTATAGCAAACCTGAACTCTCTCCCCCTTATATATATATATATATATATATATTCGCACAAAACATCGTCTCCTCTAACAACAAAAAACTCAACCCCTATGGCAGACATAACCTAGACAGCAGTGGAGAGCCGGCCAAGAGGTCTAACTGTTCTGATAGATCCCTTTACCCCCTGAACAACAGATGCCGAGATCGTAATGTGATCTACCTGTGCAACGTGAGGACGGACACCTCCAACAAAGCTTATATAGGATTAACCGCTTGTGACCTCAAGACCCGGCTCTACCTACACCGACATATTTTCCGAAACCCGGCCCGGCGCCATGCCACTACACTTTCGGGCCACATCTGGGACCTCAAAGATAATAATATAACCTACAATCTCACTTGGAGCTCACTGTCCAGAGCTAACTCTTACACGGGGGGACGCCGTCAGTGTAAATTAA
>OZ024742.1:99454303-99479303 GCA_964016885.1 Eledone cirrhosa | reverse complement strand
CCCTCTCTACTCTGATTTTCCTTTTCAAATGAAATTTGAAAAAGTCAATCAGGGCATCACCGAAGAGGTAAGTGCTCGTCTTCAGCCCTTTCAAACGTGTCCACCATACTATCTCTTTCGCCATGGCCACCAGACAGATAAAAACTGCCTGTCCTTCCCGGCTAAAGGAGGAGGGCGGGACAATCCTCACGATGGACTCAGATGATAGCCGGATCCGTCCTACACGCGACAGCAGGTGTTCGACATAAACCCACAAGTCAGCAATTTTCGGACACTGGACGGTTTCGTCACCCTGCGCGCATCTCGGACATGCCCGGCTGACGGCACCTCCATGCCGAACTGGCAAGGATCCTGGGTAGCAGTGCCAGACCAGAGATTTCTGGAAGTTGTCCATCGGCCCCGGCCCGAAAGTTCTTCCGAAGAGATTGGATAGTTGATTTTCGTCGACGCCTAGAGTTTCCCCAAGTACGTCGTCGCTCTTCCCCTCCACTAATCCTCTATAGAACGCCGAGATGGAGTTTCCACCGATCATATTGCCCGATTGGTCGAGGGCTGTTAGCGCCTGAAGACATTCCAGTCTCCAAGTACTCTCTCTCGGTCTTCGCTTGACCCAGGACTGCAGCTCCGTCAAGGAAACGAGCTGGGGAAATACGTGTCTAGCAAACGGCGACCACACCTGATCACCGTCGAGGAAGAGGTGGAGATGTCGTAGCCTGGGCGCGTGCCTGCGCATCATCAGCCACGGCATGCCAAGCCCTCCACGTACGTAGCGGGTGTTGACAAGAGATGGACCGCCTGACCATTGGAGCGCGTCCCTTCCACAAAAAGCGAAAGAGCAAACGCTCCAGCGCAGTCAGGCGAGGCATAGGACAAGGTACGACGGTCAGGCGGTAGCAGATGACAGACGCGATGTACGCGTTAGCCACCTCCGCCCGACCTTTCAGGGATAGCTTCCTCTCCGCCTATTTCCGGGTGAGAGAAGCCACCCTGCTCGTCACCTCGTCCCAGTTTTTGTCCGTCTGGAGGTCCGGACCGAACCAGACCCCGACGACGCTGTTGGACGGCATGGACCTGCCTCTCCAGGTGCCGAGCTGCAGGCCCACTGACTTTTCCTGGTTGATCATTGCTACTGTCACCGCTTCGTATTCTCTTAGTGTAGTGCCGATCGCCTCGATGTGTTTATCGTTCGACACCACTACGGTGACATCGTCCGCATATGCTGACACGGATCTTCCGCATCCTAGTTCGCGCGGGACGCCCCTCAACGTCTCCAGTTTGTGCAGTAATGGCTCGAGAGTCAATACGTACAAGACGGACGAGAGGGGACATCCTTTGCGGACCGCGCATGATGTTGAACGGTTCCGAAAGGTGACCGTTCACTCTCACCACAGAGCAGATGTCGCTGTGCATGGCAGCGATCCAGCCTCTGAAGACGGGCTCAAAGCCAGCCGCCCTCAGGACTGCCGCTAGGTAACGATAGTCGACCCTATCGAAAGCTTTCGACTGATCTAAATTGATCAAGGGCCCACCCGTGCCAGGTTCCCTAGCTGCCCTCTCTACGATGTATCGCATGAGGTGGAGGTTGTCGTCGATGGATCTGTCGGGAATGGCGCATGTCTGCGCCTCTCCCACCAGACCACCAACGACAAGCGCCAACCTCTTTGCTAGCACCTTGGCCAAAATCTTGAACTCTGTGTTTAGCAGAGTTATGGGCCTGAAATTATCTATGTTATCCCCCTTGTTCGGATCCTTTCTCAGCAGCGCCACCGCTCCTCGGATCACAGAACTGGGAATTCTCCCGTTCTGTTGCCAGTTGCAGTAGACGTCCGCCAAGCGGCCTCCGAACAAGTCTGGCATCTGTACGTAAAGTTCATAGGGCAGACCATCAAAACCAGGCGATTTACCCCTTGTGCAGCCAGTCATTGCCTCCCTTACTTCAGCGGCTGTTATGGGCTTTTCGCAACACTCCGCCTCAGTGGCCGAGAGCCGCGGCAGTCCGTCGAGGTAGACACCAGAGTCCATCCCTCGACCCGGCCCACCGCTGCCCCGAACAGCTGCGTGAAGTGTCGCTGAAAAGCTTCACACATTTGCCCGGGATCGAGTAGCATGCGCCTGTCGTGGTCCACCAAAGACCGGATCGTGGCTTTATTGCCACGACGCGCCTCCGCCACTCGGGCCCATTGAACGGCTTTCGTCCCCTCGTGTCTGAGAGCACGCACCCTAGCTCTGACAACGCAGCCTTCGTGCTTTGCATTGAAGAATTGGTCAAGGGCCAATTTCGCCGCAAGCACGTCGGTCGCAATGCCTTTGCTAAGCGCCTCGTCTAATTTTCAAACTAGTTCTCCCTCTGCTCTATTTTTCTCTATTGCTAAACCGTTACTAAACCTAATCGATTCTATTCTAATAGCTCTTTTCATAGCAAACCACCACTTGTTGTTGACGATGGCCCCCGTCAACGCCCGCTTAACTAGTTCGCTAATCCGGTCTCTGTAGGCCTTCCGCGCTGGTAAAGGACGCGTTTAGCATGCAGTAGCCGGGTCCTCGTCTATGAAGCCTATCTAAGTCAAGCACACAGATCACAAATTTGTGGTCCGTGTAGCTGACTATCTTGAATTGTGGACAGCCTATGCTAGACCTATCTATTTCCCTACAAAATACTCTATCTAGATATGATCTGGATGACCCTACGCGATTTGTCGAAGTCCACATTGGCACATTCGGGAAATCCAATCGGTACCTGTCAGACAGTTCAAAACGCCTGAGCAGGTTGGTGAGGCTCTTGCACCCTCCACCTCTATCCGCTAATCCCACACAGTCCCAGCGTGCATCTAAGATCCCGTTCCAGTCGCCCACTAACACTAAATAGCGGGACGTTCCAAGAAAGTTCTCCAGACGCCGGATAAATCAGGCCGCCCTTCTCCTGTCGGGGCATAGACGGCCACTAGCCTGAAAGCTTGCCCGTCTCCGCTGGTCACGTCCAGCACCACCAACTTACCCTCTGGGTCCAGGAAGATGACCCGTACGGCGAGATCCAAACCTCTCCGAAAAAGCACAGCAACTCCTCCACCCGATCCAGGACGGCTGGGAGATGCTTACACATCGTAGCCGCCGAAGATCGGTGCGAAGGCCCGTGCTTCGGAGATTCTGGTGTCGCTGATGGCCACTACATCTATGTTTAGTGACCTGAGGTCGTTGAGCAGGTGACCCTGCTTCCATGACGACCCCAAGCCACGCGCATTTATGCTGCCTATTCTGAGTGAGGTCATGTTTAAAATAGAGTGGAAAAGATGGGAAAGACCACTTACCGTACTTTTGGTAGAGGAGGGATGGTTTTTACATCCCTTTTCACTTGATCGTCTGGTGAAGGGACCGTTGAATCGTCCCTTCGGCTGGTCGTCGGCTCGTCTATGAGTATGTCCGAATATACTCTTCGGTTGAGTGCCCTTCCTGAAATCACCAACTGCGTTGGGGAATTTCGTTTTAATGTTTGTGTTTGTTTCTGTGCTATATTTAGCAGTCTTATGTTAGTTGGCGTTTTGATTGGTGCTGGTATTATGTAGTCGTGTTGTGAAATGTCTGTGTGTTCAATTATGTAAGTCATGTTGTGTGTATTTATTGCCGTGCATTTGTTTTTCTGGGGGTGGGGGGTGGTTCTGCTATTTTCTTGTCATTGTTGCTGGGTGTGTGTGTTTTGTTGTTGTGTTTGCGATGTTGGTGCTTGTGGTGGTGGTGTTGAAGGTGTTGTTGGCGGTGGGGTTGTCGCCGCTGGTGATGGTGGTGCTAGTGTGGGTGGTGATGGTGTTGGTGGTGTTGCTGCTGTGAGTCTCTTTGCAGTAGCCTTTACCCTTTTTTCATTTCTTTCCTCCCTTTTCAAAGGCGACGATGCGCTGCTTCTGCGTTTGTGCCTTCTTACGACCTTTTGCCATCCCTCTCCCACCTCACACTCCATGTCTGATTCTTTGAGGTCGGGGAGGGGTACTAGCTCCACTCTTTCACTTGTTGTTGTTGGTGATGTTTGCACTGGAGTCTCTGTTGCAGCTGCAGTTGGTATTGCTGTTGTTGTTGTTAATACTTCCACTGCTGCTGCTGTTTTTGATTTCCATGGCGTGGGTATGGGTGCCACGGACCTATCGTTCCTGGTTGCCGCTTGTCCTGTTGCTGGTAGCCGTGGAGCCGGTATCGGAAGGAGGGGGGTTTTCTCCTTTCTCAGAGTCTTGTCGTTGCAGAAGGCCCTGAGGTGAGTCTTCGATCCACAGCGAAAGCATTTCGGGCGTTTGCCCTCAACACTTATGGGCAGTTGAGTGCCGTTATCGAAGTCTATCACATCCGGGATAGCTTCAATACACTCCTGGTTGGTTTGGATTAACATCTCAATGGAGGTGCCGACCCAATCTTCTCTTACTTTTTTTCTGTACTTGCAGTACAGTTGTTTTGTCCTCGATTCCGACGAGGACAGACGCGGCCAGCCAAGAAGGGGACATCCCGGGGGGGGCGGGGTCAGTTTGACCCTCACAATCTTTTGCCCGCAGTAGGAGGGCACCAACACCATTTCCTCGCTCCTTAGGGTCACTAAGGATTGAGCCTTGGCCTCCTGGAGTGTTGCAAAAAGTACGTCTACGGTGGCATATTTCTTGCCTCGGGTGATGTGCGTTTTCCGCTGCCACACAGACCCCAAGGCTTTTTGTATTTGAGCCTCTGTGGCTCTTTCAACCCTACGGGATTTTGTACTTACTGTACGGTACGTGACCGTAGAATGCTGTTGGGTTTCGAAAGATTTTTCCGCTGCCTTGCAGATTGCTTGGTGTCCAGTTTTTGTCACCATCTTCTTCGCTTCCTCTAATTCCTCATTTGTTATGAGGATGGTTTCCAGGTTCTTTGCGATACCTGCAAACGAGATTGGTTTTTCTTTGCTGCTGTTGTTGTTGTTGCTGCTGCTGCTGCTGCTGCTGTTGTTGCTGTTGCTGCTAATGCTGTTGTTGTTTATGCTGCTGATGATGCTGTTGCGGCTGCTACTGCTGTTTTCCTTGTCACTGTTGCTGCTGCTGCTGTTATTACGGCTGCTACTGCTATTATTCCTGACGTCAGACGAATGAAATGGGTTTTCGTATTTCCCGCACACCTTTTTCGTCGTTGTCGTCGTCGTGGAGAAATCTTGCAGGCTTTGCACGTGATTTTTCTTTTCTGGCGTCGCTTGCGAAAGAGAAGGGAGGGAGAGAGACACATTTAGAGAAGGGAGGGAGAGAGACAATCTTCTCTCTGCTGTAGTGACGATTGAGGAAGAAGAAGACGGATTGAGTGGGAGTGACCTATGAAAATTCTTTTTCGTAGCCATGTTGTTTTTTTTGTTTAAAATAAATATTGGGCACAAAACCCAAATAAGCCGTTATTTAACCCCGAAGGGCCAAATAACGGGCAGAAAGACCCCTCTCACGAGGAGGAGGGTGTTTTTGTCTACAAGTTGGTTAAAGTTTTAAACAATTTACAATTGTTATACCGGTCAAAATGTACAATACCTTACAGAGCCGAACCTCCGTCAACCATAGCATTCAATAATAATAATAATAATAATAATAATGATAATAATAATAATAATAATAATAATAATTCAGGGTGGCAGATAACATCAGACAGTTGCTAGGCAGGAGTATGGGGTCCTGGGAGACAGAGTTGACATCAACTGGAGCATCCTTGGGAAGCGTGAAGATCAAGAGAGGTATCTTCCAGGGAGATAGCCTGTCCCCTCTGTTGTTTGTCCTTACCCTGATGCCCTTGACCATTATGCTGCGAAAAGTGAGAGCAGGATACAAGTTGGGAAGGGGAGAGCTTACCATCAATCACCTCCTCTTCATGGACGATCTTAAGCTCTTCGGGAAAAGTGAGAAGGAGTTGGATGTGCTTGTTGACACTGTCCGTATTTTCAGCAGTGATATATGTATGCAGTTTGGTATTGGTAAATGTGGAGTCATTGTGATGAAGAGGGGTAGGTTGAGCAGAAGTAACGGGATCCATATACCAACAGGTGAGATGATAAAGGACATTGACTCTGAGGAAGGATACAAGTATTTGGGCGTTCTGGAGGCTGATGGCATAAAGAACAAAAAAATGAAGGAATTGTTAAGAACTGAATACATTCGGAGAGTAAGGAGCGTATTGAAGTCACATCTGAACAGCAGAATTGCCATAAGCGCAGTAAATTCCCGAGCTGTGTCTATTATCAGGTACAGTGCAGGAATTCTGAGATGGAATGTTGCTGAACAAAAAGAAATGGATAGGAAGACTAGGAAGCTATTGACTATCTACAACATGTTCCACAAGAGGAGTGATGTCGATAGACTCTACCTAAGGAGATCTGAGGGTGGAAGAGGTCTTATCAGCATAGAGGACTGTGTTCAGATGGAGAAAAACAACCTATACAAATACGTGACCTATAGTAAGGAGCCAATGCTCAGAACTGTACTGAAGGAGGGGACAGTAGGCCAGGGGATGTCCAAGGAGGAAATAACATCAAGGAGGAAGAGCAGCCTTAAGGGAAAATCCCTTCATAGTACCTTCTTTGAGAAAACTGAATTTAGAGATCCACAGACATGGAACTGGTTGAGAAGAGGAGACCTCAAAAAGGCTACAGAAGGAATGCTAATGGCTGCGCAGGAGCAGGCCCTCAAAACGAAGTGGTTGAAGCACCATATCTACAAGGAGGAGGCTAGCCCACTGTGCAGGATCTGTGGAGAGAGAGAGGAGACTGTGGCTCACATTGTGTCCGAGTGTAAACACCTAGCCCAGACCCACTATAAGGGCTGGAGACACGATGTGATGGGCAGGGTGATCCACTGGCACCTGTGCAAAGTAAACAATTTACCACATTCTGAGAAATGGTATGAGCATAGGCCAGAGGCGGTGATGGAGAACAATCAGGTGAAGGTGCTGTGGGATTTTAGGATACAGACGGACAAAAAACTGGAACACAATAGACCTGACCTGGTGGTTGTGGACAAAGAAAAAAGATCGTGCCTGATTGTGGATGTGGCCTGCCCGTTCGACACGAGAGTGCAAGAGAAGGAGAGGGAGAAAATTAACCGATACCAGGACCTAAAGTGGGAGGTGAAAAGGATTTGGAACTGCCATGAAGTCAAAGTGATCCCGATTGTCATAGGCGCACTGGGGACTATCTCCAAAAGTTTCCAGGGATGGTTAAAGAAAATCGGCCCCTTCACGCTTTTTGGAACGCTTCAAAAGGCATGCTTGCTTGAAACAGCAAGAACCCTCCGATACGTCCTGAATATCTGAGGCTGCAGGTAGTGGCTTGATATTCAATCCAACGGACTTTCCAGTTAACCAACATCAATGACTGAGATTCAAGGAATAACAACAACAATAATAATAATAATAATAATAATAATAATAATAATAATAATAATAATAATAATACCCCTGGCTCAGCAGCAGGAACCTGACTGTCAACCAAATACTGCTGATGTTGGAGGAAGAAGAAGAAGGAAAGGGGCCAGAACCAACTGGACGAAAGAATTGAATAGAACTGTTATGCAATGCTACCTGAAAAGTAACCCCAAGGAGAGGGGCTACAGGAGACGGATGCATAACATCTGGAACGAGATTGGTTTATTTAAATTAGATGAACAAAAATTGGCCGGGCAGGCTCGGGTAATAAGAACTAATGGGTGGATAAGCGAGCTGGAACTGGAGGAACTGAGCAGAGAGAATGGCTTGGAGATGGCGGGTGTAGTATGCCAGACAAGCGAGCCGGCGGGAAATGAAGGTGAGGAGGTCCTGAGAACGGAGGAACCACCCGAAGCAGACAATGATCTGAATACTGAGATAAATAATACCTGGAACAGAGATACGGCCACTGAGGAGATGAATGCTGACGGGCTAGGACAAGATTCGGTTGACA
This sequence comes from Eledone cirrhosa, assembly GCA_964016885.1. NCBI lineage: Eukaryota > Metazoa > Mollusca > Cephalopoda > Octopoda > Eledonidae > Eledone > Eledone cirrhosa. Next base: position 99,471,394 of record OZ024742.1, on the reverse strand, counting down.
TCCTAAATTTAGTGGTAGATGAGTTGAACAATGATAGTGGGAGACCTATGAACCTAAGATTTGTAGACAGGAAAAAGTTAAAAGAAACAACAGCTAAGGTAAACAAAGTCATCCCATACCTTGAGGCGAGGAGTCTTCACCAGTGCAACAATATCCTCAAAGCAACAGCAAATACGGTGAGGAAACTACTTGGTATAAAAGCGAGAGGAAACAACAGACAAGAAAGAGCAGAGCCGTGGTGGAAGAAGCGACTGAGTGGGCAAATCGGGGAAATGAGAAATGACATAGGAAAGCTTGAGTCACTACTGAATGGGACACTAAAAAACATAGGCACTAAAAATAGACTGGAAATAAAATACAAAACTAGGAGTAAAAAGCTAAATATTATCATAGAGGAATTGAAGCAATGCATTGTAGCAAAGAGTGCCAAAATCAGGCGATACGAGAACAGAGTCAGTCAGTATAAACAGAACCGCATGTTCGACAACAACCAGAAGATGCTGTTTGGACAGCTTGAGGGGAAAGAAAGAGGCAACGACTTGATCCCTGGGGCGGAACAAGCTAAAACATTCTGGAGAGGAATATGGGAGCAGGATGTTAGACACAATGCCCAGGCAGGGTGGATTGAGACAGTACAGAGGGAGATCGGTGAGCAGGCACAACAACAGACTGATTTGAGTATCACAGTTGAAACTCTTAAGGGGCAAGCCAAAAAACTAACCAACTGGAAATCACCAGGCCCAGATGGTGTGCAGGGGTATTGGATTAAACATTTAACATCCCTCCACCCGAAGCTGACGGCCATGTTCAATGACTGCTTGGTGTCGGGTGAGGTGCCAGAGTGGTTGACAAAAGGTACCACAGTTCTGATAATGAAAGACCGAATCAAGGGTAATGATGTTACCAACTATAGACCTATCACATGTCTGCCCGTAATGTGGAAACTGTTGACGAGCATTGTGTCTGAGGAAATCTACCATCACCTCCACACAAACAACTTGTTACCGGACGAACAGAAAGGATGCCGAAAGAAGTCACGTGGTACAAAGGACCAGTTGCTTATTGATAAGATGGTAATGGGGAATTGCAGGAGGAGACACACTGATCTTGCCATGGGATGGATAGACTACAGAAAGGCATTTGACATGGTGCCTCATTCCTGGATCACCAAAAGCCTGGAGATCTTCAGGATGGCAGATAACATCAGACAGTTGCTGGACAGGAGTATGGGGTCCTGGGAGACAGAGTTGACATCAACTGGAGTATCCTTGGGAAGCGTGAAGATCAAGAGAGGTATCTTCCAGGGAGATAGCCTGTCCCCTCTGTTGTTTGTCCTTGCCCTGATGCCCTTGACCATTATGCTGCGAAAAGTGAGAGCAGGATACAAGTTGGGAAGGGGAGAGCTTACCATCAATCACCTCCTCTTCATGGACGATCTTAAGCTCTTCGGGAAAAGTGAGAAGGAGTTGGATGTGCTTGTTGACACTGTCCGTATTTTCAGCAGTGATATATGTATGCAGTTTGGTATTGGTAAATGTGGAGTCATTGTGATGAAGAGGGGTAGGTTGAGCAGAAGTAACGGGATCCAGATACCAACAGGTGAGATGATAAAGGAAATTGACTCTGAGGAAGGATACAAGTATTTGGGCGTTCTGGAGGCTGATGGCATAAAGAACAAAAAAATGAAGGAATTGTTAAGAACTGAATACATTCGGAGAGTAAGGAGCGTATTGAAGTCACATCTGAACAGCAGAAATGCCATAAGCGCAGTAAATTCCCGAGCTGTGTCTATTATTAGGTACAGTGCGGGAATTCTGAGATGGAATGTTGCTGAACAAAAAGAAATGGATAGGAAGACTAGGAAGATATTGACTATCTACAACATGTTCCACAAGAGGAGTGATGTCGATAGACTCTACCTAAGGAGATCTGAGGGTGGAAGAGGTCTTATCAGCATAGAGGACTGTGTTCAGATGGAGAAAAACAACCTATACAAATACGTGACCTATAGTAAGGAGCCAATGCTCAGAGCTGTACTGAAGGAGGGGACAGTAGGCCAGGGGATATCCAAGGAGGAAATAACATCAAGGAGGAAGAGCAGCCTTAAGGGAAAATCCCTTCATAGTACCTTCTTTGAGAAAACTGAATTTAGAGATCCACAGACATGGAACTGGTTGAGAAGAGGAGACCTCAAAAAGGCTACAGAAGGAATGCTAATGGCTGCGCAGGAGCAGGCCCTCAAAAAGAAGTGGTTGAAGCACCATATCTACAAGGAGGAGGCTAGCCCACTGTGCAGGATCTGTGGAGAGAGAGAGGAGACTGTGGCTCACATTGTGTCCGAGTGTAAACACCTAGCCCAGACCCACTATAAGGGCTGGAGACACGATGTGATGGGTAGGGTGATCCACTGGCACCTGTGCAAAGTAAACAATCTACCACATTCTGAGAAATGGTATGAGCATAGGCCAGAGGCGGTGATGGAGAACAGTCAGGTGAAGGTGCTGTGGGATTTTAGGATACAGACGGACAAAAAACTGGAACACAATAGACCTGACCTGGTGGTTGTGGACAAAGAAAAAAGATCGTGCCTGATTGTGGATGTGGCCTGCCCGTTCGACACGAGAGTGCAAGAGAAGGAGAGGGAGAAAATTAACCGATACCAGGACCTAAAGTGGGAGGTGAAAAGGATTTGGAACTGCCATGAAGTCAAAATGATCCCGATTGTCATAGGCGCACTGGGGACTATCTCCAAAGGTTTCCAGGGATGGTTAAAGAAAATCGGCCCCTTCACGCTTTTTGGAACGCTTCAAAAGGCATGCTTGCTTGGAACAGCAAGAACCCTCCAATACGTCCTGAATATCTGAGGCTGCAGGTAGTGGCTTGATATTCAATCCAACGGACTTTCCAGTTAACGAACATCAATGACTGAGATTCAAGGAATAATAATAATAATAATAATAATAATAATAATAATAATAATAATAATAATAATAATAATAATAATAATAATAATAATAAGAAGAAGAAGAAGAAGAAGAAGAAGAAGAAGAAGAAGAAGAAGAAGAAGAAGAAGAAGAATGACAAGAAATATATAAGAAAATGAAAATAGCAAAGATTTTTTCTCTAAATTTCAAGAAGCATTAAAATAATAAGAAGAGAATAATAGAGAAAAAAGATGATAGATAACATTTATGCATAAAAAAATATATATATTGAAAGAAATGTATCAGGAATGAATCAAAATTTTGATTTTCGAAAAAAGTCTCATTTCTGTTTCATCTTGTTACCCATTGAAGAACAATCCTGTAAAAACACTAAATTTGTCAGAAATAAAGTAAAAAAGATGGGGAAAGGGGACATAAATCTTTCTTTTTTCCCATCTGAATGTATCTAGCAAAGTACTAGTAAAAAATAAGGGAAGTAACAAAAAAATGGAGAATAAAAAAACATTTGAAGCCGTTAAAACTATTTCTTTCCTGTTTATTTATATATTTATGTATTTATATGTATTTTTTCTATTTAATTTATTCCTGCAGTAAGTTTATATTTTTAATTATTATCTTTATTATCTTCATCAAATAAAGCAATTCTCCTCCTCCCCCTCCTCCTCATCGTCATCATCATTATCATCATCATCCACCTCCTCCCCCTCCTCCTCCTCCCCCTCCTCCTCCTCATAATCATCATCATCATCATCATTATTCTTTTTTCCTCCTTCTTGTTGTTGTTGTTCTTCTTCTTCTTCTTTTTCTTCTTCTTCTTCTTCTTCTTCTTCTTCTTATTATTATTATTATTATTATTATTGAATGCCATGGTTGACGGAGGCTCGGCTCTGTAAGGTATAGTAATTTTTAACCGTTAAAACAATTGTAAATTGTTTAAAACTTGAACCAAATTGTTGATAAAGACACCCTCCTCCTCGTGAGAGGGGTCTTTCTGTCCGTTATTTGGCCCTTCGGGGTTAAATAGCCAGTTATTGGGGTTTTGTACCCAAAATTTCATTTTAAACAAAACAACATGGCTACCAAAAAAAAAAAATTTCATACGTCACTCCCACTCATTCCGTCTTCTTCTTCCTCAATCATCACTACAGGAGAGAGAAGATTGTCTCTCTCCCTCCCTTCTTTAAATGTGTCTCTCTCCCTACCTTCTCTTTCGCAAGCGACGAAAGAAAAGAAAAGTCTCGTGCAAAGCGTGCAAGGTTTCTCCACGACGACGACGACAGCGACGAAACAGGTGTGCGGGAAATACGAAAACCCAGTTCATTCGTCTGACGTCAGGAATAATAGCAGTAGCAGCCGTAATAACAACAGCAACAGTGACAATGAAAACAACAGTAGCAGCCGCAACAGCATCACCAGCAGCATAAACAACAACAGCATTAGCAGCAGCAACACCAACAACAACCACAGCAACAGCGGCGGAGGCAGTAGTCGTAGTACCTGCAGCAACAACAAAAGTACCAGCAGCTCTGACGACAACAACAACAGCAGAGAAAAACCAATCTCATTTGCAGGTATTGCGAAAAACCTGGAAACAATCCTCATAACAAATGAGGAATTAGAGGAAGCGAAGAAGATGGTGACAAAGAACGGACACCGAGCAATCTGCAAGGCAGCGAAAAAAAAAAAAAAAAAAAAATTTTTTCGAAACCCAAGAGCACTGTACGGTCACGTACCGTACAGTAAGTACAAAATCCCGTAGGGTGGAAAGAGCCACAGAGGCCCAAATACAAAAAGCCTTGGGGTCTGTGTGGCAGAGGAAAACGCACATCACCCGAGGCAAAAAATACGCCACCGTAGACGTACTTTTTGCCACACCCCAGGAGGCAAAGGCCCAATCAGTAGTGACCCTAAGGAGCGAGGAAATGGTGTTGGTGCCCTCCTACTGCGGGCAAAAAATTGTGAGGGTCAAACTGACCCACGTCCCCCCCGGAATGACCCCTTCTTGGCTGGCCGCGTCTGTCCTCGTCGGAATCGAGGACAAAACAACTGTACTGCAAGTACAGAAAAAAGTAAGAGAAGATTGGGTCGGCTCCTCCATTGAGATGCTAATCCAAACCAACCAGGAGTGCATCGAAGCTATCCCGGATGTGATAGACTTCGATAACGGCACTCAACTGCCCATAAGTGTTGAGGGCAAACGCCCGAAATGCTTTCGCTGTGGATCGAAGACTCACCTCAGGGCCTTCTGCAACGAGAAGACCCTGAGAAAGGAGAAAACCCCCCTCCTCCCGAATCCGGTTCCACGGCTACCAGCAACAGGACAAGCGGCAACCAGGAACGATAGGTCCGTGGCACCCATACCCACTCCACGGAAATCAAAGACAGCAGCAGCAGTGGAAATATTAACAACAACAACAGCAATACCAAATGCAGCTGCAACAGAGACTCCAGTGCAAACATCACCAACAACAACAAGTGAAAGAGTGGAGCTGGTACCCCTCCCCGACCTTACAGAATCAGACATGGAGTGTGAGGTGGGAGAGGGATGGCAAAAGGTCTCAAGAAGGCACAAACGCAGAAGCAGCGCATCGTCGCCTTTGAAAAGGGAGGAAAGAAATGAGAAAAGGGTAAAGTCTACTGCAAAGAGACCCACAGCAGCAACACCACCAACACCATCACCACCCACACCAGCACCACCATCACCTCCGGCGACAACCCCACCGCCAACAACACCTTCAACACCACCACCACAAGCACCAACATCGCAAACACAACAACAAAACACACACACCCAGCAACAACGACAAGAAAATAGCAGAACCACACCCCACCCCCAGAAAAACAAATGCACGGCAATAAACACACACAACAAGAAACTAATGACTTACATAATTGAACACACAGACATTTCACAACAGGACTACATAATACCAGCACCAATCAAAACGCCAACTAACATAAGACTGCTAAAAATAGCACAGAAACAATACACAAACATTAAAACGAAATTCCCCAACGCAGTTGGTGATTTCAGGGACCTAGGAGGAACCATTAATCGAAGAGTATATTCAGACATTCTCTTAGAAGAGCCGACGACCAGCCGAAGGGACGATTCAACGGTCCCTTCACCAGACGATCAAGTGAAAAGGGATGTAAAAACCATCCCTCCTCTACCAAAAATACGGTAAGTGGTCTTTCCCATCTTTTCCACTCTATTTTAAACATGACCTCACTCAGAATAGGCAGCATAAATGCGCGTGGCTTGGGGTCGTCATGGAAGCAGGGTCACCTGCTCAACGACCTCAGGTCACTAAACATAGATGTAGTGGCCATCAGCGAGACCAGAATCTCCGAAGCACGGGCCTTCGCACCGATCTTCGGCGGCTACGATGTGTACGCATCTCCCAGCCGTCCTGGATCGGGTGGAGGAGTTGCTGTGCTTTTTCGGAGAGGTTTGGATCTCGCCATACGGGCCATCTTCCTGGACCCAGAGGGTAAGCTGGTGGTGCTGGACGTGACCAGCGGAGACGGGCAAGCTTTCAGGCTAGTGGCCGTCTATGCCCCGACAGGAGCAGGGCGGCCTGATTTCTTCCGGCGTCTGGAGACCTTTCTTGGAACGTCGCGCTCTTTAGTGTTAGTGGGCGACTGGAACGGGATCTTAGATGCACGCTGGGACTGTGTGGGATTAGCGGATAGGGGTGGAGGGTGCAAGAGCCTCACCAACCTGCTCAGGCGTTTTGAACTGTCTGACAGGTACCGATTGGATTTCCCGAATGTGCCAATGTGGACTTGGACAAACCGCATAGGGTCATCCAGATCATATCTAGATAGAGTATTTTGTAGGGAAATAGATAGGTCTAGCATAGGCTGTCCACAATTCAAGATAGTCAGCTACACGGACCACAAATTCGTGATCTGTGTGCTTGACTTAGATAGGCTTCATAGACGAGGACCCGGCTACTGGAAGCTAAACGCGTCCTTACCAGCGCGCAAGGCCTACAGAGACCGGATTAGCGAACTAGTTAAGCGGGCGTTGACGGGGGCCATCGTCAACAACAAGTGGTGGTTTGCTCTGAAAAGAGCGATTAGAATAGAATCGATTAGGTTTAGTAAGGCTTTAGCAATAGAGAAAAATAGAGCAGAGGGAGAACTAGTTAGAAAATTAGACGAGGCGCTTAGCAAAGGCATTGCGACCGACGTGCTTGCGGCGAAATTGGCCCTTGACCAATTCTTCAATGCAAAGCACGAAGGCTGCGTTGTCAGAGCTAGGGTGCGTGCTCTCAGACACGAGGGGACGAAAGCCGTTCAATGGGCCCGAGTGGCGGAGGCGCGTCGTGGCAACAAAGCCACGATCCGGTCTTTGGTGGACCACGACGGGCGCATGCTACTCGATCCCGGGCAAATGTGTGAAGCTTTTCAGCGACACTTCGCTCAGCTGTTCGGGGGCAGCGGGGGGCCGGGTAGAGGGATGGACTTTAGTGTCTACCTCGACGGACTGCCGCGGCTCTCGGCCACTGAGGCGAAGTGTTGCGAAAAGCCGATAACAGCCGCTGAAGTAAGGGAGGCAATGACTGGCTGCACAAGGGGTAAATCGCCTGGTTTGGATGGTCTGCCCTATGAACTTTACGTACAGATGCCAGACTTGTTCGGAGGCCTCTTGGCGGACGTCTACTGCAACTGGCAACAGAACGGGAGAATTCCCAGTTCTGTGAGCCGAGGAGCGGTGGCACTGCTGAGAAAGGATCCGAACAAGGGGGATAACATAGACAATTTCCGGCCCATAACTCTGCTAAACACAGAGTTTAAGATTTTGGCCAAGGTGCTAGCAAAGAGGTTGGCGCTTGTCGTTGGTGGTCTGGTGGGAGAGGCGCAGACATGCGCCATTCCCGACAGATCCATCCACGACAACCTCCACCTCATGCGATACATCGTAGAGAGGGTAGCTAGGGAACCTGGCACGGGTGGGTCCTTGATCAATTTAGATCAGTCGAAAGCTTTCGATAGGGTCGACCATCGTTACCTAGCGGCAGTCCTGAGGGCGGCTGGCTTTGGGCCCGTCTTCAGAGGCTGGATCGCTGCCATGCACAGCGACATCTGCTCTGTGGTGAGAGTGAACGGTCACCTGTCGGAACCGTTCAACATCATGCGCTCGGTCCGCCAAGGATGTCCCCTCTCGTCCCTCTTGTACGTATTGACTCTCGAGCCATTACTGCACAAACTGGAGACGTTGAGGGGAGTCCCGCGCGAACTAGGATGCGGAAGATCCGTGTCAGCATATGCGGACGATGTCACCGTAGTGGTGTCGAACGCCAAACACATCGAGGCGATCGGCACTACACTAAGAGAATACGAAGCGGTGACAGGAGCAATGATCAACCAGGAAAAGTCAGTGGGCCTGCAGCTCGGCACCTGGAGAGGCAGGTCCATGCCGTCCAACAGCGTCGTCGGGCGCTGGACGGACGGACCGGTTAAATTGCTAGGGGTCTGGTTCGGTCCGGACCTCCAGACGGACAAAAACTGGGACGAGGTGACGAGCAGGGTGGCTTCTCTCACCCAGAAATGGGCGGAGAGGAAGCTATCCCTGAAAGGTCGAGCGGAGGTGGCTAACGCGTACATCGCGTCTGTCATCTGCTACCGCCTAACCGTCGTACCTTGTCCTAAGCCTCGCCTGACTGCGCTGGAGCGTTTGCTCTTTCGCTTTTTGTGGAAGGGACGTGCTCCGATGGTCAGGCGGTCCATCTGTTGTCAACACCCGCTACGTGGAGGGCTGGGCATGCCGTGGCTGATGATGCGCAGGCACGCGCTCAGGCTACGACATCTCCACCTCTTCCTCGACGGTGATCAGGTGTGGTCGCCGTTTGCTAGACGCGTTTTTCCCCAGCTCGTTTCCTTGACGGAGCTGCAGTCCTGGGTCAAGCGAAGACCGAGAGGGAGCGCCTGGAGACTGGAATGTCTTCAGGCGCTCACAGCCCTCGACCAATCGGGCAATGTGATCGGTGGAAACTCCACCTCGGCGTTCTATAGAGGATTAGTGGAGGGGAAGAGCGACGACGTACTTGGGGAAACTCTAGGCGTCGACGAAAATCAACTAGCCAATCTCTTCGGAAGAACTTTCGGGCCGGGGCCTATGGACAACTTCCAGAAATCTCTGGCCTGGCAGTGCTACCGAGGAGCCTTGCCAGTTCGGGATAAACTCTACAGGCATGGAGGTGCCGTCAGCCGGGCATGTCCGAGATGCGCGCAGGGCGACGAAACCGTCCTGCACGCACTCGTCCAGTGTCCGAAAATTGCTGACTTGTGGGTTTATGTCGAACACCTGCTGTCGCGTTTAGGACGGATCCAGCTATCATCTGAGTCCATCGTGAGGATTGCCCCGCCCTCCTCCTTTAGCCGGGAAGGGCAGGCAGTTTTTATCTGTCTGGTGGCCATGGCGAAAGAGATAGTATGGTGGACACGTTTGAAAGGGCTGAAGACGAGCACTTACCTCTTCGGTGATGCTCTGATTGACTTTTTCAAATTTCATTTGAAAAGGAAAATCAGAGTAGAGAGGGAAGTGCTCTCTTCCCAGCATTTTGTTGAAAGATGGGTGAGAGAAGCAAGAATGGCCCGAGTGAATGGGCCGACTCTGAGTATATATCTGTAAACTAAAGGTGGAAAACTGGGAGAGGGCACTTGCCTTGGTGGTCAGGGTCATTGTGGCTTTTTACTGGGCTTTCTCCACAAATGTCCCTCCGAAGTCTCCCCCCTATTGGGGAATTTTTCATTGTTATTTTCATTGTTATTTTTGTTACATCCTCTGTTTTTGTTTTTTTACACGCAGAAATGCCCATTTGTACCGTCCTGCATTGTCCTGCACTGTCCTTAATGTCTACTTTATGTAAACCCTTGTGGTTAATAAAGAAATCATTATTATTATTATTATTATTATTATTATTATTATTATTATTATTATTATTATTATTATTATGAGTATTGTTGTTATTGTTATTATTATTATTATAATACCGAAAATACACTCTGTTACGTCTTGAGAGTTATAAAAAATATACAAATCCCGCGGGTTTACATGCTTTTTATAATTTTCCTCATATTTTTATCCCATTTTTATATTTGAATCAAGTCCCTTACCTTACGTCAAACAGATTTTCTTCCTGCTTTCTTTTTAATGGTTATTTTTGTCTTATTCTTTATTTTTTGAGACTTGATTTTATGTTTGCAGTCTTCGTGAATTTTTTTTATTAGATACCAAGATAGGTAGAGAGCTCTGTATGCATGTATGTATGTATGTATGTATGTATGTATGTATGTATGTATGTATGTATGTATGTATGTATGTGTGTATGTATGTCTGTATTTAAGTATGTATGTATGTGTGTATGTATGTATTTATGTATATATGTGTAAGTATGTATGTATTATGTATGTATGAACGTATGTTCTGTTTTCATACTGTTATACATTTTTACCAAGTGAAAAGAGTCGGTTTCTAACTTGGAATTAAGACATCAACTACGTAGTTATGTCTGCATGTCTGCATGTCTGCATGCATGCGTGTGCGTGCATGTATGGATATTATTGTATGTGTAGATGTGGATCGTTTGAGTTATATGTGTGCATGTGCATTTGCTTTGTATCCGTACATGAAGTTATTACCTGCAGAATTTTTGGAATGTCTTATATATTTTACTGCTCCAATGGATTGTACTTGTTATTTCCTAACTAGTGGTGTTCTCTCTGGTTCTGTGAAGCCCTGTTTCTCAGGATATGTACCGTGGCAGTTTGTAACATTTCGCAATGTCCCAATAATTACAGGTATAAACCTGAAGGTATAGTCAAGGTGGAGTATCTGAAGATTCCTCATTGGGATTTGATGGGCAACTAACTTCCACTACTGTGTCTATATTCTTTTGGAATTTTGACTGGAATATTCCACCAGTATTCTTTCATATTATGTTATATATATGTTTATTATTGGTGCTATCTTTTCTACAGATTACATTGTATATTGTTTCGGCCTCATAGGTACATAGTACCGTGGTGATATCTTTGCATAACTGCTTATGACATGGGGGACATCTTCGATATTAATTCTGCAGAGTCTGTTTTAGTTGTCACATCTTGGTGCTTTGTCTGCATCCTTACCTCTTTTGTGGATCAGATATTTTGTATTGATTTCCTGTTTTGGAATTGCTAAAGCATATCCTTCAAAGTGCAATATAGTGTTTGTTGGTCCAAGATGGACTACTTTGTTTATCTATATTACTCTCACTCTGGAGCTTACTGGCAACATATACATGCATTGTTTTTTGCTTATAAACATGCAGCTTTTCATCCATGTATTCACTGTGGTATTGCTGGGCAATTTCCCTGGGTGAGAAGTTTTCATTTTCATGCAGGGAGTATCTTTCAAGGAGTTCCTTCCCAACTCTCATGATCTTACCTGACTCATGTAGACAGACTTGCTCAATAGATGGTCTCCTACGCTTTGGGTTCGTAAACGATGTCGGAGGAATATGACGTGACTGTCTGGATTGATTTTAGACTTCTGCCTCCCTGCTATATGTTTCAAGTAGAGGCGGTCTATGTCACTGTTGATGTGGAAGTTTCCGGTGTTGTTTAGAATTGCTTTGACATCAATATCTCGGGTTTCGTCTATCTACCAGTCAATTATTCCAAACATTGGTGCTTGAACAGACACAGCAAACACATTGTGAGCCACTGTTTTATTGTGTTCAGAGATTTCAGATGATCATATTTTTCTTAATCTGGTGTAATATTCCCTGGTTACGCGTTCCTTATTACAGGATATATTTTCATATATCCCCAGGTATGTGCATCAGTCCTCGTCAGATATCGGTGAAACAGTTAGGCCATTGATAAAAATGTTGGTAGATTGGCTTGTAATTTTTCCAGCTTTGTTAATCATATATAAGCATTTATCCTGGTCAAACTCCATTCTTATAACCTATGAGAACGTCGTAATCATGTCAATATTTTTGTTCCTCCCATTTATGTTCTTGGCATAGAGTTTCAGGTAATCCACAAAGAAATTATGAGTTAGGTTCATATGTCTGTCCTCCTTTGAGCCAATTATGTATCCTTCACATTTCCCGAGCAGAAAAATATATAGTAGCACAGAGAGACTGCCCCCTTGAAATGTACCCCTGTGATATGCAATTTCATCCGTGAAAATTGAGTCCTTCTTCTCTATTTTTACCATTATGATAGCCCAAGAAGAAAATAGGTTCTCTATGGCTATGGAATTTTAGCAAGTCGGTTCTCTATCACACAAGAGTGTAGAACAGAATCAAATGCTTTCCTGTAGACCAGCCAGACTGTAAACACACACACACACACACACACACACACACATATATATATATATATATATATATATATATATATATATATATATATATATATATCATGAATAAGAGAGATGGTTCTATGTTTACATCTTTTGTTTATTACATAGTTCTGTTGTACGTGTTTCAAAGATGTCCGATTGATTGCATAATAAACTTCTGTTATGTTCTCTTCAGACAGAATGTGATGTGTGGTGCTTTTGATTTTGATATTATACTGGTTCATCGTTGTGTTAACATTGCTGTCCAGTAGTCATCTTTGAAATACGTGTAACAGACCTATGTAATAAACAGAAGATGTACACATAAAACCGTCTCTCTTATAGATAATATTGAAACACTGGTTGATACCTTACCGATAAATTCCTAAGGAATACAAATCATAGAGTGCTTTACGTCAGTTTAAAAAAGGTTGGCGGATTATATGATCAACCAAATGTCATTATTTGAATTGACGCATAGTTACGGCCCTTGCCATTCTGAGTTCAAATCCCGCCGAGGTTAACTTTGCCTTTCATCCTTACGGGGTAGATAAAATAAAGTACCAGTAATACACTGGGTAATTTGCTGGCCTTGTGCCAAAAGTAGAAACAATTATTTGAATAGGGCGGTGGATTGGCAGTATCTTTGGAGGGTCGGACATCATGCTTTGCAGCATAGAGTTGCGGCCCTTTATATATGTACTAGTCACGCACTGGTGTCGATTTAATCGACTTTCCCCTTCCCCAAAATTGCTGGCCTTGTGCCTATATAAGAAACCATTATTTGAATAGTATATATATATATATATATATATATATATATATATATATATATATATATATATATATATATATATACATAGATATACACGCCCTTGGAAAGGCTTGATGAACAAAAGGTAAACCCGTTTGCCCTCGCGTTCGGCTTGATACCTCTCTCTTTAGATATATATGTATGTTTGTGTGTGTTTTCATGTGCGTTTATAGAGAGAAAAAGAGAGGAAGATGGAAATGAGTGGGGGAGATATTTACATACATAGGCACACACAAACATTTGTACACCCTTAATCTTTCTCGCCTTTACATACATTTCTCAACGTTTCATTTATCGTAAACGCTCACACACTCATACACTCCTGTTCTCAGACTTTCTCACACTCCTTCAGAAGAACATATAATTTCACAGCTACATACACATAAACCTTCGAATTCTCCCTACATACACATGTACATGCACACACACAAACACCACATATATATATATATATATATATATATATATATATAGAGAGAGAGAGAGAGAGAGAGAAAACACTATATGTTACGCCCATCTATACATACAGAAACACATGGTCCGACACACGCACACACACACACAGATGCACGCGTTCTCCCCCTTTCTCTTTATCTCCCCTACAATTTGAAAATATACTCGGCTCAATCGGATTTTCTCTGAGTGATTTTCTTTCTATGATTTTTTTTAACTTTTCACGAAATTTAGAGCGTAAATTGCAGAATAAAGATTCAAGTTTAGCAATAAATGAGCAGAAGAAAAAATCACATTTTGCTTTTATTTCTAAAACATTAAAATTAATAATTTTATTTATTTTTTACAAAAGGAAAAAAAAATTAATATTTACACGCATTTTTTTTTTTTGTAATCTAAAATCTATTTTTTCAACATCCCTTAATTATGGAAAATGGATTTTCAAAAAAAAAAAAAAAAAAAAAAAATAGGAAGAAAAAAGAAAACACAAAGGTTCATTGTGGTTGCGCAAAATAGGATGTTGGGTGCAAGCCTGTTATTTTTTTTTCATCCCCGCTCTTCATTTCTTTATTCCTTGTGTTATTTTCAGCATCCTCTTTTCTCTTTCATTATGAGGTCTCTTGTTTTATTCGTTTTCAAACCTTTACTTTTTTTCTTCCAACATTTTCATTACCCTCATATACGAATCAAAAGGTTGTTTGATTTTTTGAAAAATATTTTCTATTATTATTCAAATTTTTTTTCATTTTCGTTTTATAGTTAGTAAAGGAGGAGTTGGTACAGATGTCTAAATTTACATATGAATTGTTGGAGAAATCATTTCACTGTTACAAGAATACCACAATGTCATCTCGCATACACATGATAATACATACGTATAGAAGCACATAAATATACACAGAAAGATTCACATACATACACACATATTATGGTCAATATTATACTATTGACCATGAAATTTAGGGAGAATAGATGAAAGGTGCAAAATGGGGAGTGCTAGACAAATATATATACCAGTGGATAATGCTGTGAACGCACAGGTGGAACTCCAAAGTAGCCACAATGAAGAATATTTCACTCTACTTCAGGATTATGTACTCAGCCAGGCACCTGTCAATATCCTGCGTGTCTAATATATATATATATATATATATATATATATATATTAGACACGCGGGATTACATATTATAAAATTAGTCCCTCATCAGTGATTTGCCAACCATCATTGGTATTTCATCGCATTATTAAAAATCAGATACCTCAGGTTGGTGCGAGCAATAACTAATATATATATATATATATATACGATATTAAATAAATGGAAACTATATTTATAAAACCATATTTATTTCATTATATATATTTCAGGGATATCATATTAAAAATATGGTATGCCTTCATCAGACAAAATACAATATAAACAGTCTTATAAATAGATAGATTTGACATACCTTACAACTTCAACTTCCATTTAAAAAGTTGATTTGGTAGTGAAAAATGTTAGGGACAGTTATAAAAAGAAAGAAAGAAAGAAAGCGAAGAAAAAGAAGAAATGCATGCAACGAAAAACAGAGAGAGATAGATATAGAGAGATAGATAGAGAGAAGAAATTCATGTAAAGAAAAAAACAGAGAGAGATAGATAGAGAGAGAAAAAAAGACAGAGGGAGATAGATAGAGAGAGAGAGAAGAGAGAGAGAGAAAAAATAGAGAGAGATAGATATAGATAGAGATAGAGAGAAAGAAAATAGGTAGTTGGGCACCAGATGAATGACGTATCAATGATATATTTATTTATTTATTTATTTATTTATTTACTTCTAGTATTAAGGTAGAGAGAGATATATGTGGTTAGGAGAGAAAACAGCCGTTACATAGAGAGAAAAGAAAAATATCCAGAGATAAACGAGGCAGATTTAAAACATTATGTTTCATCAATCTAAAAATATCAATTCGTATGAATTAGGTATTATAATGTAAATATCAGTATTCATGAATGAGACACGTATCAATAATGTGTGAAAAATAATGATCATATGTCTAGTTTAAAATTCCTAGGTTTATAATCAGAACTGAGCTAAAAAAACTGAGATAAAAAACTGAGATAAAAAAACTGAGATAAAAAACTTCAAAAAAAATTGAAATACATAAGTATATATGCACTTTCATGAAAAAAGAAAAAGAAAATAGAAGGTTATCCCAGATTCGATATTATAGACTTCCATGTGAATTTACGTGATCAACTTTGCAAATTCCTATTTCACATGAAAACATTCTCATTGTGCTATAAAAATTCTAGTATACATATATGTGTACATACACACAAATATATATAGAATCTACATTAATTTTAACAATAGTATTCTTGTCTTTACTCTACATGATTATCTTTACTCTACAGGCTTACTCTGGCAACTTAAGCATGATAACGTTGGATATTCGACGGCTTGGAATATAGTCTCAAGAGGGATTCCTTTTAATTCATCTTCTGAGACATGTGACCTCTGCGCGGAGGAGATATTCTTTATACTGAAATCTAAAAATTCCCTTAATTTACGGACAAATTTATTCAGTTGCTGCAGACATAGATTGGACTCAACTTTTAAATATAAATATAAATTTAAAATGTAGTATATTTACTTATGATTTGTAATTATTTATGAAACTCGCCGATAAATCTTTCGATTTCTTTTTTTTAAACATTCTTCATGAATAATTAAACTACCCTAAAAGCTGATGCTCCAAATATATCGAATAAATTTTACACTAGATAAACTTCTATAATAAATATAAGACCATCTGTAGATCAAATGGGTATCCTAAACTTTTGGAATGATTTCTGCTAGACAGGATTTGGTAAATAATTTTGGTTTTGTTTGCTTTTGATTCTGATGCTTATAATGAACTTGGCAATATATTGTCAATTAATTTTGAAGGGTTGATTTCTGTGGTTGATTTGCGGGGCATACTGTGTTTTATTTTTAATATTTTTTAATTTTTTAATATTTTTATTGATATATTGATATCTGTTGTCTATTTATGCTTGAACGATAATCATGTAGAGTAAAGACAAGAATAGTATTGTTAAAATTAATGTAGATTCTATATATATTTGTGTGTATGTACACATATATGTATACTAGAATTTTTATAGCACAATGAGAATGTTTTCATGTGAAATAGGAATTTGCAAAGTTGATCACGTAAATTCACATGGAAGTCTATAGTATCGAATCTGGGATAACCTTCTATTTTCTTTTTCTTTTTTCATGAAAGTGCATATATACTTATGTATTTCAATTTTTTTTGAAGTTTTTATCTCAGTTTTTTTAGCTCAGTTCTGATTATAAACCTAGGAATTTTAAACTAGACATATGATCATTATTTTTCACACATTATTGATACGTGTCTCATTCATGAATACTGATATTTACATTATAATACCTAATTCATACGAATTGATATTTTTAGATTGATGAAACATAATGTTTTAAATCTGCCTCGTTTATCTCTGGATATTTTTCTTTTCTCTC
>OZ024742.1:99439303-99451803 GCA_964016885.1 Eledone cirrhosa | reverse complement strand
TGTCACCTTTTAACCGGTATTCGATCCTGTATATATATTTGTATCCCTCACAACCCCACCACCACCACCACAAAACACAACTCCATACTTCACCAACACATACCTCCACTCCCCAACCAACAATAGTGTGTGTGTCTGTATATATATATATGTGTGAGTATACGTGTGTGTGAGTGTGTATGTGTATACTTTGTATACGTGAGTGTGAGTCCATGTGCCCATACCCATATGTCTGTATGGGTATATGTATGTGTATGTACATATGTAAAACACCTTCTACATTGCCTCTCACCTTCCTCCCATCTCTGTCGTTCGCCACCCCCACCGATACCCCCACTCTCCATATTCGTGGCCGCATGCGCGCACGCACATACATGTGTGTACATATACATATGGCTGTGTGTGAGCGTGTGTCGATATGTGTGGGCAGGGATGTGCGTGTGTGTTTTGTAGTGGGTGTGTTTATACAACAATATGTGTGCACATATATACATATATGTGTGTGCTGATACGTATATACAAAGTATCTGTCAGACGATGAGCGTCTAGCTATGTATCTAGGTAAGGAACTTGACGCCACCAATACATCCACCACACCAGCACAAACGCCGCTACCATAGACAACGGCACCAATACCACACCCCCACACACACTCCAACTCGTCCACTGACAATCCACTAACCTCATACCACAGCCCATCCCACTAAGCAACCATAACCACCACCATATCATCACATCCACCCCCACCACACCACAGCCCACCTCATCCACCGACCATCACCGACATCTCACCATCACACCCACCCCCATATACACTACAGGCCAGTACATCGCCTTGTTCCTTCCCACCAATCAAAACAACTCATTTTGTCAAACTCTTGAATCTCTGACTTTACCATATAGCATGTATTTCGTTTTCTTATAGCATTTTAAGAGGGTCCGTCGAGCTGCGGATTATTGAGTCGGGTAGGATCGATATAGATCGAACCTTGAGCTGATCAGTGGCGAAACGCGCGTCACCTATCAATAAATGCAATGAAAACTAAAGAAACTACCATGAAATAATTAAAGTTTCTACCCCAGGCACAAGGCCAGCAACCACCCCGTGCAAAACAGTAAACTAGTACAAATAATAATTCAGAGTCCCGAAAGAGAATACTAATACTAACTCTAAGGGTACCGCCACGATACTAAAGTTCTTATACAAGCTACAGGAAAGTTCGTACGAAGATAAAAGTAAAATACGGAAAATTAATTCAGAATCCCCCTAAAAAAAAAAAAAAATACTGTTAAACGAGAAATTAAAGCAAAGATGCCACTAAGAAATATAGAAGGCACGGAAAAAAGCGCAGCGGTCGGATAAGGGGGCAAGTATCCGGGGTCTAACACATCTGCTATAAAAAGCGGATTCGACCAAATCTATCATAGAATAGGGGAAGGGGTGGGGGTACTGAGGCTACAAAGGACCGAGGGGCTGCCTCGGGTGGGCGAGAAGAAGACGACGACAAAGAAAAAGAACTGGGGTGGAAGGGCTAAAAAGGGATGGGGGGAAGAAGGAAATATAGAGGAAGCGATAAAAAAATATAAGATCTTAGAAGATCTTACGTCTCCCTTAGCAAGCAGGGGTTACCCATTGCAAAATCAGCAAGTGGGGTGTTATAGCCCTAGTCTACCCCCCCCCCGGGTCATTATGGGGTTTGAGGGCGAGGTAAGTCCTACGCAATCTGTGTTTACATGCAGTAACCAGTTCATCTTTCTTGTTTAGGAGTTGGTCCGTCGAAAACACCATTTGTAAAGTTTCCTCCGAGCATAAATTGCACGGACGGCGTCCTCCCGTGTAAGAGTTGGCTCTGGACAGTAATCTCCAAGTGAGATCATAGGTAATGTTGTTATCCTTGAGGTCCCATATGTGGCCCGAAAGTGTAGTGGCGTGACGCCGGGCCGGGTTTCGGAAGGTATGTCTGTGTTGGTATAGCCGGGTCTTGAAGTCACATGCGGTTAATCCTATATAAGCTTTGTTGGAGGTGTCCGTCCTCACGTTGCACTGGTAGATCACATTACGATCTCTGCATCTGTTGTCGAGGGGGCAAATGGATCCATCAGGACAGTTGCACCTCCTGGTCGGCTCTCCACTGCTATTTAGGTTATTTCTTCTATCGGGGTTGAGTTTTTTGTTGTTGGAGGAGACGATGTTTTGTGCGAAGTTTGGTGTAGTGCTGTAAGAGAGTTTGATGGTATTTTTGTTAATTATGTTGTGGTAGCGGTGTTGTAGTGGGAAGTGTTTTTCAATGAGCCTAAAGAATATTTTCCCGATGGGAGTTGTCACCTCAGCGTTGTGGTGAGGATTGAACCATGTTACATTGCGTGAGCGGCGGTGTCGCTTGCTGGTTCCGCCAATGGGAGCTGGACAGTAGGATATTTCCTCCCGGAAACCACTCCGCTTGATGGCCTGGTTGTAATAAGGCGCATGTTCATCGAATATCTGCTCATTAGCTGACAAACGGGATATGCGGAGGGGGATGTTTTTGACCAGGTTGTTGGTGATGTTCCTAGGATGGTTTGATCGGCGGTGGATGTAGTGCAGGTTGTCATTAAGTTTCCTGTATGGGTAGTACAGGTCATTATCGAGGTCGAGGGTAACGTCCAGGAAGTTTACTCGGGTCAGGTACGTATGTAGGGTTATTTTAAATCCCCAGTCGCGGAAGAAGCTGGTAGTTTCTTTAGTTTTTTGGCCCCTCCTTTGTTGACCCGTCACCGTATGATATACGTACTTATACCTCTTAAAAGGGTCTTTTTTATTCCGTCCAACCTAGTTTATTTATTTATTTATTTATTTATTTATTTATTTATTTAGCCTAGCAATAGCGATAGACTTAGGTCGTGGTAACCAGAAATTGTTTATTTTTTTTTTTTTTTTACATTTATTCGCTATTCAACACTCAGTATTTTTTATATTTTTACCCCTCATTGTTCTACTTACTGTTTCGACTTCCACCCCCTCCCCCTCCCTAGTATCTTCTTTGACCTCACGCCCAGCTGTAGCCGGCACTACCAACGCATGAATAGGTCTACTCCACCCCCTCTCCCTCTTTCTCCTACTGGCAGGTTTAGCTACCCCTTCCCCCCACTAATTTGCCATCATAGAATTAT
Organism: Eledone cirrhosa; assembly: GCA_964016885.1. NCBI lineage: Eukaryota > Metazoa > Mollusca > Cephalopoda > Octopoda > Eledonidae > Eledone > Eledone cirrhosa. Next base: position 99,448,653 of record OZ024742.1, on the reverse strand, counting down.
TATGTCTCAACTACTAACTTTTGACCAATCCCTGTGACAATCACTTTGACCATATATTGAATTACCCCTTGAGAAGCTCGGCTATTCAAATATCAGGATAAATTTTCATTTAGTCCAGAATTAGCCGTCGAAACGGCTTGAGCTCAGCCGTCGGGGTCTTACTCGTTCCTATATATATATATATATATATATATATATATATATATATATATATATATATATATATATATTTATATATATTTATATATGTGTGCGTATGTGAGTAGGTAAGTATAAGTATATCTAGATAGATACATATATATGTATGTATGTTTAGATATTAATATATATATATGTGTGTGTGTGTGTGTGTGTGTGTGTGTTTGTGTTTCTGTTTTTATATATAATTGTATTTCAATGTATATTTGATATCAATCTGTTTAATCCAAATATACATCACCTCTGTCTATTATCTTAATGTTCTAAGTATTGAAAATGTTTTATTCTATTAAGGTATCCGCTTAGTGCTTCATACGATCGTTCACCTCCAGACTGTCTAAGAACTATTAGTATATGGCTTATTACACTCACATACACATACGCACACTAACATACATATATATGTGTGATATGTGTGTGTATATATATATATATGCGTAGGTATGTGTGTGTGTATGATGTAAGTATGTATATACATATACGTAAAGATGCATTCATGCATGCACATGCATTATACCCCCATCCCTACACCCGATATATATGTATATATAGCGAATTTGCGCACGCACTGAAGAGAAAAACGGAATATGTTGCACAAATGAATAAACTATTGTCATCAGCAACCACCCTTGTCAATGATATTTCTCGTATATGAGTTGTATCGCCTAGAGGCTGCGCGTCGGCTTAGTAAAAAAGCCGCCGGGAAGATGCATGAGTGATAATACACCAACATATGCAGGGAACAAGTGTGACTTTTTTCTATGTCAACAAATATCAATAAATATTTTACGAGTGCAATACAGTGCAGACGACTTGTGTAAATGGTAACGTGAGAAAGAAACAGGACAGAGTATGAGGTATATACTGTAACTATCTATCTATCTAACTTTCAATTAATATTAACTCCATTTATTGTAGTTTATTTAGAGAGTTTTGTTGGCTGCTATTTCTAGTCTATCACGTTGTTCTAATATATAGAGAAAGCTTATCATCAGTAGTTCAACAAAGCATGTTGAACAACATGCGGTTTCGACAACGAAATGGTATGTATATTTCATGATCATTACTCTTTTTAAAACGTGATTTGAAATGCCCGCTACTGTTTCTTCTGTTTTTGAAACCATCGTAGGGAGACATTTATATGAGTGAGCTGAGGCTCATTTTCTTTTGACTTTTCATGGTATGAAATTAATATATCTATCTATCCAGGAAGGGTGAAATTCCCGTGATTAGCACATATATATATATATTTATTAAAATAACAGATTCAATTTTAAGCAAAGAATCGCTGCTTTCACCCTTAACGGGATCTTCGGAAACTAAAAAAATCAATCTGTGAACGCAGAAGTAAATATTTCGAAAAACGTTGCAACCGAAGGAAGACAGGAAGACCATACTTTGGTTCGGGGAGACGTTCCCTGGCAAAGAACGGAAAAAAACGAAGTTAATACGTCATTATTTGGTGCGATGAGAACAATTACACGCAAAGACAAAATAAGGTTTATGGTATAAATAAAGTCGTAGACTAATATTCACTTAGGTGGTTTATGGAGACGTTCCCTGGCAATGAACGGAAAAAACGAAGATAATACGTCATTATGTGGACCGATGAGAACAATTACACGCAAAGACAAAACCGCGTTTATGGTATAAATGAAGTCGTAGCCTAAAATTCTATTTAGGAAAACGAATGATTCTCGGCTTTAGTGTAAAGAATAATGTAAAAAAATTATAGAGATTATTGAAATCAACAATAATTAAATATATACATGCACGCATCCATATACGTACATACACATGCATACGCGAAAACACCCAGCATGGGTATGCAAATACAGGCACGTACAAAAAAACACGCGCACACATACAAAACCCACGCAACGCCTGTACCCGTACACATACGAACGTATACTCCAAATACACATAAAACATATATATATAAAATATATATATACATGCGTGCGTGTGTGTGTGTGCGTCTATACATATAATTATATAAACGTATATAAATATACACACATAAATACGTATATAACGCGCGCGCACACACACCTACATGTAAATACACATATGTTCGCTAAACGTACGTCAACCAAAACACAAAGTACACATATACACACACCCTACATACGTGCAAACCCGCATACACACAAAAACACAAAATTCACGTATACACATAGCTATATACACATGCACCAGTATATATAATATAATATATACGCCTATAACAAATACAAGCATATATACGTACGAGAAAGTATACGTACCCTCACAAAACATACAGGTAATATATACTTACCTATACAAATCAGTTTTAAAGTATTGACTATGTCACTTACTCATTTTCGGCAAAGCCGGGTAAGTGCGTGACTTTGATAAACACCAAACCACGAGAAACAGCTGTCAGCCTCTCTCCCAGCCTTTCCCGAAAATAAGTAAGTGACATAGTCACAATAACGGAAAAGAAAACGAAGATTCCGTTCATTGCCAGGAACCTCTCCACGAACCACCTAAATAGTCTATGATTTCATTTATACCATAAACGTGGTTTTGTCTTTGCGTGTAATTGTTCTCACCGCTCCACATAATGACGTATTATCTTCGTTTTGTTTTCGTTCATTGCCAGGGAAGGTCTCCACGAACCAAAGTATCGTCTTCCTGTCTTCCTTCAGTTGCAACGTTTTTCGAAATATTTACTTCTGCGTTCACAGATTGATTTTTTTAGTTTCAGAAGGTCCCGTTAAGGGAGAAAGCAGCGATTCTTTGCTTAAACTTTAATCTGTTATTTTAATAAATATTTGCTCTACGGTTCTTATATATTTGATATATATATGTATCCTTATTGAGCCCTCTTTGGATTTTAGTATTCAACTTTTTTGTTATTGCTATTTGGCTCCCTCGGTTGAGCACTCTATTGACTTATATTCACCATGCAGAAACAACATCTGAATATTTCTACTAAGAACATACCCGTACCAAGCAGGAAGACATACCTAAAACTCCTGATACAGAAAACAGATTCGTTCATTAAAAGGTTGCGTTGGCGTGCCTTTTATTTCCATAATCAGGAAAAAGCGGACAATAAACAGGATAAATATGGGTTTAAAACGTACAATATCCCTCTGAGTAATCCAGCATTGCTACCCTTCGAAAATGATGTCTTAGAATTCATACGGAGTATCAAATTTCGGAAAAGGAGCAATTCCTTCCAGCAGGACCTGAAGAATAGGATTCGTTCTATTAAGGATTCTAATGCCGTGCTCGTCCTCTCCGACAAATCTGGCAATCTATATCAAGTGGAGCGCAGTACTTACCATCAACTGCTACATAATGCTGTAACTAAGGATTACAGTAAAACTAATCTCGGAGTGCCATTAATGATATTAACGAAGCTGGGTTTAAAATCACCTCTGATCTCAACATCCTGGACCGGACTGAACTTCTGGACCCTATTTCTCCCACTTTACCTTGAAGGATCAGAAATCCAATTTCCTCAACAACCCTTCTATTCGGCTTATTAACTCCACGAAGTCCGATTTAGGTACACTTAGTAAAAGGATTTTAGATATAATTATACCTGAAATTAGAAGCTTGGTCCCTTTTGCACTGTGGAACAATTCTTTCGTGGTGATTGATTGGTTCAACGGCATATGCAACGAGGAACATTGCCGTTTTATCCAATTCGACATCAATAATTACTACTCCTCCATCACTTTACCACTTCTTCTTAGAGCTATCAATTTCGCTAAAACGCTCAAAGTGGTTAAGAATTTCGAAGTTGATGTCATCCCCAATGCCCGTAAGTCGGTGATTAATTTCGACGACTCGATTAAATAAATCTAATAGTACCCCATTCGACGTGAGTATGGGCGCCAGCGATTCTGCGGAGGTTACTGATCTTATCTGCCTTTTCCTTTTTTTCTCTATCAAGGAAGAATTCCCCAACGTGGGCGGTGGTTTGTACCGTGATGACGGTATTTTGACCATGACAGAGTCCGGCCCACGCGCTTGTGACAGGTTCAGAAAAGAACTCACAACCTTCTTTAAAGGCTTCAACCTCTCCATACAGGTTGAGGGCAACCTCTTGGTCGTTAATTACCTCCACGTTACCCTCAATTTGTCGAATGGATTGCACAACCCGTATAGAAAGCCGAATGATAAGCTTAATTACATAAGTAAGCATTCTAACCATCCTGCCAGCATAACCAAGAACCTGGTAAGAAACGTCTATTTGAAGCTTTCCCTCTTTGGATTTTAGTCTTCAAATTTATTATTATTACTATATATAAATGGGATGTAGTGAAGTGACACACGAGTTGATATATATAAAAAAAATAGTAAGGATTCACCAACAGGGGGTTAACACTAACAGAGAACGAAAGCTAACTACGGACAAAATGTTTTCTCCAATTTCTTATTATTCTTACTAATATGCAATTTAACTGCACTATACACTCCCGTCGCTGAAAAAGCATATAAAGCTGAAACCGGTACAGTTAAATTCGGAAATCCCTATTTTGTTAATAAATGTTTTAATGTTATTCTGAAAAATCACTCTAGCATTTTCAGCTGTTTTCTCCCCTTTTTTTTACTATATATATATATATATATATATATATATATAGATATTGAGTATATGTTGGTTGTACACATACAATTCCAGTTCCTCAGTGAAATAACAGCACAACCAGGAACTGGGCATATCAGAGTATTGACAAAATTAAACACCTCAGCAACATGTGTACTCGTCTCTACCAAAATAATTCGGAGTGCCTGAAGAGGTCACAGCCAAAGATGGCTGTCACCGAAATATATATAGCAGTAATAACCGAATCAAAATTTGAAACATTTGACTTATTTATTTTATTTTATTTTATATATATATATATATATATATATATATATATATATATATATATATATATATATATACATATATATGTGTGTGTGTGTGTGTGTGTGTGTGTGTGTGTGTGTGTGTGTGTGTGTGTGTGTGTGTGTGTGTGTGTGTGTGTGTGTGTGTGTGTGTGTGTCCGCTGTCCGTGTCTGTATCTGTGTGTGTATGTATGAGTAAGATTGTTTTGTTCTCTCTATTTCATGAGATGACCATGTCGATGGGATGGCTTCTGCAAGGAATCGACTTTGTTCAGCCCTAAGATGAACGGACACCGTCATTTTTTAAATGTTCAACTTGGAAAGATTCTCTTACGATTCCCTCGGAATTTACGGTTCCATGTTAATGTATTCTCTTTATTTAGACAAATAGATCATACTGAATAGATCGATAAAATAGCTACGATTTTCATGGCTGAACTGTAAAAAACAACGTCAACTACTACAATAACAACAAAAACAATATTAACTAATCGAAGGGCAACAACAGCCACGATGGCAAATACAACCATGCCAACAAAAGAAACAACAAAGGCAACAACAACGACAACACTAGCATCATTACCAGGGCTTCCTCTACTATCATCATTAACATCACTATAATTTCTGAATGACACACCACCACTACCTTTAATGTCACCAAATAACACCCGCCACCACTAACAACAGCTACAACATTTACAACAGTTACAGCAACAAAAACAAAAACAAAAACAACAACGAATACAACAACAACAAAAACTGCAACAATAACAGTTATCCTTTGATGCTAAATCACTAAAAAAAAACTACATTAGTCATGCTTTACCAGATTACTAATCAAGTCAGCTACTGTGAAACACCCACTCCATACAATTACCACTTCCTACCCCAATACCTTCATTGCTAATACCACCGCCATCTACAACACTTTCATCGACACTACCAACATGACTACCCCCAACAACAACAAACTCACCTTCAGCAACACAACCACCATTACTGCCACTAACACCACCATCATCATGTACAACACATTCATCAACTCTACCATCAATCTTGCCACAACTAGCATCTTCATCAATAATTGTGTCTACTTTTGGCACAAGGCCAGCAATTGTCCCAGTGCATTACTGGTACTTTATTTTATCAACCCCGTATCAATAATACTACCACTACCACCATCACTACCAACACCACTACCACCACCCTTACCACTACGCACACCTTCATCAACACTACCAATAATTTTACCATTACCATCAGCATTAACACCGCCATCACTATTTTCATTATCGCTAACACAGTCATGAACACTGTCAACACCACCACCATCACCACCAACACTGTCACCACAACCATTATTATCACTAATAACATTATCCCCATCATCTACGTCCCCATTCAACAGCAACTTTCCCATTACTATCATTATCATTGCCAACACCCCACCAATGTCATCTCACCCCAACACCAAAATACAAACATCAACGACTACGGGAAATAAATATTAGTTCACCATCTCACCGCCAGCACTTTTTCACCGAGTTATTAATTCATTTATTTATTTCGTTGTGTACAATCATAGATATCCTTTGATGTGAATACTAATAGCGATAAAAATAGCTTTGTTGACATTGGAGCACGGTTATGAATTGAGCTTGTTTCACACTCGAGGATATCTATAATTGGAGCTTGCTTAACCCGATAGGACATCTATTTATGGGGGACAGCAGAGAACGGAGGAAAACTTGGAGAAAGCTTGGCTGACATTGTAAGAATCTACGTATAGTTGATGGCTGAGACTGAAGATGAGCTCTGAATAGAAGACACAGCTATACATTTAGCATGTTTGACCATGGAAGACCGCTATGTAAAGATCGTGCTTAACATTGCAGGAAGCTTTGTTGGCAGTGGAGAGCAATTTTGAACAGAGATTGCTTGACAATTAAGGCTAGCTATGAGCTGGTCTTTTTTACCACAGGAGGTCAGATATGTATGAAATCTATAACTGGGGCTTGTTCAACACTGGATGACACCGGATGATACCTATGAACCGAGAACGCTTAAAGTTTAAGGACAGCTGTGAAAGGAGAAGCATTAACATGAGGGAATGACTGTGGAAAATAATTGGTTAATACCGGAACAGTTATAAACCAGTTTCATTAACATTAGAGGACAGCTGCGAGCGGAGCTTAGTTAACGTGGGTGGACAGGTATGAACAGAGATTATTTGAAGTTGGAGCGAGGGCAAATAAAACGAATTTACCTTATCATTAGAGGAATGCTGAGAGCAGAGATTCTTTAGCATTATATGCATCTACAAACAAAGCATGTTTAATGATAGAGGATCACTTTGAGAGCGGATGTGTATGACGTATATTGAACACTTTAGAATGGCTGTGAACATAATATAGCCAGATATAAAACAGTGATAACCGCATTGTTAATTAAGAGCAGTGAAAATAGTCATGAAAATAAGTGTTACGATAAGTATTGGTGTGGTGAGTGTGCTTGCAAAAGAGTAGATTCTGTTAAGGTCTTCCACGGGCATGTTGGTGGTCTTCATTTAGACGAAGAAGTAAGTCTTTCACATAAGTAGACAATGATAGGTTTTGAATAACAAAGCCTCTTATCTAATGCTATTGTAATCCTGCCAATTCAACGATCTAGAATTTTGCTTTATTTGTCGCCTCTGAAAGAATTACAGTGTATTTAAACTCAGACACAATGTGCCGGAATAAATATAACAAGCAATTTTGTCCGAAACCGTAACATCTCAGCCGTCTTGATAAGAAAATAAACCTCGCTGGACCAGAAAGGAACCTGGGTCAGGGCTCTTCGCACTAGTTTTGCAGCTTATAGTCGGCATTGTGACTCACATAGCTCATTTTTGCTAAAAAGCTCTCATGCCAAAAATGTTAGTTTGAGTAAACCGACCTTAATACACTACTAGTATGTTTCCTTTACAGATTATTAAGTTGCTAAACAATGTGGTTTCTGACAAAATTCCAACCCATATATGTGATTCGCCTAACTGTAAATCATTTGCAGAAGTTAATATCTTCCCTTTATATTATAATACAAATTATGTCTAGGATGCAAAGCAGGAGAAGTAAATAGACTTCACCCGAAATAAAGAGAGGCAAAGTCTAACACATAATATAAAGCTAAATTAACCTATATAGCTTACAGTTAAATTACCTTCGATTGTTTACTAACCCCATACTGATGAATGTTTAGGTTAGCCCTAGATAAACTGGTTAAAGAAAACGAGGATTAAATGAATACTTCTACCTACATTAGAAGAACAGCTCCACAACCCTTTCGACTCTTGAAACTAACAAGATGGAAACGAAAATGTCGTTAGCTCAATAGAAACAGCATATTGTACGAGCACACACAAAACGTAATGTAATCTTTGCTGTTCGAAAATGACAATAAAATGTTGGTGTAACAACCACAAAATAAACAACAAAATTAAAGACAATAATTCTTGACTGTGGTGTGGATAAATCTTTTATCGGAGAAAAACTCTAAGAAAATAATTTGCACCGGAAAATAATTTGCATCGGAGAAAAACTCGCCGGACAAAAAACCTCGCCGGACAAAAACGCTATCGGAGCAAATCAATCCAGGACAAAATCCCCACAAAATATATATTAGTTAAAGAAAAAACAAAATTTCTATACGATTTTTAATAGCTAACATTATAAAATGTTATTTATCTGATAAAAAATAAGCTAACACTATATATTCAAATTTTGTTTTGACTGAATGATCTCTCAGGAATAGACGACCGAAACAAACAATCTACTTCCATTGTTTAATAACTGGTTCGCTTGATATTCTGTGAACTTTACCTAATAAAACATAAAATTGTAGAAGACTTTAGTGTAAAACGTCCAAACGAAGCCATGAACAACCGTCCTAAGAAACCAATGCATGTTAAACATTCTTCTTCTTCTTCTTCTTCTTCTTCTTCTTTGCCTACCTATTCAACAGTGGGCCGTGAGGGTGGTGGTGAGGGAGACAAATGTTCAGGCATGCCGTCCAGATGGACCTATAGGCAGCAACCGACACCAAATGAGTTTGTTTGTGTGCCAATGGAGCCAGACTAAGGTTCTGATAATTCCTCTACTTAGAAATTCAGATGAAACCTAAAGAAATACAGTACAATTGACAAGGGCTTGTCCGGCCGCTTCCTATTTGCACCGTCCACTGTCGAGACCTCAGGCATTGACAGACCCCCTCTGTAAAATTAGGTGACATTGACGATT
>OZ024742.1:99424303-99434303 GCA_964016885.1 Eledone cirrhosa | reverse complement strand
TTACCCAGTGTATTACTGGTACTTTATGTTATCGACCCCGTAAGGATGAAAGGCAAAGTTAACCTCGGCGGGATTTGAACTCAGAATGGCAAGGGCCGTAACTCTATGCGTCAAAGCATGGCGTCCGACCCTCTACCGATACTGCCAATCCACCGAAACAGATAATGGAATCAGATAAGGTAAAATGAAGAAATAAATAATAAAATAATAAGATACGATACAATAAAATGAAGAAGCAAAAAAAAAAAAAAATGAATAAAATAGAATAAAATGCGTGTTTGTTATAGCCAATATCAAATATCAAGTAAGAATAAAGTGCGTGTGTGTTATAGCTAATATTAAAGTTTGAAAGATTTGGAAAGTATTGACTGAAGTATATGTGTCAGAATCGGGAAATGCAAAGGATTACGATCTTTACACTATCATAGGGTGGTGCGTGTTAAGAGCAAATTAGGCAAGAGTGGAGTGTAAAACACCATAACCTGAGTGTCAAAATCCGGAAATGCAGAGGACTACAGTTTTTAATTCGGCATAGAGTACATATGCGTGTATGTCAACACACATCGTTGCAAGTCCACACGCACCAACACGGGCCCAGGTGCATCCCATATTCACACACACCTACACACAGATTATACAAACACACACACACCCATATATATATATGTATATGTATATATATACACGCACACACATGCACACACACACATACACACACACACACACGCACACACACACAGACACATATATGTAAGTATCAGTGCATGTGCAATCTTAAATAACAGGATCTATGTATGAACATATGCATAAGTCTGTGCTGCCATAGGAGTCGATCGAGGTAGGGGTAGGGGTGGTGAACGTATAGGGGGTGGTTTACCGTGGGCACGGTGTGGCGGGGCTACTGTCCCTATAGCTTGAGGGAAGTTCCCTTCCCAATACGTTGTTGTTGCCCATATAGCTAGAGGAAGGTCCCGGCCCTGAGGTGTCTACATGTCCCGGGGAAGTCCCTATAGCTTGAGGGAAGTTCCCATCCCAAAGTGTTGTTATTGTTCATATAGCTTGAGGAAGGTCCCGGCCCTGAGGTGTCTACATGTCCCGAAGAAGTCAGTCCTGAGGTTTATCAGGCTGCTTCCACCGCTGAGTATCTCGAGGGTCACGCTCAGACATAGTTTGCAGATGCCAGATCCCCCTGTATAAGGTGGTACATTCCTGATTTTGGACCAGGCCAGAGAGTACGGGGTCCTTTCCAGCTTGAGCTTCCAGATCAGTTCGGAAAGAGCCGTACTTTTCCTTTTGTCCTCCCTGTTAAAGGAATGACGATGGTTATACCATAGGTCCTTAAAGCTCGTTGATGTGGCCACTATGTAATGGTGTTCAGAGTTGGGGGTTTTTACTCTACATCCGTATATTAAGTTCTTCCTTAGTCATTCATTACTAAGGGGGCATAATGCTGGGTTTCTGCAGTTGCAGGAGGTGGTCGACCTCCGCGTGCCTAATGTGGGGTTCCCGTTGCGTATTATATGGTGGTCCTCCCCCGGGCCCGCTGGGGGGTCCCTGGGTCTGTTTGGGTTACTGGGTCCATGCTTCTTTCCCTCCACATGGTTCTGCCGGGTGCCTATATTGCCAGCTTCCGGTTGTGTGTGGTTTTTAATTCTACCCCTATTAATGTTAGCTATATGCTGGGCCACATTTTGCGTGGTAGAATATGAGATCTTTACAGTGTGTCTGTTGAAGATCTTGTGGTATCTATGGTCCTTCGGGAAGCATTTATCTAGTGCTCTAAAGAATGAGCGGGACATGCTGTTCTTTAGGGCCGCTGAGTATGGTGGGTTGTACCACGTGTTCTTTCTGTGTCTACTCCTATGTGGGTGGGTTGAGCGTGTCGTGGGCTGTTGGGGAGTTGTTGGGTTGCTAGTGGTTCCCGCATTGCTGCTTCCCCTTTGGGCGCTATGTGTTCTGCTAACTTCCCGGCCCGTATCTCTGGGGTGGTTGTTACCCACGCTGGGAGTTCTACAGTGAGATGGTCTTCCATACCTTATCTGAATCCATTATCTGTTTGGCAGTGGATTATCAGGGCGGTGGATTGGCAGTATCGGTAGAGGGTCGGACGCCATGATTTCCAGCATAGTTACGTCCCTTTACGATCTGAGTTCAAATCCCGCCGAGGTTGACTTTGCCTTTCATCCTTACGGGGTCGATAAAATAAAGTACCAGTAATGCACTGGTTAATTGCTGGCCTTGTGCCTAAAGTAGAAACAATTATCTGTTTGGCACCCCCCACCACGTGAAAGGGTGGTGGGATTGATGCCAACGCACACACACTCATTCTTCTAAAGACATCAGCAGTAGAACTAAGGCTCACCTGCCAACTGAACCCCTAACACAAATAGACACAAGGGAGGAGGTCAGCTGTACTTAACAAAAACAACCACAACAGATTGTCTTTCTAGAGACGTTTGACTGAGGAATGTTCTCACAACTGACCAATGGTAGGAGAGAGTGTCCTATGACACTCTCTCCTACCATTGGTCAGTTGTGAGAATTCATATTATTCCAGTTCCTCAGAGAAATAACAACTCAACAAGGAGCTGGACATATCGGAGTATTGACGGAGTAAAACACTTTAACAACATGTGTACCTGTCTCTACCACACCAATTTGAACTGCCTGAAGAGGTAACAGCCAATGATGGTTGTCACCGAAATATATATAGCAGAACATCTTTAATAAACGAAGCCAAATCTTAAATATTTGACTTAATTACTTTATTATATATATATATATATATATATATATATATATATATATATACACATAGAGTGTGTGTGTGAGAGATTGTGATATATATATATATATATATATATATATATATATATATATACACACACACACATATATATATATATATATATATATATATATACATACAGGGAAAGTGTGTGTGTCAGATTGTGATATATATATATATATATATATACACACACACACACACACACATATATATATATATATATATATATATATATATATACAGAGAGATTGATAGGCAGAGAATGAAGAAAGATTTAAATCGATCCAAACTGCATGAGGATCATCGTGGTTTCTAACAATCTGTATGTCACTATCCGATGCTTTCCCAGACATATGTATAAAAGAGTCAAACTTATAATCTCATCACACTTTATTTTCTTTTTCTTTTGTAAATATTTTGTTTATCCAGAAATATCTACGATATATGAGGGAAAGTTGTGAACAGTTGTTTGTTTTGTTTTAGTTCACGTCTGTTTTCACTCCTGAATTTCTGACTTGTAATGAACTGGCTTTTCTAAAACAAATTTAACATACATGCGTAGACACGCACACATATACACACAGATACACATATATTTACAGGGTGACCCAAAAAATGTATACACATTTCAACAGCATTCTAATAGATATTGCTTTTGCAGGTAAACAAAGTGTGTATACATATATAGGGAACACCCTGTATATAGATAGATGGAGAGATAGTCAGATAGATAGATACATAGATAGAGAGATAGATAGATAGATTTAATGTGTTTGTGTATGCATAATGATTATATGTGCGTGTAAAGCGATATTGATTTCTAATATAGAGCTATCGATCTCTCGAGTTGGCATAAGGCCATAGATTTGTAAGGGAAAAACATGGTCGATTGCATTCATCTCTATACATGATTAGAATGGCTTTATCGATTTGGGACGAGTAAATGGTCACGTGAGAAACAGTTAGTTATGAATTCAAACATTACAGAGACAGAACTAAATACTGACATGTATTTAGTCCGTCAAGCTAACATTTCAGCAACACTATTGCATTACACTGTAACATAGTTGTATTAGGTTGGACAGAATGTAATATCCGTGTTTTAAATTTGTATTGAGCTTGCTGTTTTTTAACAGTTGGAATATTTTACAAGTCAAAATAATCGTAATCTTTTGAGATCAACGGATGTCATCATTTAGAAAGGCCCATGATTCCATTCCTGTAGAATTCATTTGGCTTCGTTGCAAATAATTTCGTATCCACTGATTTAACTGGTCTTTATTGAAGGTCTTTGACTGCATTCCATTGATCATTGAGGGAAAAATGGGATAGTCTGCAAGCGCATGGTTGGACGAATATGGCGTTTTAGGGTAGAATATCCCAACCTAGCTCCAACAAATTCTCTTCGGTCACCCTCAATATGTGCGGCCACGCGTTATAATCAAAGGATGAGACACTTTTCCAGTCCCACCGGATGCTCAGTAGGGCCTGGTGAGGCTGGAGCCCAGCCTTTGATTGCCGTTGTGTCGCACACACTTCATCAACTCACGATCGCTTGTGCTTGACATTAATGTAGAGACACCATCTCTCATCACCAATGGCAATCGAACGTAACTAGCTGGTTGTGTGATGGTAAGAAAGTAGGGAAATCGTAGTTGCTGACCGACAATGACGATTATGGTCAGTAAGATTGAGGGGTACCATTGGCCCAGCTTGGACACATTCCTTATTGCATGCATGTGATTGAGGATGGTTGTTGCCGAAGACCCAACCACTTCGTAGAATTGATACGCAGTTGATCGTCATTGAAGTCGGATGAATGTCCTGCTTAAGGTCGATCGTCAAGGTTACATTCACCGTGCGAATTTGTCGCTGGCACACTCTCTAGACATGAAGTGTAACCCACATGGATTGTTAATGCAACAACTCTATACAATCGCGCTTAGGCCAGATTTGAAGTCATAACATACACAGCCACGAATATATGATTTGGATAGATCTAAGTTGATTTCCCATTTGATGGCGTAACAGAAAATGCATATCAATGTCACTTTTTATATATGTGCGCATGCGCAATCTTCAACACTTCCAGAAATCTCGACCAAAATACCTCCTTTTGAAGAACGACGGGAATTTTCTGTCGAATCCAATATTAATATTTAAACTATTCATTACCATAATTCTAATAAATGATGCTGGCTATGATTTTCAAGTCATTTTGAAGGAGATAAACATTTCGCAGCAACATACTAACACATCTAACCTTAATATTATTATGGGTTGGTAGTATCGGTAGAGTGTCTGACGCCATACTTTGCAGCACAGAGTTATGTCCCTTTACGGACATAATTTCAAATCCCGCCGAGGTTAACTTTGCCTTTCATCCTTACGGGGTCGATAAAATAAAGTACCAATAATGCACTGGGATAATTGCTGTGCTTGTGCTAAAAGTAGAAATAATTATTAGTTGGTGTTTGGTACATCAGTGTTTCTTACTTAAAAACATGCTGGAAAGTTTTAAACAAAAAATATAAACCCATTAAAATAAACACATTTGCGTTTATCGAATCACGGGTGAATCAGGTAGTTTGGTAAAAATGGTGCTAATTCAAGTTGGTAAAGTCTGTGAATCGGTAAATATCGTTAGCGTGGCAGACAAAATGCCAAGTTACATCTCAGTTAAGATTTCACCGAGATCAATCTGCCTTTTATTGTCTTGGTGGTGTTGAATCAAATACCGTTGCAATCAAGTTTGCCACACCCAGCTCGAAAGTACCAGTCATATTCTAGATCATTCTAATCGACTGTTCGTTTATCTAGAGTTTAATATTTTATGTCTAATTTAGAAATATTAATTGTTATTCCAGGCCGGCTGATTTTCAGGGTGGGAGAAGTACATAAAATGTCATTACTTGCCTCTTTCTCATCCCGTTCTGAGTTCGAATTTTGCTGAGGTCGACTTTCTCTTTCAACCCTTTCAGACAGGGGAAATAAAGCTTTGCCTTCGTAAAAAGGAGAACAGAATATCAATAACAAGGATGTGTCGGTTCTATTGTATTTCTCTGGTTACTATAAAAATTAGTCGGAATTAAGAAAAAAGTGTTTTTATACACGAGAAAAGTTTTATTACAACTTTTACAACAATAAGAGAGCAAGAAAATTGGTTCACACACACACACACACACACACATATATACATAAATATATATATATTTATATTTGTAAATATATAAATACATACATATATATATATATATTTATATTTGTATATATATATATATATATATATATATATATACAGTATATATAAAATTGTGGGTGTTGGTGCAAGAGTGTACATTGGACAAACGCACTCAACGCTTGCAGGTGAAGCGAGAAAGGACTTATGCAAGTTGATCAATACCTAGACCCTGTTACTAAATACTCACATTTTCCATGTGCTGTCGAAACTGCCCAAAAAGAATTGAGATATACTTATTAAAAAAATCCACAATTGAAGGAGAAGATGGCCACCACAGAATTCAATAGACAACCACAAGAAAGCGTTCAAACAGAAGAGGAATGTATTCAGTGCATGATATGTAGTTTATTTATTCATTCACTCAATCCTTCGATCAAAGCTAAGACTTCCATTTGCTACTAACCCAAGTTTGTTCTGTCTCCTATCTAGTTAATATATTATATCATCACACAAATATAATTGCAAGAACAAACCAGCCAGTCCAGTTGTCATTTATACAGAAAGATCTGCACAAAAATGTTTAACGAAATCATTATTGACAAAACGAACATGAATAAATAAACCATATCGAATTTACACGGAGACTATAAATAATAATAATAAAAAATAAGGCCGATACACAAGAACATCTTTTTCTGTAAGAAAGGTAAGAATGATGCAACATTATTTCTAAAGTAGAACCGTGCCGATAGAATGTCAATGATTTAGTCAATAAAGTTAGCTACTTCTCATTGCGGCACTTGAACAATAAGATGATTTATCTGGTATTCTAGAAGAGGATACATATACACACACACACAGACACACATACACACACACACACACACACACACACACACACACACACACACACACACACACACACACACACACACACACACACACACACACACACACACACACGCACACACACACACATATATATATATATATATATATATATATATATATATATATTTATATGAAAATTAGAATTGGTGCTCTGAAATAGCGATATATATATGAATGTATATACAGTGTATTTTGCAATACACTGTATGCTTAATTAAAAGCATTTTGAAGACCATACGCTATCGTTTTAAAGTAGCGACATTGTCGCTTACTTAAATTTTTCAGGGGGAGATAAGTTGACAGCTCTGTTTCGTACTTTTTGGCACTTATCAAACTCACTTCTCTCCCGGTTTGCCGAAAATTATGTTTGTTGGATTCTTATAGAATCCCAGTAACAGTCAGGAACTGATTTTACAGAGCGGTCTGATACGCTAAGGAACCAGCCAACAAACATCTCTCTTTTATATCTCTTTTATTTGTTCACTCAAAATATTTTTCAGCTAATTCTGTCGTACAATATACATCAGCAATCGTTATCTAATGTTTAAAACATATGAATAGCTGCGATATATGCATCATATCAATCAAAAACGATATGAGAATTGAATACCATACTAAAGCGCCAGTAAGCTTGCTAAGAACCTGCAGATAGAAATGTTAATAAATACAACATTTGGCTTCTGTAAACTTTAAGATGTTCTTTCATTGTAGGTTTCTTTTCTCAGCCAGTACGTTAATGAAAATTGATAGTTACAATAATAAAGGATGAACAGAGAACAAATTCTTTTACAAACTTTACAATAATTTGTACAACCATAATGGAAATTCCAAGTAACAGAAAGTACATAAATTATATTGTTAGAGCCTCAGAGTATACAATATTTTTTCTTCGGCCCTCGGGAGCAAAGATGAAGAGCTTGTTTGGCGAGCTCACCCTAGAGCATCCTACATACAATTGACCATGGTTTTCCCAGATGAAAGCCAGCCATTTTTAGGGTTTGACCCTGAGCGTTGTTGATGGTAATCACGAAGCTTAGTCTCTCTGCTGCTCTAGTAACATTTTTTCTTCTGCAAAATCTGATCTTGTGACCAGGCTAGGACATTTTGGGTGGCATATCTGCAGTAAGAATGACGATAAGCCGTCTGTGCTTTCGTGAAATAAATACGTTTGTTTATATTTTGTTTTTGTGTATGCATAATCGCTGCTTTCACGCTTAACGGGATCTTCTGAAACTAAAAAAAGTTGCAACCGAAAGAAAACAGGAAGATGATACTTTGGTTCGTGAAGACGATAGGAATGTCGTATAACCAGAAGTGTTGACATTTGAAAATTTTAAAGACGTGAATATTTAAATAATGTCTTTAATCTTTTAACAAAATTCCGTAGACGAAAATACCGTCATTTTTTTACTTGGAAAAAGTTACATCTATGGTGCAAATTTGGTACTGTTTGGTCTAGCCGTTTGGCGGAAAGTTTGTTACCTACATACAGCCGTCAGCTTTATATATCTATATCTATACACACATATATATATATATACACACACATACACACACACTCACACTCACTCACACACACACACACACACATATATATATATATATATATATACATATACACAAACACACACAAACATACACACACACACACACACACACACACACACACACACATACACACACACAATACACACACACTGTAAACAAGACAATTCTCTTATCATTTGTTAACCTCAGCTAGTATATATATGTTTGTGTTGTATCTCTGAAATATGATTGTATGTATTGTGTATTAAATATACAGTACGGACATTCATATATACATCGATATTTCAAAGCTCCAACGCAAATTTCTAATTGTTGCAGGGCCGGCAATCGCTCCGTATGTTAATGAGTTTAAACATCTCATAAACATAATTGGTATTAGATAAGAATTCAGCTTCTACAGCTCACAGCAAACGCAGAGAGGTATATAGCCTTGATAAACATTAAACAGCGAGAAACGCGTCGGTTATTCTCCTTTGTTCTTAGCTGAGGCTAGGTATGAGATTACAGTCACTACCTTAAATTCATAGCGAACGGCCTTCAAAATGTTTTAAAAGAAACACACAGTATATTATTAAATATACAATACGTACATTCATATATATATATATATATATATATATATATATATATATATATATATATATATATATATATATATATATATATATATATATATATATATATAATATTTATCCTCCTTCAGACATTAGATAAGATCAGAGCATATATAACTATTTTTAACGTATAACAAGAAAACCTTCACACTCGCCACTGCAGTTACAGCACTATGGGTTTTTTTTAACCACGTGCCCTATAATAGAAATCAGGATTAAGTAATAACATTAGAGCCATAGACATGTGTACTGAAATATGTTTTCGGTAAGGAAACCAGAAAATTCAGCAGCCATAACTAAAAGCTCAATCGCTTGAAGAATATGATATGAGAAACAAGGGAGATAGCTAGAAATTATTTAGCTTCAAATCAATTACTATATAAACTGTACTCCATGCATTTAATCCTTTATTTGTTTCTCTTGGGTGTGCACATACGTCTCCTAAAAACAGTAATCCGTTAGCCATAGCTGAAATATTAAATTTTCTGAAGACCTTGATGGGAGAAATTGTGAGTAACAAGAAATTGGAGATTTAAGGTATGATTGAATGAATATATAAATGTAAAGCCAAGCATTCCGTATTTTCTTATATATATATATATGGAAAAAATGAAACGAAATTTCATTTCTCACTCTTAGTACGGCTGTATACATACACACACACACATATATATATATATATATATATATATATATATATATATATATATATATATATATATATATATATATATATATGCCGATTCAATTTGGATTGCCTCGCAAACATAACCTTATTATGTAACAAGCTGTCTGTTGATGTCACGACACTCGCACACAGAACAGTGTGGCCAGTGTCGTCATTGAAATATTTATCACAGCATCATTATTATTAAAGGACTTGAACATCTGAAACTACTTCGCTTTTCCTTATTCTCTCTCTATATATATATATAAGTATGTATACGTACATACATATATGTATACAGACGTATA
>OZ024742.1:99404303-99416803 GCA_964016885.1 Eledone cirrhosa | reverse complement strand
GGCAACCTCACCAATCTTATTTGGTGAGGAGGCTGATTTGGACACCCTGCGGGATGAAAGCCAAAACCTGACAAAGGCCGGAAGAACTCAGGAGAGTCAACGGCCGACTAATAACGCATGCACATATGTATATAATTTTATATATATTTTATATGTATCTTTTTTAAACTTTTACTTTTTAACATTTTAATCTTCCTTTTATCTTTTACCTTTTAACATATTTATATATGTGTGTAAGTGTGTACGTATGTGTGTGTATCTGTGTATGTGTGTGTATTTTTTATCTAAGTGACAGTCATCTCTGAAAAAAAAAAGCCTCGGGTGCAAGTAGTTTTGGTCTGGTCAATTTATGTGTCACATGAATGCAACCTTCTTTGGTCAAGAAGTGAGGATAGCTCCGGGCAAGCTATATGCAGTCAAAAAATATTTCTTATCACAGGTTGTATAACAACACAGATTTCATTGGGAGAGATGCTAGGATCTCGGGTAGAATGTTTCTCTCTATTCGCTCTGCCCTTGTGGTTCAAATCCAAATGTAGTCAGCTTTGTCTTTCATCGTTTCTTGATTGGTAAATAAAGTACATGTCAACTACTGGAGTCGATTCTTTCTCTGTCACTTTTCATCGCTTTTTATTCTCTATCTTTCTCTACAAAGTAAGGCTGCATAACCTGTTGAAGGATGGCTCCACCAGATATAAAATTGCTAAGTCCTCAAGCTTACAAATCCAGCCAGAGTTAAGAGCCCCTTCTTTCCATTTGTTTTGTTACTATTGAGCTTTTACATATAAAGAAGGCGTTTATTTTTTTCAGGCAGAAACTAAACCTACGTATTTATGTTTTATTAAACATTTTGCAGAAACCTTACGCCAGACACGCAATGTGAGGGGCAGAACACACACGTTCACCAACACATACGTATAAGCATACACAAAATTCACATTCACATGCATACGCTTACACAGACTCATATTATCACACATACATAGACTCGCACTCGTGTCCACTCCGCGTCTTACTCTCGTTTCTCCTCTATCCTTCTCATACTCCCACATACTTCCCCATCTCTGTCCCTCTTCACCTTCCGCTCAATTGCTCCCTCTCTATCTTTCTCCCTCTTCCTTTCCCGGTCTCTCTCCCTTTCACAATACCCTGTCTCACTTGTTACCCCTCTGTCTCTCTCTCCCAATAATCTGTTATTTTAACTGTCTTTTTTCTCCTTCTCTCTCTCTCTCTCTCTCTCTCTCTCTCTCTCTCTCTCTCTCTCTTACAATGTCCTGCTCTGTCTATCTCTCACTGTCGCTCTCTCTTTCTTTCTCCCCGCTCTCTCTCCAACAGAGGAATATGACACACCATTTCACTATTATCTCAATTGACAATCTCTCATGAAGCAAAGACTATTTTTAAGAAACCCCGCTTCCGTCTCTCACATTGATTGTCTTCCACCATTTTAATATATTGCCTTGCTGCTTCTGTTTAATATGGCGGGTCTTGTTTTGTTTGTTTAATCTTTTAATTTCATAAACGGGGACATTTTCATAATAATAGTATTACTTTTTTCCATCTTTTTATCTGAATAACACTACTACTACTACTACTACTACTACTACTACTACTACTACTACTACTGATAATGATGGTGAAGATGATGATGATGATAAAAATGAATTTGATGATGGTGGTGGGGCTGATTATATCGTTTATGATGGTGGTAAATGTGGTGATGTTGATCATTAGAATGATGATGATTACGGTGACGATTATGATGATGCTTGTGGTTATGGGTGTGATGATGAATATCTCAGTCATTATAATGATGACGATATTGATGAGGAGGATGAGGACGATAATAATGATGATGATGATAATGATGTCGATGATGATATGATTCAGGGAATGATAATAACTGAAATGATAAAATTTCAAAATTGTTGTCTCTCAAACTATAGGAATATTTTCAAAAAACTAGAACATCACAACGACCACCACTACAAGAAATAACAACAAAAACAAATTGTGTTACTATACATATAAACATACATGCATCCTGTCCCAAGTGAGCGCATTGCTCTAGGAATACGCACACACACACATGCAAGCACACAAGTTGGGACAAGTAATGACTAAAAATATTGACATTCACAAGGTCTATTGAACATATTGCAAAACACAGAAGAGCATACACCTATATTTTAACTCAGTATCTTTCCATCTATCTATCTCTCTCTTTATACATACACACACTCACATATATATATTAGAAAGTGATATTTTTTTTACAAAATGGAAAACAACGAGGTATCCTACACGAGTGAAAGTATGAGGAAAAAAGATGAAATCGAAAATGCAACTGCAGTTTTTTTTTTTTAAATATACTTATTTGGTTCCTTTAAGTATAATATATTTCGCACGAAATTTATTATACTTATTCACATGACATTCATCAACCAACCAAATTACTTTTCTAAAAACCTAACATTTCGAGCCACTTTTTCCATATAAAACAGAAGTAACATTCGAACACCAATCAGATGCGAGAAAAACCGCAATCCCTCCAACTCAATTCTACTTTTGAAAAGCACAAGAACTGCGAAACCGGTAAAGGAACCAAATAAACATATTTAAAAAAAAAAAGACTCCAGTTGCATTTTCGATTTCATCTCTTTTCCTTATATATATATATATATATATATATATATATATATATATATATATATATATATATATACCTGCATTTACATATATTATATATATGTAGCCTGCTCTTCTCTAGTCTTGCCCGCCCCCATTTTGAATACTGTTGCTTAATGTCATCTCTCCACATGAAACGAACTATTCTGAAAATTGAAGCACCTCAAAGATCAATCGCAAAAAAAATGAAAGGCCTCGACTACAGGGGTCGATTAGAAAAGCTCAAACTCTATTCTCTTCAACGCCGCCTTGATCGCTACATTATCTGCATGATGTAGCAAATATCCCATCAAAATTGCCTATATGATGCTGCCATCAAAATATACCTAAGAATTGGAACCCATGCTATTCACTAACGAGAAAAATCAAGCTCACATCTCATAACAACATTGCGGTACTATTATTTCACCTCAACTGGTCCTGCTCCCTATAATATCACATGAAAACACATAAAAACTGAAACATATCCCATAACATTCTAAATGTCTTTGGACAAATCTCTCGAAGAATTTCCGGATATGTCTCCAACAACAATAATTCTGTACTTGGGTGGGCCATGGTATTCAAGACTCTTTAGGTGTTGCTACTAACTTAGATGGTGTGGGCTAATACAGACCGAAATTTCTCAAAGTTATACATGCATATATATATATATATATATATATATATATATATATATATATATATATATATATATCAAAATAAAGATCCGAAGGCATGGTATAAATTTCCAATCATTTTAATCATGACACATGTTTTAATAAGAGATAGATCGATCGTGTAGCCATGATCGATTATCACTGATCTCGTCACGTGAAAATGAATTGTCTTCAAATCCTTGAACTAATGGCAGCTCTATGGATGAACGGACTCATACACGTGAGGCGAGTCGGGTCACTCCAACACCTGCGAACGTACCCATAGAGCAGACAAGAACTGAGACCCGACCGCAGAGGTACCGTGGTTCCTCTTGAACTACCCAGGTCGATAACATAAAATGTAATTGCAGGATCACCGCCACTTGCCCCATGGCTGGGAAATGCCTCACCAAAAGCATTGTCTACGACTGTAAGGTCTCCACTTTAGATAGAACCTTCAGGTATGTTGGGGCAACTGCCCCTGAATTTAAGGATAGAGGGTATAATCACCGCGATACCTTTAATAGATTAGATTTAAAAAATAGCACGGCGCTTTCTAAATTAGTCTGGAAGCTTAAACAACAGAATCTAGAGCACTCCTTATCCTGGTCCATAATTTGCTCAGCCCAGCCATATAACGGCAGCACGGGCGTCTGTAATTTATGTATAGCTGAAACTTTTAACATTATTAGTGGCGGCCCCCTATTAATCAATAGGAGAGCGGATTTTTTCAGCAATTGCCAACATAGAACCTCGAAAACTTTCCGCAGGATTTTTGGAAAATAACCTACCACTAACTCCTCCTTCTCTACCTTAGCTATAGAGTTCTCTTAATTAGCAAAAAACAGACAATCACACATTCAGGTAGTTAGACAGCTAAGATTGTTTGCGCACTTACAAACGGTACTCGGTCTGTTACCACAGAGTTCTCACAGCTGGGTGCACATTAGAATACCTAATTAGTAAATAGTTAGAATGATTACACAATCAGGTAAGAACGATTACGCGTATTCACCATTACTTTAGGATACCCTAACCATTGAGTTCTTTAGGTTAGGATATAGCTAGACGTATTACACACTCAGTTAAGACCGATTACGCTCTCTATACATAACTCTACACACAGTACCCCGTTTCTTTAGACACGGAGTTCCCACAGTTATGACTGGTCAGGTTCCTATCGATTGAACACTACACTAGGTTTTGATCCGTGATCATATAACCATGGAGTGCTCACGGTTACAGATTGGAAAATAATACTTACACACCATTAATGCTCCTACACACATCCTCTGGGTTTTGCTATTATTTGTTATTTTATTTTATTTTATTTTTATTTTTGTGTTGGATAACACACCTCCACCACTCAAACACCTATCTTAAAAGCCCAAGGGCCCATATGACGGGAAAACGCACATATTGACACCTTAACCCAAATACCCAACTCTACACAGAGCCCCTTGGTGGCCTACATAGCGGTTGCTCGCACGCACAGATTTGGGGACTCAGATTCTCAATGCGACAACGGCACATACTGAATTCGATAATAGCTGACTACTTACTCTTCACATGGATGTGTATATACCAAAACATACACTTTTTTGGACGATACGGATGTGTATATACCAATACATACACTATTTGGAGATACGGATGTTACAATTCAATCTATACACGTATAGCAGAACATTGAATTGAACTTACTTGCGTGTGTATAGGGTTGCGGTTGACCCAATTTTTCCAATTTACATCGTCAAATTGAGATTTGACCAATATGACATTTGTTGTTTTGTAAACTAACTTTAGGTGAATACTATGTTGGTATATGTATATATTTTTTCTTTGACCTCGCGTCGGTGTGTGTGAGTGTGTGTGTACCCACTCACATCAACTGTGACCGACTGTAATTCTACAGATTTGATTGATGTCCAGCGTCTTTTACAGCTATTGGGAGATAGAGACTGGATAGTTTTATGACCCTAACTGAAGACGATAGTAGTCGCCGTGTTTTGACTGCTTGATCTTCATATGAGGAAATAAACTCTGTGAGTGAATATCGTTAATTTTCTCCCGCATATAAAGGATTTGAAGACAATTCATTTTCACCTGACGAGATCAGTGATAATCGATCATGGCTACACGATCGATCTATCTCTTATTGAAACGTGTCGTGATTAAAATGATTGGAAAATTATACCATGCCCTCGGATCTTTATTTGATAAAAATACTCCGTTTTACATCATCTAGCTGGTCCCATAAATGGAGTTGGAGATATACAAAAGCGTGGAGAACTTAATATTGCTAACAAAAATTTATTGGACCGTTTGACACAACCAATAATACACCTTACTATATATATATATATATATATATATATATATATATATATATATATATATATATATATATATATATATATATATATATATATATATATATATATATATATATATATATATATATATATATATAGTAAGGTGTATTATTGGTTGTGTCAAACGGTCCAATAAATTTTTGTTAGCAATATTAAGTTCTCCACGCTTTTGTATATCTCCAACTCCATTTATGGGACCAGCTAGATGATGTAAAACGGAGTATTTTTATCAAAATAAAGATCCGAGGGCATGGTATAATTTTCCAATCATTTTAATCACGACACGTATATATATATATATGTGTGTGTACAGAACTAGAACTATTTCGTTCGAATGAAATATTTCTAGTCCTCTAGAAGTCATTTCTGTATATAAAATAAAGATGACTGTACTGTGTACCATTGTTAACTGTGGTTAGCCCCGAGACAACAGAGTAATCTACATATTATGCGTGTGCGTATGCTTGTGTGTGTGTGTGTGTGTGTGTGTGTGTGTGTGTGTGTGTGTGTGTGTGTGTGTGTGTAATTAAGTACCATCATCCGCTGCAGCAACTGGACGAATGGGATTGCCTGTGTAACGCACTAGCGCTCAATCCTGAGTGTGGAATAAGCGCGTTTCATGGAAAGCTCTCGCCTCTCATTAGCGGTGGCTGTTGGTTCTCCTTTTCATCTCGTTTAACTAAAAAATGAAACCTTTTGTTATGAGAAATATCCCTAACTTTGGCTGCGAATCAAACCCACGCACATATGAACATGTCCAATAATCTAACCATTTACCTCCTCTAAATATATACAATAACTTTCAAATGACGATTTAAAATATATCCATGTATCGCATACATACACACAAAACAAAACAAAAATATTATTGGGAAAAACTTTAAAATACAGTATATTAGGTAGATATAAAATAAAATAAAAAAGGTATGCCCAGACAAAAGCAATTATTTGCCAATTTTTATTTATTTATCACTTAATATGTTTGAAGGTTTAGGCTAAAACAAAGGTAGATATAGCTAATGTAATTAAATTAAATCCATTAGCTGATGAACACATAATAACGTCTGACATGGAGAAATGAGTATATGTTTATGGGTATGGCGGAATGCTTGAAAGTGTGCATATGTTAGTGTTCATTCCTTTCATAGCTATGCCTGCAACTAAAAAAGAAAAGGAACAGTAATTTAATTTGCACTAAATCATCATGTACATATGTGTGTGTACCCTGTGATTATATCCACCATCAAGATACCTAAATTCAATGTAGCTTTGTTTTTGTTTACAACGAAGTATCATATCGCTCCGTGGTATATATAACCTGTGTATAAAATGGTGAATTATATACATTTTGTAATGCTAGTATAGTATATGACTCTAAATGATATCAATATGTGGTAGATAATATCAGTATATATAGCTATTATATCATTGTAAGGCGGCGAATTGACAGAGTCGTTAGTACGTCGGATGGAATGCTTTGCTGTATTCGTTTCGACTCTCTGAGCCCAAATCCTACCGAGGTCAACTTTTCCTTTCCTCCGTTCGAAGTCGATAACAAAAGTACCGGTCTAGTACAGGGATCAATTCTTCCTCCATGACTTTTTCTCACTTCCCCTCTTTCACTATCTATCCTTCTTTGGAAGATATCTGCTGTTTCAGATTTGGAGAGGGATGGACTCCACCAGGTTTTAAATTGCCCAAGAAATATCGTATGTCAATATAGCCCATCCACGTCTCTTTTAGGATGCCATTATATCATTATGTGGTAGATATCTCAATAAAAACAGTATAGAAGTAACTGATACTGCATAAAGGTGTACACAAATTTAATATAGAGAGATGCAGATATGTCAAATATATGTATTTCCCTGTAAATTGAAAAAAAAAATGAATATATATTTCGACAATATTTTAACCTAAATGTGATCCCATTAGAAGCCATGTATATCATTTAAACAATCACATTGAAATACGTAACCAGGGGTTTGTTTACACTGTCATTTACAGAAGTACCCTGAATCAGCGAACTCTTCATCATGTGCCTCGTATCTATAATTTCTCTTCTAGGACAAATAAGATGCAGTGATTTTAAGGAATTTAACTAATCATTTACCCCGTTTATAGTATATCAAATATATTTTAAAGCCATTAAAGTGAAATGAATCTTATAAAAATGTTTTAACAGTTGTTCAGATGGACAGAACGGCTATTTAAATACTTGCCTGAATTTTTTGTTTATAATAATCGAAGGTGCAGTTTTCTCACACAGAAACACACAAGCACACACACACACATACAAGGACCCACACACGCATACATCCATGCACATACCCCCCCCCCCCACACACACATATATATGTGTGTACTATATATATATATATATATGGTCCACCTGGTTCCTTACCACACTTCCTTCGTTATATATATATATATATATAAATATATATATATAAAGGAAAAAAGAAAAATCAGTGATGCATCGGAACTCAATTTATTGTGAGTTACAATATTTTCCCCGGCGAACAGCTCGAGGTGCGATCCGTGTGTGGATTGATCTGACTCTAGACTCGCAGGTTTCTCGGACACGTCTATTGATTTCGGAGCATATCCTCTTTCTGGCGTTTCTGGCCCTACAAGCCTATATCGTCCACCTTCATCCGCTTTGCGTGTCCTTGGGTTGGTCACTTGTTAGTGACGTCATCATTATTCTGACCACTTGTAGCTGCCCGCTGACCGTTAGGGCGTGAGCTGTTACTCACCCACTGTCCCGTCGGGAAAGTTACTGTTATTTGTCAGCTCACACTCCCACTCGAACACACACACACACACACAGATACTGACAGATATATACAGAGTAGCTTGTGTGCTTGCGTTCACACATGCACGCCAAGAAGCATACATACATATCCATGTGTACACATACACATAAATAGTCACACAAATATACGCATACATGCACACAGAGAAGCACACACACACGCGCGCGCGCGTGTATATACGCACGCATATACACAGACACACACACATAGACGCACCCGTATATATACATGCACACACACACGTACGCATCCGTACATATACATACACATTCACGCAGATATATATATATATATATATATATATATATATATATATATATATATATATATATATATATATATATATATATATATATATACATACACTTACATACACACATATGCACAGCTGGACATATATATGCATACATACACACATACCCTTACATATTTATATATACACGCCCACCCACACGCCCACACACACGTCTTCACACATGTATACATATACATACATACACACACACACACATATATATATACAAATATATACACACATACCCTTATATATTTTCCCCCCTTCACGTGTGCATACACAAATACACAGGCTCGCACATATATTCTTACACATATGTATATATGTATATACACACATCTACACAGACATAAAAATACATGCAAAAAATACATGTAAGAAAAGCATATAAAAATGCACATTGGGCTGTACATGCAAAAATGCACCTTGGTGTACATGCTGACAGAGTTGATATTATGTTGTCAACGTGGGTTAATCCACGTATAGACACCTCAAGCAAGGCTACATATGGGGAGGCTCAATATAGACACCTCAAGCAAGGCTACACGTGGTATTAATGTAAAGGGTATGCCCAGACTGTATATAGAAAATGCATGCAGGATTTACAAACAAAATGTATGCAGAATATATTTTAAAAAATACATACATCTGAATTATATAAGAAAAGTATACAAAGATACACATTGGTTTGTACATGGAAAAATACATGGGGTGTTACGTAATGGAGTGCGTGGAGAAGATGTACAGACCACTGAAAAGATACACATGTTGGGAGTGCGTGAGCAGGCTATAATGGAGCATGTCACTTTGGGTGAGATAGAGTGCCTTATTGATGTATGGTACGGGACTGAATATCCGTGGAGGTTGATCCACCGTGTCCCGGCTCATGCGATGTTGTTGCCTAGGATGACGTGCCGAGTCTGATAGGCAGCATAGGTTGCGTCGACTTACCCCACAGGGCATACATAGTCAACAAGGTATGGTGTCTGATCCCTTGGACCCGCGCCGACGCTCGGACCGGCGTCCGCCTCCCCGCATGCCTTTAGCTTGGGCTGTCCGGTTGCGTCCATGCGGAGAATGTGCACTTCCTCTGGTGTCTGCACGTCATGATAATCTCCGATTTCAGGTTACCGCATCATCCTTCAATCTGACTATCTCCATGGCCTTGGATAGTGATAGCCTACACTTCCTGTTAACAGCGGAATATGCATTTGCATGTTGAACGATACTCCAGTTGAGATCATACGGAGTGCGGTTGTCTTTCAAGTCCCATATTAGGTCCGCCAACCTAGTGGAGTGTCTCTTGCCCCGGTCCTTGAAAGAGTTTGTGTGATTATACATCCTCGATTTAAAGATCGTGGATGTTGCGCCGATGTAAGTGCACTTGGTGTTGTGCGTGTTAACCACACATTTATATACTAGGCCCTTCGTTGGGCAATGTATATATATATATATATATATATATATATATATATATATATATATATATATATCACATAAATATTGCCCATAGAATCATTTGATAAAATATATACACTATTTCCTCTCCCAATTAGCATAATTAACCACATAAAAAATCAATTAGACCAGGCTATGAGAATAAAGGCTGCTATGAAGAAATATTTGATAAATAAACGAAAGCAGCCTCTTCGCAGCCTCTTCGCGGCCGACCGCAATAGAATATTTACCCAACATTTCAACAGCATGTAAAAATCGACTAAATATACCGTCAACCATACACAATTGGGTATAAATTTAAAGTTAGAAGAAATGCATACACTCTTACCGTGATTATGTCCCTAAAAGATATATATATCTTTTATCTATAACATCTCTGTCTGACGACCGATCCAGACGTATATTATTATCGTCTGTAATCCAGAAACCTTTGGTAATGGAGTAGTTATATTTTGTGTTGTTCACTTTCTAATTAAAAGAAAATGTATATTTATATATATATACATTATTTATATATACTTTGTTTATATATAGAGATTCTTTATTACACCGTACATGTATACGACATGCGTTAATAATTTAAACCCGGGCGCGCCCAACACTCTCCAAGTCTCAACCTCGCCGATTTCTTTCGCAGAAAGACAGAGAGATAGAGAGAGAGAGAGAGCGCCTAAGAGAGAAAGGAACGGAAAAAGAGATAAAGAATGGTTCTTTGGTTATCGACCGCAAAAGATGAAAAATGAGATTGTCCTAGGCGTGATTTGAACTCAGAGCGCAGAGAACCGGGGCGAATACCGTGAAGAATTCTATTGAAGATTGCAACGATTATGCCCAAAGGTTTCTCTGCCCATCTCTCCCCTGTCTCTCACTACTCCCTTTCTCTCTCTCTCTCTCTCTCTCTCTCTCTCTATATATATATATATATATATATATATATATATATATATATATATATATAAATAATTGTTTCTATCTTTGGCACAAGGCCAGCAATTACCAGTACATTACTGGAACTTTATTTTATCGACCCCGTATATATAGAAAAAAAAACACAAAAAGAGGTATTTTTTCAATTAACGCGAGTCTTTAACTCCATTTTTTCATTATATATATATATATATATGTGTGTGTGTGTATGTATGTATATATATAAATATGGATGCAATGTATATGCATAGATACATAGATACATGCATACATACACAAACACAGACACAGACACACATATACATATATATATAGCTGTATATATATATATACATATATATATGTAGAGAGAGAGAGAAAGCGGGAGGAAGAGAAAAAGAGAGAGGGGGAGAGAGATACAGAGACAGGCATATATCACAATACCAATGGTTCTATTGATAGTAAAATAAAATGAATAAAAGTATGTGATAAAGCCAAGTCACATGAGATGTTTTTCGGCGCCTAATATTTGTGAGTTCATATCTTGTCGAGGGTCAGCAATTATTTCAAGCCCTTATCTTAAAAATAATTTAAAAAAAAAGAAACGCAAAATTACAAAAATCTAAATACAAAAATAAGCAGCACAACAACAACAACATTAGAAAAATAGAAAATGGAAATACTAAACACAAAATACGAACAGACCACACGACAAAAATAACAGTTGTAAAAAAATATGGAAAGAAAGAGAAGTTGGTCATTGTGAAGGCAACATTTCCATCTTTAATCTGGAACATTTTATAATCAACTTGGCATCAGTTTCAATATTCAACATTTTAATATTTTAATATTTTAGTGGGTTCTCTTTGGTTTTTATTTATTTATTGATATTTTAATATATCCGTGTGATCTCATTGTATGTGTTTATTTTCATCATTCGGTTGTTAACATTCGGCTTTTTGTTTTATCTAATTGTTTTGGTTTCTTTGGTGAAAGAAGTATTATTAGATAGCGCAATTGGTAGTGAGGGTGGTAGTTATTGCTGTGGTAGTGGTGCTATGGTGTGGTGTGTCTGTTAATGGAGGGTGATGATGGTTGATATAGTAGTGTTTGTGATAGTGGGGCTGTTGGTAGTGGTTGTGGTGGTAGTAGTGGTAGTCGTGGTGGAGATATTAGTTTAGGTATTGGAGGAGGTATAAGTGGAATGTATGGGTGATATAGTAGTAATGGTAGTGATGATCTTGGTTTGGTGGGGGTAGTTGTGTCGTTGTGTAGTTGTTGGTGGTCCTGACGGCGATATTTGTGCCGGAGATGTTGATGG
>OZ024742.1:99396803-99399303 GCA_964016885.1 Eledone cirrhosa | reverse complement strand
GTGCCTGTGCCGTGAAGCTTTTATAGTGAGAAAAGGCACTGCACAAAGCCAGTCCCACTCTCTTAACCAAGATGATATTTACCAAAAAGAAGAACAAGTCAACATCATGGGACACCATCAGGGTTGCAGGTGTTATATCAGAGTTTTCCTTCTCCTAGAATTCTGCCTTGACAAAAGCTAAGGGGTCATCTCTCCCGGTGATTTTGGATGGCCATTGACTCTTAAGAGCTCCTATGCTCTTTGACAGGTTTTGTTTTTAGTCCTGCAGGACTATGGATACATACATAGATGCATTCATATATACATGCACAAATACGTACATATATTTATGCACATTTTAATTTACATACACAAATTCACTCATTAACATTATTATACTGATAACCACCCGTGTGAATACGCCATACGAACACACTTACAAAAAGAATAATATGAGTATCTCACAGTGAGTAAAACTTTACTGATGATGGATGACCATTCTGAAATACCTCATATAGTACACTTACACTGGTACGGAGCGTGACATGATCGCAGCGAAAAAACCTGCAATATCTTTAGTACATATATTATATATAAGCCTATTTTTTGTGAGTCCATATATACATATATTATAAAAGATATTTGATCATACACTCGTGTTCTAAACATACCAACACATAGCACGAGTTCAATTGCACACACACACACACACACACACACACATACACACACACACACACACACACACACACACACACACACACACACACACACACACACACACACACACAGACACACACACATTTGTATATATATATATATATACATTTAGCGAGAATCGCATTTCGGCGAGTAGAAATTAGCGAAACGCAACTTCCGAATTGTGTTGGCGAGCGCTCAATGGATATGGATATACCAGAGTTATAAACATAAGTTAAAAAGGCCATACAAAACTGAGACGATGGTTAAGAAGCCATTAACCACCTAAGCCAAAAGAGCGAGCAAGCTAAGCGGGTGAAACAATATATACTACTATATTATCATTGTCTTGTGGTGTCCTCCAGTTGCTTTTTCCTAATGACGTTTCTGATATATATATATATATATATATATATATATATATATATATATATATATATGTGTGTGTGTGTGTGTGTGTGTGTGTGTGTGTGTGTGTGTGTGTGTGTGTATGTATGTGTGTAGAAATTTGTGATGGTGCTCTGAAATAGCGATGTATATAGGAATGTAAGTATTGTATATTTGATAATATACTGTATGTTTATTTTAAAACATTTTGAAGGCCGTTATGAGTTGTTTAAACTCATTAAACTCAGAGCGGATAAACATGATTAGAATTCAATCAGAATCCAGCTTCTATAGCTCACAGCAAAGACAACCACTAAAAATCGAGAAGCCATCGTCGATTATTTCCGTTTGATTTTGCTGAAGCGAGGCATATGACGTTAGTCACTAACTGAAATGCATACCCTAAGGCCTTCAAAATGTTCTTAAATAAACATACAGTATATTATTAAAAAAGCAATATGTACATTCACGCGCGCACACACACACACATACACACATACGCAGACATACACACAGACACACACATACGCAGACATACACACAGACACACACATACGCAGATACACACACAAACACAGACACACACATACGCAGACATACACACAGACACACACATACGCAGATACACACACACACATCCACACACACACACACACACACACACACACACACACACACACACACACACACACACACACACACACACACACACATATATATATATATATATATATTTATACTGCAACAGCTCTGACAACATCAGACAGCAAGAATTTGAACAGAAAAAAATAGAAAACCATGATGAAATAAAGTTTACCTCTGTTATTTCGATGTTTTTAATATGCTCAGTGGTGAAGTATGGTGTTGTTTTCTGAAAGCAAAGGCCACGCATGATTTTGAATGAACGAATTCAAGTAAAAGTGGAATCTACCTCCATCCCATTGGTCAGATTTAGTCTCACCATTTAGTCTCACCATATATATAATTGCAGCTATATATACATGTGGGTAATAATAAATATTACGCAATTGCAAGTATTAACATAGCTTAATGTAAAATACGAAGTATACTACAGAGCCGAAAAACAATATAAATGACAATCAAAGAGTGTTTAAAATATTTAATCACTTACGATCATTTCATCCTAGCACAAGACCGGAATCATCGTAGTAGATAATAAAGGCTAAAGACAAATATAATATCAAAACTTTGTCACAAGAACATTAGGATTATACATAATATGGAAGGCTAGATAAGCATAAGTATCAACATTTATATAAGATATAAAATAACAGAGGCGGAAGAGGCATAAACAGATTAGGAACATATAAATTAGGAGGAGATAAAAGCATTAGAAATTTAAAAAAATTATAAAACTTGCTGTTACTGAAAAATTGTAAAATATGCTGATAGACAAAGGTTATGTACAGTGAAA
>OZ024742.1:99339303-99394303 GCA_964016885.1 Eledone cirrhosa | reverse complement strand
GAACCAACAAACCTAAATAAATAATGCTCCAGAAATGTTTAGCGCTTTCAGATGTAATATTGAACAGCGGCACTGACTCCAGTGTACAGCTACCGCCAGCATGGGACTGACTGATCTACTCACCATTCGGATTTTGGCTGCCCTATGCTTTGTCTACCGCCCACCTGGTCCAATGCTGCTTCCCTGTCGGGAATATTCAGACTTCGACAAAATTCTACGGATTATACTATAACCTGTATTGTATTGACTGAATTCTCTAACCTATACTTCAGGGACTTTGTGATTCACACTGAATTCTGAGACTCGAACATACACTAGGTATCACCTGATACCATTCCATCTCTTCCATCCTCTATATCTATATGTATAACCTTGTATTATCTAACTTCAACTTAATCTATGTTGTATTTCCTCTGTGTTTTGATTTCTCCGATATGTTCCTATATACTTCCGTTTTTCTCCATCACCACCCTAGCTATGACAGCGTTTTATTTATGTATTTTTACTTTTATTAATGTATTTTATTAATGTATTTTTATCTTTGTATTCTGCTTTTATTTATTTATGTATTTTTGCTTATTGTTCCTTTTATTTAGGGTTTTACTCGCTTTACACTCATTATATACTTATCATTGTGCTCATTAGCACACGACACTAGAATATTACTCTCTGTACCCTTATATCTCCCCCTATCCACCAAAGAACCACACTACTTATAACCCGAACTGGGGACTTAAATATAGTCTATTTGCGCATTTCATCGGGTTTTAACACTTTCAACCTCACATCACGGGTGTGAATATATAATAATCGTTTGGTTACACGAGATGATCCGACTGATGTGGTGGCTTACCCGGCTGCGTGCCTTGCGCTCTGGTAGATAAACCTTTCTTCAGTGCTTGGAAAAATAAATTTCCCCTTCTTTCGGTAAATGAAATTACTCGGAACGGCTTGCTTCGCCCCGCGGCTCGCCACGCCGCCGGTTTTGACCGCCATATAGTACCTTTAAATTCTAGGCCTAATCATAACTATTAGCTGTATCATGCCTCCCTCTACTGGCACGTAAACAAATTCCCCTCTTGTGTGAATTAATAGTATTCGTTTGGTATAGTGATGGCCTGACGGTGATGGCAGACTTCCCGCTAGCACACCCGACGCCTAAGACAGTTACATTCCTGGAGTTCTCGGAAAAATTAATTTCCATCTCTTTCGCTAGACGATATCACTCGGAGCGCTTGACACGTGGTTATTGACTGCTAAACAAGGGCTTAATCTTTACTCTATATCCCAGCCTGAAGACTTATCGAAAATCTCTATAATACACTTAAACTTTTTCATAAAAGACTCTCTCTGTAAATTCTTTAACTAAACCTTAAACTTTTTTAATTTTTTTATTTTCATCCTATAACTCTAAACATAAGTTTTACATTCCAAATTTCTGATCGCACATTATACCATACAGGCGCCCACTACATATGCCTCTGTTAAGATTTAGGTTCTTTGGAAAAACATTTTTTGCGGCAATTTCTAGCCTGATTGTAGCATGACCTTAACGCTGACTTTTCTTCTTTCTTTCTTCCCTTTTCTCTTTGACGGGAAGGTAGTAGCACATTATAAGCTTTCGCCCCCCTCACCAGATGGTCATAAGTAGACCGAATAGCCAACACTTGAGGGCGACCGACTGAGGTAGAAGATGCTAGATGGTCGGTCGTCCTCTTGTCTATGACTTTCAGCCCCATGGATTTCATCTGTTATATTCCTTTATTATATTTCGAATACCTGATGATATCACCGGATTCATACGGAACCCGGTCATTGAAATAATCATAGTATAATAAACCTTTCAAGGATTTACACCAGTCCAGCCTCCTATTATTTTATTATATTATATATATATATATATATATATATATACATATATATATATACATATATATATATACATATATATATGACATGGCACATAGCCAGATGTATGCATGTATTTATATATATATATATATATATATATATATATATATATATATATGTATGCATGTATGTATGCATGTATATATATATATATATATATACATATATATATATATATATATATAGGGAAAAAGTATGACCCCGACGGGTCTTCTGGAGCATTATGGTCCATCTGGTTCCTTACCACAATTCCTTTGGTCCATCTGGTTCCTTACCCAATTCCTTTGTTATATATATATATATATATATATATATATATATATATATATATATATATATATATATATATATATATATATATACATACATGCATACATCTGCCTATGTGCCATGTCATATTGGCCAACACACTATACAATGCAACCCGTATAAATTATCCAATGCAATCCCTGAGAATAAAAGTATAAAAGTTAATGATATGGAGGGCATATGCATATAATATATGGGAAAGTATTGCTGCAATGTTCCAGTGAATACCCCAATAAACTGCAAACATAACAGACCAGACATAATGATATTCGACAGAGAAAAAAATGGCCTGCATATTAGCGGAAATCAGCCGCCCAGTAGTTGTCAATATAATTATTTCTACTTTTGGCACAAGGCCAGCAATTACGCCAGTGCATTACAGGTGGGTTATTTTATGGACACTGTAAGGATGAGAGGCAAAGTTAACCTCGGCGTGATTTGACCTCAGACCTTAAATGGCCAAAGCATGGTGTCTGACGCTCTACCGAGACTGCTAATCCACCAAGATGTCAATATAATTCTAACGATTCGCGAAAGGAGGAATATTTATGCTGGACTAATGAGGAATGTGCAGAGACTCCAACCTAACTGTACTTTTAGATGTATACCTGTGATAATTGTGACTTTTTGGTATGTTAATAATTGCCTCAATACAAATCCTTGGATGTTGAGTTTCACAGAACCTGAAAGGATACATCTAGTTAGGAATTTGCAAGTATTTTCTATCAATGGAACTGTTAAAACTTGAAAGCGTTTTCAGAAATTCAGCTTGTAAAATAATCCATATACACATATAACTCAAAACATACAGATCCACACATGCAACAACACCTATATCTGGACACAAACACATTCACACATAGACATACATATTTATATACTTACTTGATGACTAAATTCCAATAAAAGAGCCTTGCTCCGCTATTAGAAATCGTCTCTCTCTCTATTAGTGAAAATAAGATAATAAACCCAGAACATATATATACATGTATACATACCTACATACACACATACATACATAGATACATGGGTACATACATACATACATACATAAATACATACATACATAGATACATGGATACATACATACATAAATACATACATACATACATACATAGATACATGGATACATACATAAACCGGCACAAAACGCAACCGGTCTTATATAATTGGTTTGGATCATAGATTTGGAATTATGTTAAAGCTATACGTGTGTATGGAATATACACTCACACATTAATAGGAATGACAAACATATGATCAAACAAGGGAATGTTTGTAGTCCAAATCCACAAAGGATCCATCCTGTATAAAACAATTATAGCAGATCAAACTGGACGATGACAGTGGATTCCAGGATCAGAATTGACATGGGGCTAAGCAATACGAATATAAAGTTGTATACTAAGTCCCATCCTACGACTACTACTACTACTACTACTACTACTACTACTACTAGCACCACCCCACCATTAGAACAACTACCAACAACGCCACCACTGCCACCACCACCACCACTAATACTACTACAAAAACCACCACCACCACCACCACCACCACCACCATTACTACTACTAACACCACCACCAGCACCGCCACCTTTTCCACCACCGTCACAACCACCACCACCACCACCACAACCACCATCACTACTACTACTACTACTACTACTACTACTACTACTACTGTCTCACTTCCTGCTCAACCCCACGGTTTCTATAAAGCATCAATATTTTCCACTTTTCAATAATTTATAAACTATTTTTTTATCCACTACAATCCGACGAAAAGCCATTAGTAACACTTTACATTATTAAATGATAACGACGAGAATTATGACGTTGACGATGGTGATTATGGTGATGATGATAATGATGACGATTGTGGTCATGGTGGTGATGTTGATGGTATTGGTGATGGTGAAGAAGGATAAGTCACTAAGGAAATAGGGCGGACCTTCCTCCGCTTTGAAGATAGCGGAGAAACGTCTAATTGGATATATATATATTTTTACTACACCTATATTTGGCTGTGCGTGTGTGTATGTATGTGTATGTGTTTATACATATACATACATAAGAACATATATGTATATATATATATATATATGTGTGTGTGTGTGTGTGTATATGTGTGTGTGTGTGTTTGTGTGTGTGCATACAGAGCGAGAGAGAAGAAAAGGAATTAGAGAAATAGATAGAAAAATAGATATACACGTTATGTGTACACGTATAAGTACGTATAGTCTTGTGTTAGTGTAGGTTAACCGAGGTAGATACTCACCATCAGTTTCAAGTACATAAATTGAATGGTTACTCGTGTGCTTAAGATCGTGTTGTACAGACGAGAACATGATAGATAAATTATTCTATTAAATTCTCCCCTACCTTTAACAAAACATAGTGTTCCTTTTATCTGAAACGATGTATCTTTCCCGTTTGATGAACACTGTCCGATGTTAGCATGCTGATTATGAAAATCCCAACCATATTTTTGTTGAAAAATTAATAATAATAGTCATATAAAAAATACAAAACTGAAACAAGGATAGATCTCATTAAAGATTGAAATATGCATACTTCATCTGCTTGAAAATTTACGAAGATTAAAAATGTACGTCGAGGAAAATAGCTCAAACTACTACACAATAATTGCCCCTCTTCCTTTGATATCTGATAAAAAATTAAGCCATACAGTTGTCATTATGATAAAGAAACAAACGCCCAATCCTCTTTATTGCAGGTGTCCTTATATTTCGTTGTGTGCCAGAATAATCTACGTGACCAGTGACGCCAAAGAAAACAATTTTTTAAATTTAATATAATAGATTCTTTTGTATTGTTTTAAATGGCAAAAATAGTCCTTCTGCGATGTTATGCCGTTTAATATCAAGTCTGTTGTAACATTAATACACCTCCGTGCTGAATAAGAAATATTATGAGCTATGAAGGATTATTGAAAAAATTTCAGTGGTTTTAAATGATACTGTGAGGTTTCTTAAGTCTCTTCAATTTATTTACATAAACAAGCTTAATTTACATTCTTTAAACTTATTGTAATGAAAAATAAAGTTTATTCATGATTTGACAGTTTCTTTTAAAAATTAGTTAGAGACAATATATATCATATGCATGGCTGTACATATCCATACACAATACCCCTCCTTTCAGGTAATCGAAGCTGTTTACCACTACGTAAAACAATATACATTTATTTTCCCGTTCATCATATTTTCCAACTTCACGCCACATCTGTAATATCAACAGCAATTCTTTTTTTCCGGAACAGAATTCAGACTGTGTTTATTGCAATAAATAAGTAAATGTGTCCTTTGGGCATCCTACCTTAGATTCATTTCCCTTTTTTGTCTATATTAATAATTTCCATATATCACTATTTAGATATGATGCTGGTGATTTCCTTGATGGTACTAATATGTTGTATTGCAGATGTAATTTATGAGCATCTGAATGCCTTTCATTCTAATCTTAATTCAACCGATATAATGAGTACAAATAAAGATACATTGAATGCTCTAAATTAATTATATCATCATTCTCAAAAAAGCAGCGATTTATACATTTCGTTAGAGCATCAAATTAAAATGTTTTCGAATTTGTTCCGGCTTAAGGCGCGGGGTGTTCAAGTCCCATCGAAATCAGTTTTGTCTTTCCTGATTTTGAGAAAAATAAATAATGTACAAGACCAGAACGTGTGTCAATTCATTCTATGAAAGAAA
Source organism: Eledone cirrhosa (assembly GCA_964016885.1). Classification (NCBI taxonomy): domain Eukaryota; kingdom Metazoa; phylum Mollusca; class Cephalopoda; order Octopoda; family Eledonidae; genus Eledone; species Eledone cirrhosa. The sequence continues at coordinate 99,388,344 of OZ024742.1, read as the reverse complement.
TCGGTCGAGAGATGGGCTCCACCAGGTCTAAAATGCTCAAGACACGCCGTGTGTCAGGACGATACCCTTACGACTCCATCAGACGTAAAATTCTTTAACTCTTTAGTCTCAAATTAATATAATTAATTGGTAGAAAAGAGAAATGATCCCAATATAAGAGCCTCATTTACGTAGATGAGTTAACTAAATTAGTTTATGTATTCATGATATTTACTTATCAAGTCGACTTAATAAATCAAGTTGGGTTAGAGGCGAATTGGTAAAATCGTTTGAGCATTAGATTGTGGTATTTGTTCCGGTTCTCTGCGCACAGAGTTCAATTCATGGTGATGTCATCTTTTATTTTCACGTCGATAAAATAAAGTATCAGTAAATGGCCGTGAGTTAGCAAGATTGTTAGAGCGTCGGACAAAGTGACTTGTGATAGTTGTCCCGTCGTTAGTACTCTGCGTTCAAATTTCACCTTGGGATTTAAATACCACAGATGTTGAAGACTAATCACCTGGAACACAACTGATTATACAGGAGAAGGATTGGGACCGTCTATTACATATAATAATGGTAATCATTCTCATCATTGCCATCATGAAAAAAAGGTTGATAGTCACGCAAACATAATTAATTATCAAAGCTAATTGTAGAGATGAAATGGGTTGAGAGAGTATGTATTACATTAAGACTGTTATAAAGTCTTCTCTTTCAAGGTGTCACATCATTTATGTTTTGCTAGTTAAAAGGAAAGAGAATCAGAGAGTCATGAATGTGTGTTTATCTGCTCGTGACAGCAGGGACACATAAAACCTTTAACAAAATCATATTGCTTACTAACAAATAATACACGATCAGCTGCGATTGACCACAGCAGCTGCAGTAGTACTGCATATATATATATATATATATATATATATATATATATATATATATATATATACAGAAAGAGAGAGAGAGAGAGAGAGAGAGAGAGAGAGAGATAAGTGGTGAGAGTGTGATGGATCTATAGCTTGAGTAAGCGGGTATGTAATACATCAGAATTTACACAACCTTGCCTGGCACGGTTTTGCCATGGTTCTCTGGTAGATGTTCTCCTCAGAGCCAATACTTAAAGAAGAAATTAACAAAAAGAAGCCATGACACTCCGCAGTATCCAGGGAAAATGTTAGCGTGCGACCCGTAGCTTGTTACGGCACATTACGGCAAGTTACGCCAAGAAAGACAACTCATACTCCTCGTGACCTGTTTTTGCCTGGGAGAAATATTTGTTGTTGTCTAATAGAGAGAAAGCTAGCAATATTTAGCAGTGGTGAAGCTTTCACAAGAAGGGTTGTGATTATGTACACCTTCAAAAAGAATCCAAGAGGCGGCCTGTAGGCGTGTCTGTTGATGAATTATGAAAGTCGTCGTAATGGCTAACAATCGAGAGCAGAGTGCGAGAAAGAGATTTTAGTCATATACTGCAGGTGTAGGACTGAATGAAGAGGAAAAGATGCAACAGAGAGAAGAGGCAGGCCAGCAGTGTGTTGTCTCTCTCTCTCAAGGTCACAATTTAATGGTTGTTTTGTTTCGTTAAAATTATAAAATCAAAAAAAGGCGAAGTGTATAATTTCATCATTTTATTCTTCACCAACTCTATACGTATGTTTCGGCAGTCCACGTCTTATGAATACACGTGTATTCAATGTTAATAGTATATTAGATTTAAAAAAAAATACTTACATTTCAAAAAGCATTACATTTCCACGTGTTGCTGTTTTTTTTTTTGGTTATTGTGGAGTTTGTGCAACGTTGTTACTGATAATTACATCAATTGAATAAGGAGGTAAAACTGGAATGAAACATATAAGAATTACTACTTTTCATTTATAGCATAGAACATTCTGAATTTCTTTTCAATCGTTGTTTATTGTGTTTTGTTCCATAATAAACCCACTTTCTCACGGGGTCGGACCAAAATGTACAGAGGCTGGTTATGGCACTTATACAATTTCCCTCGCCAATGAAAGAAACTGCTTACTTTCTTTACGCTCATAAATTCATAATTCATATAGCATTCATTATTGACAGTATCGGTAGAGAGTCGGACACCATGCTTTGAAGCATAGAGTTACGTCCCTTTATGATCTGAGTTCAAATCATGTCGAGATTAACTTTGCCTTTCATCCTTACGGGGTCGATAAAATAAAGTACCAGTAATGTACTGGGTATTTGTTGGCCTTGTGCCCAAAATAGAAACAATTATATTTTAATCTGCAACCGTAGTTGGGTGGAGCAGGACAAGGGGGAGAGGGAGAGAAAGACAGCACTTCCTTGTTAATTTACGTATACTAACATTTTGCTCTTCTTATATATATAAAGGTCAACCGACCATCAATAGCTCCAGCTTCAGCATTCTGTAATCAGAAGGTAGGTAGATGTGAAAGAAGAAGAAGAAGAAGAAGAAGAAGAAGAAGAAGAAGAAGAAGAAGAAGAAGAAGAAGAAGAAGAAGAAGAAGATCGCTCCCGTAAGTTTTGAATTTTTAACATATTTAAATCATTTGTGAAATAACAACTCTTAGTACAAATGCTACGTAAAGCATCCGGCTTGAGCCCCAAAAAATTCGGACCCAAAATATATTGTTATAAGGCTCAAATATTCAAATATTCAACTTTGTATTGTACATTGTATATTCAAAAAAGAAAATGGCTATAAATGGAAGAAGAACCCCCCCACCCTCCTCTGTCTACGCTATATAGAACAACCAAACAACACCAATCTCACCAACACCAGAAACTAGACACAACACCTACCCCATCACCTCTCTGTGTACACTAAACACAACAGCCAGATAACGGCAATTTCACCACCACCACTCACTACTGCCATCATTACCACCACTATCCCATCACCGCCACCACCACTCCTTCATTGCTACCACCGCTACAACACCATCACTACAGTAATACGATCACATCACCACCACCACTGCCTCGGTATCGACATCACCACCACCACCACTGTCTCAGTATCGATACCGCCGCTACTGTCTCCCACATCTCCCCGCTGGCTGCTGCTACCATATTATAGAATTACTATTATAGAATTACTATTAATATTGTCTCAAATTAAAAAAAAAAAAAAATGTTTAATTCCAATTTTACGGGAATATGTCAACACAAAATATAATAAAAATATATATTAAACATACGAACACAAACTCATAGATACTACATATCAGTATCCACCATCCCATCCATCATTGCTACCACTATCCCATCGTCGCCGCCACCACTCCTTCAATGCTACCACCACTATTCCCCTGTTAACTTGAGAGAGAAAGGGGAAGGGGGAGGGGGAAGGTGGCGGTATTACTAGACAAGGGAGAGGCTAGCAAAAGATATAAATAGATTGACTTAGTGACCTGGCCACGGCCAAACGTCAACATCAACAACTATGGGACTGCTGGCTCACCCCTTCCTCACCAACAATATAAAAAGCCCCGGCAGCACCACCGACATAGCCAACAACAATAACAGCCAACTACAACAAAAAGTATATTATATTATTGTAATGCACTGGGTGATTGCTGGCCTTGTGCCTGGAGTGGAGACAATTATTAATAATTTCATTCTTAAACCACGCAATGCTCACATTAATGAACCACTCATGATAATAACAATTTAAAAAAAAACCCCAAAAAACCCCGTGACCAAGAAATACCGGGATGGCGGCCGGCGGGGAATAGCCGTGTCTCTAGGGGAGAACGACCCCTCTAGCCTTGGTTGACACTCGTTCTAGAAGTGGTAACACGAAATGATTACCCCTTGGCGGATAAGGATAAAACGCGACAAAATAAAGTAAATGTCTAATGATAAAATCTCATACCCGATCGGCCGTCACCCGGGTAAAAAAGGGCCGCGTCCCTCAGAGAGGAACCAGACTGGGGTCGAAAAATCAGCTAATGGTTCAAACCTTCCCATCACTTCGGAGCTGGAGACCTCCCATAACCGGAATACTCCTACTGTTGGCCCTCCATGCTCACCACCAAGAAATCCAAAGAAAAAGAGAGAAAAATGGTCAAGGAAAGATAATAAAGAAGTCCTTGAGGCTTTCTACACTGCCATGTACTACCCATCAAATACATCGAATACAGAACAGACATATATCAACTGGAAAAAGAAACATCCCGAAAACAGAGGCTATATTGACAGTAACAAACTAGCCAATATACGAAGAAATATTGTAAGAAAAAAGTTACTAACTGATATAGAAATTGATCAGATCAAGCTATTAGCACAAAGTCAGCGAAGGGAAAATGAAACATGTATCAGTGAAAACAAGGTAAACTGTAACACTTCGAATCCCAGGGTTGGGGCGGAATCACTGGCAACAGAACAAATTAAAGAAAGGATCGAAAAAGTGGAGGGAGTGCATGCTCAGGATAAAACTCCAAATGAAAATAATGAGATCGTAAATGATAAAGAAATGAATGAGAATGAACTTGCCAACTTGAAGGATGAAATTATGATCGAATGGATGAAAATGAAAGAATCTGACATGGGGCAACGAGACACCCTCCCTAAGATCCAGAACTCCAAAGATAATACACAAGACTAACATAATTCTCAAAAACATTATCATCACAAACAAACTAAACATTACTGATTTAAATCATCTCTATTATGCATCGGCTAAAGTCACCACTCACTTATGTGGAGTGAAGATGAAAAAACAAAGGAATTCCCACAAGAAATCTACTTGGCAAGAGAACATCAATCGCCAAATAAACCTTCTCCGATCTGACATAGAAATTTTAACAAACTATAAAGTAGGTGAACATGTTAAACAAACTAAACTTAGAAAATTGAAAAAAAAGTACAGTATAAAATCAACATGTGACATAGACATGCTGATAGAAATAATCAAGCAAAAAGTGTCAGCCAAAGCTGCTCGTATAAGGCGCTTTGAAAAACGATCTAGATTCTATAAGGACAATAATATGTTCAAAAACAACCAAAGAAACTTCTACAGAAAAATTGGTAAGTCAACAATAACTGCTAAATCAATACCACCCAAGGAGGAAGTGCAAGAATTCTGGGAAAAGATCTGGGCCGAAGAAAAAGTTAATAACATACATGCCCCATGGATAGACAGACAAATGAAAGATACAGCTCACCTTGAGGAACAAACATGGGAAAATATAACAGTTGAACAGTTGCGCTTGGCTCTAAGAAAAACCAGCAAATGGAAATCCCCAGGAAAAGACAAAATACAAAACTTTTGGATAAATGCCTTCACAGAGTCTCATGAGCTGTTAGCCCAACTTTACAATGAAATAGTTAAGGAGCCAGAAATGATACCTTCATGGCTAGTTAACGGCATTACATTCCTGCTTCCGAAGAATGATGAGACAAACAATCCCAAAAATTACAGACCGATAACTTGCTTGACCACAATGTATAAAATTTTAACATCAGTCCTAACTGAATACACATATGACCACCTGATAACAAATGACCTATTTCCCATTGAGCAGAAAGGGTGCAAACGAGGCTCATATGGCTGTAAGGATCAGCTTCTGGTTAACAAAATGATACTGGAAGATTGTCATAATAGACACAAAAATCTATCGATTGCTTGGATAGATTATAAAAGAACATTTGATAGTTTGCCACACAGTTGGATTGAAAAATGTTTAGAGATTTTCAAAGTATCCCCCGTTGTCAGGAGGTTTTTGTTATTCAGTATGAAGACATGGAAACGACACTCCTTTTGAATAGTGAAACAAAATCACTGGAAGCTGGAGAAGTTAATATTAATTGTGGAATTTTTCAGGGTGACTCTTTATCACCGCTTTTATTCTGCATCGCACTTATACCATTAAGTAAAATGCTCAATGAAACAAAACATGGATATAAAGTCTATGACAAAACCATTAATCACCTGTTCTACATGGATGACCTGAAACTATTTGCAAAAAATGATGAACAATTGCAAGGGCTATTATCCACTGTGAAGCAGTTCAGTGATGACATTAAAATGGAGTTTGGACTAGATAAATGCGCCAAAGCAACGTTCACCAGAGGAAAGCTGCTGAAGAGTTCAGGCATTAATCTTGATCGGGGGGACGTGGTAAGAGAACTTGATCAAGAAAAAACTTACAAATATCTACGTGTTTGTGAAGGAGACGGAATCAAGCACTCGACAATCAGGGAAAGGATAAGGAAGGAATGTTACCGCAGAGTAAGAGTAATCTTAAGAACGGAATTGAATGCAAGGAATAGGATCGATGCCATAAACACGCTTGCCATACCGGTAGTAACCTACAGTTACAATGTCATCAACTGGTCAAGCACAGAGATCCGTAGGCTCGATACAAAAATTCGAAAATTCTTAACCAAGCACAGAATGCATCACCCTAAGGCAGATATAGATAGAATATATCTCCCTAGGAAAGAAGGAGGACGTGGGTTAATCCAGTTAGACATTGCGTTGAAAACTGCAACAATTGGATTATCTACATACCTAAGGGAATCACATGATTGGATGATCAAACTCGTTTTGAAACATGAAAGCATCAAAAGATCATATTCCATTACAAAAGATGCACAAAGATACAGTAATGGACTACAAATTTCAGAAGTTCCATTTACTGCTGAAATGGAAAACACAGAAAAAGCAAAGCAGGTAAAAGTAACTGCAAAGAAAGAACTGCTACAGAAACTGGCTAAGAAATGGCAAGAAAAGCCTCTGTATGGAAAATACCCAGAGCGAGCTAACAATCCTGATGTTGACAAAACTTTAACCCATCAGTGGTTGGCATCCTCTGGACTGAAATCGGAGACTGAAGGACTGATTATATCGGCACAAGATCAATGTCTGCCAACAAAAAATTACCAAGCCAACATAATAAAAAATGGGTGCAGCCCATTATGCCGTGTATGCAAAAAACAACCAGAGACCATTGACCATATAATTTCAATGTGCAGTCCTATAGCTCCAACCGAATACCTAAACAGGCATGACAGAGCTGCACAATACATACATTGGATAATGTGTAAGCATTTTGACCTGCCCCATCAACAGAATTGGTGGGAGCATCAACCACCTCCCATACTTGAAAAAGATCACATCTCAATCTTGTGGAACTTTAGCATACAAACAGACCGAAAAATAGATGCAAACAGACCTGATATAATATTGAAAGACTTTCAAAAGAGGGTATGCCTGCTAATTGATATGCCTGTTCCAATAGACAAGAATGTATCTATAAAAACATTTGAAAAATTGAGCAAGTATAAGGACCTGGAGATAGAAATTGGAAAAATGTGGAAATTGAGAACTAAAACAATACCAGTGGTTGTAGACGCTCTGGGAATGATACCTAAGGGGTCTAATGATTACATATTGCAAATCCCAGGAAACCCGCGTATAGGAGAAATACAAAAGATAGTACTAATGGGAACTGCCCATATACTAAGGAAGATTCTGTCAATATAAGTACATCACAAGTCTAAACACTAAAGATGCATGTGTGAATATGTATGTTCTTTCTTGAACATGGCGGACCTTGTTGTCTCTTGAGGTCACTGGTTGTGACTTGGTGATAACTCGTATGAACATAAAGCAAGATAAATGCAACTGTAATAATAATAATAATAATGTGATATATGTATGCAGTTTGGTATTAGTAAGTGTGGAGTCATTGTGATGAGGAGGGGTAGGTTGAGCAGAAGTAACGGAATCCAGATACCAACAGGTGAGATGATAAAGGAAATTGACTCTGAGGAAGGATACAAGTATTTGGGCGTTCTGGAGGCTGATGGCATAAAGAACAAAAAAAAATGAAGGAATTGTTAAGAACTGAATACATTCGGAGAGTAAGGAGCGTATTGAAGTCACATCTGAACAGCAGAAATGCCATAAGCGCAGTAAATTCCCGAGCTGTGTCTATTATTAGGTACAGTGCCAGAATTCTGAGATGGAATGTTGCTGAACAAAAAGAAATGGATAGGAAGACTAGGAAGCTATTGACTATCTACAACATGTTCCATAAGAGGAGTGATGTCGATAGACTCTACTTAAGGAGATCTGAGGGTGGAAGAGGTCTTATCAGCATAGAGGACTGTGTTCGGATGGAGAAAAACAACCTACACAAATACGTGACTGATAGTAAGGAGCCAATGCTCAGAACTGTACTGAAGGAGGGGACAATAGGCCAGGGGATGTCCAAGGAGGAAATAACATCAAGGAGAAAGAACAGCCTCCAGGAAAAATCCCTTCATAGTACCTTCTTTGAGAAAACTGAATTTAGAGAACCACAGACATGGAACTGGTTGAGAAGAGGAGACCTTAAAAAGGCTACAGAAGGAATGTTAATGGCAGCGCAGGAGCAGGCCCTCAAAACGAAGTCGTTGAAACACCATATTTACAAGGAGGAGGCTAGCCCACTGTGCAGGATCTGTGGAGAGAGAGAAGAGACTGTGGCTCACATTGTATCCGAGTGTAAACACCTAGCCCAGACCCACTATAAGGGCTGGAGACATGATGTGATGGGCAGGGTGATCCACTGACACCTGTGCAAAGTAAACAGTTTACCACATTCTGAGAAATGGTATGAGCATAAGCCAGAGGCGGTGATAGAGAACGATCAGGTGAAGGTGCTGTGGGATTTTAGGATACAGACGGACAAGAAACTGGAACACAATAGACCTGACCTGGTGGTTGTGGACAAAGAAAAAAGATCGTGCCTGATTGTGGATGTGGCCTGCCCATTCGACACGAGAGTGCAAGAGAAGGAGAGGGAGAAAATTAACCGATACCAGGACTTAAAGTGGGAGGTAAAAAAGGATTTGGAACTGCCATGAAGTCAAAGTGATCCCGATTGTCATAGGCGCACTGGGGACTATCTCCAAAAGTTTCCAGGGATGCTTAAAGAAAATCGGCCCCTTTACGCTTTTTGGAACGCTTCAAAAGGCATGCTTGCTGGGAACAGCAAGAACCCTCCGATACGTCCTGAATATCTGAGGCTGCAGGTAGTGGCTTGATATTCATTCCAACGGACTTTCCAGTTAACTAACATCAATGACTGAGACTCAAGGAGTAATAAAATAATAATAATAATAATAATAATAAACTGGCTAAGAAATGGCAAGAACAGCCTCTGTATGGAAAATACCCAGAGCGAGCTAACAATCCTGATGTTGACAAAACTTTAACCCATCAGTGGTTGGCATCCTCTGGACTGAAATCGGAGACTGAAGGACTGATTATATCAGCACAAGATCAGTGTCTGCCAACAAAAAATTACCAAGCCAACATAATAAAAAATGGATGCAGCCCATTATGCCGTGTATGTAAAAAACAACCAGAGACCATTGACCATATAATTTCAATGTGCAGTCCTATAGCTCCAACCGAATACCTAAACAGGCATGACAGAGCTGCACAATACATACATTGGATAATGTGTAAGCATTTTGACCTGCCCCATCAAAAGAATTGGTGGGAGCATCAACCACCTCTCATACTTGAAAAAGATCACATCTCAATCTTGTGGAACTTTAACATCCAAACCGACCGAAAAATAGATGCAAATAGACCTGATATAATATTGAAGGACTTTAAAAAGAGGGTATGCCTGCTAATTGATATGTCTGTTCCAATAGACAAGAATGTATCTATAAAAACATTTGAAAAATTGAACAAGTATAAGGACCTGGAGATAGAAATTGGAAAAATGTGGAAATTGAGAACTAAAACAATACCAGTGGCTGTAGGCATTCTGGGAATGATACCTAAGGGGTCTAATGATTACTTATCGCAAATCCCAGGAAACCCGCGTATAGGAGAAATACAAAAGATAGTACTAATGGGAACTGCCCATATACTAAGGAAGATTCTGTCAATATAATTACATCACAAGTCTAAACACTAAAGATGCATGTGTGAGTATGTATGTTCTTTCTTGAACATGGCGGACCTTGTTGTCTCTTGAGGTCACTGGTTGTGACTTGGTGATAACTCGTATGAACATAAAGCAAGATAAATGCAACTGTAATAATAATAATAATAATAATAATAATAATAATGTTTGGAACGCGGAGAGCGTAGTTTAGAATTGAAATAGAAATAGTAGCATTCGCTGTAATATTTTTGCCTATAATACTATGGAACGTGTATTACTACTGAACGGAAAAGGGATCAATATCAGCACACACACATATATATATGAGTATGTATGCATATATAAATATATATATCTGCATGGTTGCATGCTACATGCATGTATTACATTATTATCATCCAAATTATCAAAAATCACACTCACTTAAGGTTCCCAAAGTGACCACAAACCATAGGCCCCACTTCTTTTACAATCCTTTTCCTTCTTCACTTCTTTATATTCTCTTGTCCGAATAATTTTCATGCCAGTAACTTACGAAGCAGTAATTCAATTTAGCATACAACCTGTTTTGCATGCAGAGGCGTGCTTCAGTTTCATTTCTAAGTAATGTATGTCAACCAGCTCAACCGCATAACAATGTCCCCTACATCGCCATAGAAGAGGAGCAGGATGATAACTGGTGACTGGCATGGTGGAAAAGTTTTCATGTGCAAATCCAGTAAGAAACTAAAGGAAACTTGATTGCGTTTGTAGCTTTCCCTTATTACTGCTGATGCTGTTAATGCTGGATACGAGTATGAAGCTGGAAATACTGTAGTTGCTATCCATACATTTTTATGTTTATGTGTTACAGTCACCGTGTGTTTACATGTGTCTGTATATATACACACACACACACACACACACACACACACACACACACACACACACACACACACACACACACACACACACACACACACACACACACACACACACACACACACACACACACACACACACACACACACGCACACACATACACACACACACACACACACACCATCATCATCATTATCGTTTAACGTCCATATTCCACGCTCGCATGGGTTTGGACGGGGGTAGTCCCACTTGAGGCAAGAGTGGTTGTCTTGCTCGCATAGGACTGTCTGGCGGGTTTTCTACGGCTGGATGCCCTTCCTAACACCAACCACATTTACAGTGTGGGACTGGGAGGTTTTTACCGTGTTGCCTACAGCGTGGACTGTGTTTTTTTGTCGTGACACCTACACGACCTCATTTGTTTCGGGCTGGATGTTGTGGTACGAACATAACTGAACATTGAAAGGGGTGGTGTGGAGTGGGTGTGGGTAGTGGGCCGGGCGTATATTTTGTTAGAGGTGCCTACTGACTAGTAGGTTTCACTTTGCACTTAGGTAAGGCGGGTCTTCTCTATTACTGTGTAGCGCCAAAGATCTCGGTCCAGTGACATTGTCTTGGAGAGGTGTAAGTGTGTGAGGTCGGAATTTATCAAGTCGTCCCAGGTTTTTCTGGGTCTACCTACTCCGTGGCTACCGTCTATTTTTATAGCCCTGCAATTTTTTATACAGCTGTCGTCTTTCATGCGCATCACGTGACCATACCAACGTAGTCTTCTCTCGAGTAAACAACATCTGATCCCTCTTATTTCTAATTTCTCCCTTAGTTCGTTTATGCTTTGCCGTTCACGTATATTACAATTACACATCCAGCGGAGCATGCAAGCTTCGTTTCTCTCCAGTCTGCGTATATCCTCTGCACACAATGCCCAGGTCTCACTGCCATGTAACATTGCTGTTCGTATGCAGGCATCATACAGCCTGCATTTCATTTTTAGAGAGAACCTTCAGCGGTCAATAGTGGTATAAGCTCTCTGAACTTTTTCCATCCCGTTCTGACTCTAGCTACTGTACTTTCAGAGCACCCTCCCCCACTGCTGATTTTGTCACCCAGGTAACGGAAGCTGTCCACTATTTCTATAGAACCATCTGTGCAATGGAATGAGTTAGTATTCTGTGGGCACTTGCTGCTACTTATTGCACCAGAGCACCGGCCACATATAAAATCTATATTCTTAGTTAGCTTACCTGTGATCCCACTACATCTTTTATGTACCCATACTTTGCATTTGAGACATAAAATGGAGTTTCTACCTACTCCTTTCCTACACACTGAGCATGGCCATTTCCCAGATGGGACCGGTGCCCTATTTTCCTTCCTACAAACTAGAACTTTAGTCTAAGACAAGTTAACTTTAAGGCCTTTTGATTGTAGGCCATGCTTCCATGTTTGGAATTTCTTCTCTAGTTCAGCCATTGATTCAGCTATGAGCGTTAGATCATCTGCATATAGGAATTCCCATGGGCAGCCGGTCCTGAAGGGCAATAATAAATAGTAGGGGGATAAGGAGGGAGCCGTGATGAACACCAACTTTTACGCTAAACTCTTCACTATATTCGTTGTTAATTCTAACCTTGCTTAATTGTTTCTTTATACATGTCTTGTATAGCTCTCACAAGCCATTCATCAACACCTAGTTTTCTAAGGGCCCACCAGATAATCGAGCGGGGTATCCTGTCAAAGGCTTTCTCCAAGTCAACAAAAGCTAAGTATAGGGGTTTACTTTTAGCTAGGTACTTCTCCTGTAGTTGTCGTACAATGAAAAGAGCGTCTGTTGTACTTTTAACTGACACAAACCCGAACTGCATTTCGGCAAGATCAATTCGCTCTCTGATTAGTTGCGCTATTACTTTTTCTGTGACCTTCATGACCTGGTCAATTAATTTAATGCCTCTATAGTTTCCCCTATCTAGGGCATCTCCTTTAACCATGTAGCAGTTAATGATGCTGCTGCTGCGCCAGTCCTTTGGAACGATCCCATTCTGTATATATATATATATATATATATATATATATATATATATACACATACACACACACACACACACACACACACACACACACATATATATATATATATATATATACAGACCCATGTACACACACATGCACACACACATACACACACATATATACACGCACACACACACACACACACATATATATATATAAATATATATACAGACACATGTACACACCCATACACACACACACACACATATATATATATATTTGGATTTAATGCTCTGAAATAGCGATATATATGTTTGTCGTCACATATATATCGCTATTTCAGAGCATTAAATCCAAATTCTAATTTCTGCCGGACCGGCTACCACTCTTTCAAACCAGTTCCTGTACACAGCTAAGTATTCTATAAGTGTCATTCTCGATAAAAGCATTGGATATGTAATCCTGATGATTTCTAATAAGAATGAAACGCGTAGGTTACTTCCCTTGCTTTTATCGAGAATCTCAAATTGTAATACGTGACGTATTCTATTCTATAGCGATTAGGTCTTCAAAATGTTTATTATAAACATACAGAATATTTTCGAATATTCTGTTTGTCTTCATATATATATATATATATATATATATACAGACACATGTACACACACATACACAGATACACACACATATATATATATATATACACACACACACACATATATATATACATACACATGTATACACACACACACACACACACACACACACACAAATATATATATATATATATATATACATAGACACATGTACACACACATACACACACACACACACATATATATATATATATATATAGACACATGTACACACACACACACACATATATATACAGACACATGTACACACACATACATACATACACACACACATATATATATATATATATAGACACATGTACACACACACACACACACACACCCATATATATATATATATATATATATATATATATATATATATATATATATATATATAAAGAAATGATGTATATATGTATATATATATATGAGTATATATGTGTGCATTCCCTTAAGGTTTGATTTCAAATTGATGTGTGATCCACAACGCTCGGTGAAGATCGTGGTGAGATTTTTGAAAAGCCTTCACTAAATGATGTCCTGTGTTTTGCGTAACCGCAGTGATTGTGTATGCACGTACTTGCATACATGTATGTATATATGTATGTATGTATGTATGCATACGTGTGTGCATGTACGTATACATATATGTATGAAAATATTGTATTAAGGTGTGCATTTATGTATGTATTTTTGTATGTGTCTGTTTTTTTATGCATGGTTTATAGCAACTGCGCGTGCATTTTATGAATATATATATATCGACCACCTTTACCGTTGTTGTTGATCTTCTTCTTCTTCTTCTTCTTCTTCTTCTTCTTCTTCTTCTTCTTCTTCTTCTTCTTCTTCTTCTTCTTCTTCTTCTTCTATATATATATATATATATTCACAACTGTCTCCATACCGGTCTAATATCTAAAGAAATATGGCTGTTTACCAAAGTTATTAGTCACTTGACGTTCGATAAAGTGCTACACAGTGTCGCAAATTGTAAAGTCTCAGATTTGAATGAAAACACGTCTACTCTACTTAAAGGTATTAAAAATTCTTTTCACTGCTTCACAATACACTTCTGAGTGTATATATTCAATACCCCAGTAAAATTACAAATACGCCATATATACACATCTGTACATGTAACTGATATTTCGTGAATTACTATATATCCACCTTGTGTACATACATGTAAGTTTATAACATTTATGTATTTCCCCGTTGATTGAAATATAATTACTCTTTCAAAGGAACGGTCAATATCTAACTATGAAAATAATTTTTTTACATCGTGATGAAACACGAAATCAAATTCACCTACAGACTACACCTTCTACATCGCCTGCATAAACAGCAGTAGGTGTTTAAAAGAAAAACATCTAATTTATGAAGATACCTCATCAAGGAAAAAGGTACATCAGACATAGAAACATAACATTGAAACCAATGAATACAGACGGGAAGTACAAGCAACGTGAAAAGCCTATGAAAAAGATTGTTAAAAAGGATATAGAGGCATTACAATTAAAAACCAGAACGAGGACAGAAAAGAAAATATGAGTAAAAAGGAAGAAAACCATTTCAGATCGTAACATTCTAAAGATGGAAATTAGGAATATCAAATATAGAAATATTTATGTAATTAAAATTGACAGGGTGTCTTCCCCACCGAGTGAATGGTCCTCTCAAAGATAAAACAAAGGAGAAATTTCCCCCCCAAAAAAGGAATCCGGCAGCATAGAGTTTATGAAAAATGAAAATCCGATGCATGTAATAATTGTTTCTACTTTTGGCACAAGGCCAGCAATTAATCCAGTGTATTACTGCTACCTTATCGACCACGTAAGGATGAAAGGCAAAGTTTACCTAGGCGGGATTTGAACTCAGACCATAAAAGGCCGTAACTCTTTGCTGCAAATCATGGTGCCCAGCCCTCTACCGATACTGCCAATCCACCGCATGTAATAATGCACCCGTGATATATAGAATAGTGACAGAATGTCCAATTGAAATATATATATAGAGAAAATTATTTAAAACAAAACTAATCTTAATCGTTAATGAAATCAATAACAAATCAAGAAAACGGTAAATAATGTCCTGTACGGACTTGGCTGTCAAAAATGAGACACTGGTGCTAACTCGCAAAAGAACTTTCCAGACGCAGACATATGATCAGTCCTAACGTTTAAGTAAATATAAGTAAAATTAAAATAGAAATCAATTAGAACCAAAAAAAGTAGAACAATGCTGTAGGAGAGAATGGACAGAGATGTGTTCACCTCAGACAATAATTTTCAGAACAACAAACGTAGCACATGTATAATTGCTGGAAGCCAGACCAACACAACATTTGTTGCTAGAACCGCCATCAGTCTCTGCAATTTGAAAACAAAAATATTATATAATTTAATAGCAGCATTCTAGCTTTTCAAACAATGATATTATATCATATGTCCTAAAGCCTTTTCGCAAAGCAACAGAAAGGAGTTGACTCATGTTCGCGGTTGACAGAATTGAAAATGAGTAACCCAGCCAATCCGACACACATAACACTTTATATATTATATACACAAGAATCCTCTTTAGGGTGAAAGAAGAAATTGTGCTAATAATAAATATTTGCTCCACAGGTTTATGAATCTTGCCTGGATTGGATCTTTGTATTTACTACTACAACAACAACAACCTCTACTACTACTACTACTACTACTACTACTACTACTACTACTACTACTACTACTACTACTGCTACTAATACTACTGTGTATATATATACAGACACATGTAAACACACGGAATGAGTAGCAAAGCACTCAATAGGTCCTTAGAGTAATACCATACGTTTAAATAGCTTGACAAATTGAAAATTGCGGTAGGCAAAACCCAACCCTACAATACCAAAACAACGAAAGAACTAATCAGGTTAAAACAGACCCGGACAGATCGGACGATATTCTGCAATACGTCCGATATGTTTCTATGAAATCGAAATCATCTATCCAACTTACGTAACACGTAAGCTTGTGGTATTCCATGATCGAACAGGGGATTCATATCATTAACAGGCATGTTGCCTCAAAATGGTGTGAACAAACTAAATGCGACCGCCACAATAGACAGCCTTCAAACATTTCGTTGTCACGTGTTATTTCCAACAAGGGAAGCAACCCTCCGTTTTTGGCGGGTAAATTCAAAGTGTTAACAAAGGAAAAAATATTTCCGTTCAACATTCCCAATAAAAACCTCTCAACCAGACGTTATTAAACAAACACATGCTTTCTAGCATAGGTACGTCCCTTTAAGTTCTGAGTTCAAATCCCGCCGAGGTTAACTTTGCCTTTCATCCTTACGGGGTCGATAAAATAAAGTACCAGTAATACACTGGTTAATTGCTGGCCTTGTGCCAAAAGTAGAAACAGTTATTAAACAAACACAAATAATTAACCAACAAACCGAATTGTCTAATTAAATTAATTAATTAATTAATTATTAAGTCTAGGAGAAAATAATACCAGTGGAAGCTTAGTAAAATCGAAGCTTTGGCTGTGGCCATATATATATATATATATATATATATATATTTATGTATATATATATAGGAGGAAATTGCAGATTACTTGAAGCATTGCGTAATTAGGTATAAACATTTGGAGTTAGAAGGCTAAAACGATGCAGGTATGGATATAGAATATAAATACATGTGCAAAAGATATTGCTGACAATGAGTCTTTTACCTTAAATTTATTTGAATATCCTTAATTTTCAAGATAATATCTGTTCTTCGGAGGGAAGTAAAGGGGTTAATCTAGTGTTCTAATTAGCTTGCCAAGTCATGCTGACAGGAAATAGTAAAAAAATTCCATTCTATTTCTAATGTCAAAGAGTGAAGGTTAGGTGGATAAAGGGTTGTCTCCCTTTAAAATTGTTAGGACATGTATGTCTAAGTGTGTGTGGGAGAATAGGTGAAGGTGTAAGCATGCGCGTGTGTGCGTGTGAGTGCGAGAGGACATGTTTATATGTAAATATGGGGGGCTAGATGCTCTATCATGTCTATGTGTGTGTATGTATGTGTGAGAGAGAGAATAAGTGAAGGTGTAAGCGTGTGTGTGTGTGAGTGTACGTGTGTGTGTGTGAGGGTAAGTGGAGGTGTAAGTGTGGGGCTAGGTGCTCAGTCATGTTAGAAATTGGGTGTCTGTTATTGATTGGTGGTTGTGTTTTGTCTATAATAAGTGCTTCTTTAATTCTAAGATAGCCGAGGTTTCTTTCCTTAGCTTCTATCCTTACTATTATGTTTTTGTCAGTGTTTTTGCATTTCACTAGGTGTTTCTTAAATGAGGAAGCGTTAGTGTTGAGGTGTTCTTTTATTCTAATGTGAAGTGTTCTGGTGGTGCTACCTACGTAGAAATTGCTGCATTTGTCGCACTCTAATCAGTATACGACGTAAGCCTGGTGGCATAAGTCTGTGTCGTCGATGGGGCAGTTGGCTAGCCTGCAGCAGCTGTCATGTCTGGTGGAATGTCTTTTGGTTAGCTGTCCGCGTAGAGAAGGTCCTGCGTGGGCTAGCTGGATATCTAGTCCCTCTCGTCTGATAGCTCTGCGGATGGCTGTTGTTGTTTCGTCACTGAAGTGTGGGAGCTTCAGGAAGCAGGTGTTAGCGCCTCGGGTGTGGTGTTCTCTGTTGTTTCTGGCACGGTTCGTGGTGTATTTCAGGTATCCGTTCAGTTTAAATACTTCCAATATAAAGTTCAACATGGAACACCCCGATGACCGCGGATCCCTAACCCTATTGGACTTCCAACTCAGGGTAACAGAGGAAGGTGACATCCACACCTGTTTCTATCAAAAAGCCGCCAACAGGGACCTGTTCGTACATTTCAGATCAGCCTTAATAGTCAGCGCTAAGTTCAGAAGCATAAGGAACAAACTACCATGTATCCAGAATAAATGCACCGACGCAAGAACCAGGACACACACACCACACATTTCCTGGAAGTACTTAACCTGAACGGATACCCGACGTCCACCAGGAACCGTGCCAGAAACAAGAGAGAACACCACACCCGAGGTACTAATACCTGCTTCCTAAAGCTCCCACACTTCAGTGACGAAACAACAACAGCCATCCGCAGAGCTACCAGACGAGAGGGTCTAGATATCCAGCTAGCCCACTTAGGACCTTCTCTATGCGGACAGCTAACCGAAAGACACTCTACCAGATATGACAGCCGCTGCAGGCTAGCCAACTGCCCCATCGACGACACAGACCTATGCCACCAGGCTTACGTCGTATACAGATTAGAGTACGACAAATGCAACAATTTCTACATAGGTAGCACCACCAGACCACTTCACATAAGTATAAAAGAACACCTCAACACTAACGCTTCCTCATTTAAGAAGGACCTAGTGAAATGCAAAAAACACCGACAAAAACACAAGAATTAGGATAGAAGCTAAGGAAAGAAACTTCGGCATTCTTAGAATTAATAATGCACTTATAAACAAAACACAACCAACAATCAATAACAGACTAGAACTCAACACCCAATTTCTAACATGATAGAGCACCTAGCCCCACACTTAGACCTCCACGTACCCCCTCACACACACACACACACACACACACACACACACACTTACACCTTCACTTATTCTCTCTCTCACACACACATACACACACAGACCAGTTTTAACATGATAGAGCATCTACCCCCCCCCCCACATTTACATATAAACATGTCCTCTCACACTCACACACATACACACATACACGCACACACGTATGCTTACTCCTTCACGTATTCTCCCACACACACTTAGACATACATGTCCAAACCCTTTTAAAGGGAGACAACCCTTTATCCACCTAACCTTCACTCTTTGACATTAGAATTAGAATGGAATTTCTTTACTATTTCCTGTCAGCATGACTTGGCAAGCTAATTAGAACACTGGATTAACCCCTTTACTTCCCTCCGAAGAAGAGATATTATCTCGAAAATTAAGGATATTCAAATAAATTTAAGGTAAAAGACTAATTGTCAGCTATATCTTTTGCATTTGTATTTATATTCTATATCCATACCTGCATTGTTCTGGCCTTCTAGCTCCAAACGTTTATATATATATATATATATATATATATATATATATATATATAAACGTTTGGAGCTAGAAGGCCAGAACAATGGATATAGAATATAAATACAAATGCAACAGATATAGCTGACAATTAGTCTTTTACCTTAAATTTATTTGAATATCCTTAATTTTCGAGATAATATCTCTTCTTCGGAGGGAAGTAAAGGGGTTAATCCAGTGTTCTAATTAGTTTGCCAAGTCATGCTGACAGGAAATAGTAAAGAAATTCCATTCTAATTCTAATGTCAAAGAGTGAAGGTTAGGTGGATAAAGGGTTGTCTCCCTTTAAAAGGGTTTGGGCATGTATGTCTAAGTGTATATATGTGTGTGTGTGTGTGTGTGTGTGTATTTATGTATATATATGAGTGCATGTGTGTTTCGTTTTCCCCCTTCAGTCTCGAATGACAATAGCTTTGCATCAAGTATATTCCCCTCCGGACAAGGTACTTTTGTTGAAGACCAGCAGTCGACCTTACCTACCAGTCTCCCCACAGCATGTCACCGAAGATGTTTACGGGAATGGGAATGTCCGATAGAGTTGGGATCCAGTGAGATCGAAACTAACTCCGTGCAGTTTAGTAAACTGGTGCAACATATAAACTGGCTTGCTCAGAGACAGAACCCACCGCTTATACGGGAATGGAACCCACAATCTTATGATTGAGAGCTCAATGCTATAACTAATTAGCCACACCCCTTCACGTAGGGACACACATACTGTAATACAAAAAAAATATCTATATATATGGGCGACTGACTAAAGTAGAAGATACTAGATGGTCGGTCGTCCACTTGTCCATGATTTTCAGCCCCATGGATTTTATCTGTTATATTCCTTTATTATATTTCGAATACCTGATGATATCACCGGATTCATACGGAACCCGGTCATTGAAATGATCATAGTATAATAAACCTTTCAAGGATTTACACCAGTCCAGCCTCCTGTTATTTTATATATATATATATATATATATATATATATATATATATACATACATGTGAGAAAAAGACTCCAGTTGCATTTTCGATTTCATCTTTTTTCCTTATATATATATATATATATATATATATATATATATATATATATATATATATATGAAAACAGGGAATAAGAGACGATTATTAGGATGAAAGATATTTTTTTTTCCTTTTTTGTTTCTCTCTCTTTTTTTTCTGGGTTAGAAAATGATAAAAACGAAATGTTTTACTTTGTGTGAAGTGTTACGGTATTAGTTGATTTATTTATTATTCAACAATGGCATTTATTTATCTATTTATATATTTAATAATTGTCTATTACCTGTTTCAGCATTTTTATGCATTATCAAATGATAGTGAAATGTATTAGTGTAGTGTGGCACATGTTAAACAGAAGGTGCAGAAAGAATAATGTTATTTACAAACAAGGTTTATGAAGTGAAAAGAAAAAAGTAAAAGGAAAAAAAACGTGCTTACTGTAGAGCATAACAAGGTCAATGTGGAAGAAAAAATAATGTTATTTACAGGCATAGTTATTGCAGATCAAAATGTGTTAATATAGAAAGAGTGCTTAGTTGATCCATGATTCCTTGATGGAGGCAAATAGTGAACTGAGGTTTGATATGATTTCCGTTTTTAGAGAGTTAATATGCAGGGGGAAGCAATTCTTGCTGGATGATATTTAATTTATTCAAGAAAAAGGATTAGGTAGCGTGTGAGGGAGGTAACTCTTGTAAATGTTTGATTGTTTGTTGCAATTTTAGATTGGTCCGATTTTTAGGGCATCAAGTAGAGGTTGAAATTTGTTAATGAAATATGTTTCCTTATTGGTACGTTGCATGAAAGTAGCGTTGTCTATGAATTTGTAAATGGGGAACATTTTAAAGTTTGGATGTTGGTTGTGAGCACAATTGGCGATATGTTCACTAAATGCAATCCTTCTGTATTCCTGTATTTTAATTTGTGTTTTATGGACGGTCATACGTTGACGGAGGCTGTTTTTTGTCTGTCCTATGTAGTGATCGTGACAACCTTAGCAGGTCAAAACATAGATTAGGTTTTCAGATGCACATGTAAAGTTGTGTTTAACTGTGAAACGCTGTCCTTGTTTAAAATGGAATGTTGAACCTTCTATTAGATTTATGCATATGCCACAGATGGGCCTTCCGCATTTTGTTACTGTAGGATACATTGTGAGGATTTGTTGGATTTGGCTTGAGTGAGTATGTTTTTTATGGATTTAGGTTGTCTTTTGCTCTTTATGATGTTGTGTGTTTGGAGGATTTTGTTCATTCTTGGGTCTCTTTTTAGTAAAGGAATGTTCTGGAGGATGGTGTCGAATGCCTCATTGTTGAGGAGGTTGTGTGAGGAGATGTATGGTAGAGTTTTTTGTTGCGGTTCATTCCTGGGTTTGGGGTGTCTGAGTTCCTGGATGTCTAGTTTTAGGGCACGTTGGAATCCATTGGTGATTAGGGATGATGGGTAGTTTCTGCTGATAAGTGTGTTTTTTAATTCTTCTAGTTGTGTGTAGCATGTGTATTGATCTGAAACTATTGTGCAAATCCTTCTGGCTAGGTTATAAGGAATTATATATATATATATATATATATATATATATATATATATATATATATATATATATATATATATATATATATATATAAGTAGTGACACAACCGTTAGTTCACCATACCAAGAACAATTGTTTCACTTTATGCGGATCTTCAGTTCTGACTGGTAACTCAGTTCTGGACCGAGTCCAGAAATTGCAGTCGAAACGACTTGAGCTCTGCCGTGGGGGTCCTGACTCTTTTCGTATATATATATATATATATTATATATATGGGGAGGGGAGTATACATATATAAGTGTGGATGTACCTATGTGTATGTGTGAGAATATACCAATGTATATGAACTCTAGAGGAGCACACTCATATTTCCTTGTCATTAAAAATGCAGATCCTTCTGTACTGTATACGTCATCACACATATACATAAATGCATGTATACACACACAAATACACAGACACAGACAGACAGATACATAGACATAAAACATATAACACTCCTGTCGTTATCGCTAAACAGATACATTTATGCGTACATAAATATATATGTATATATCATGTGTTTGTGTATGTGTGCGTGTATATAACATACTAACATACTCACATACACACTCACATACATATATTCGTGCCTATATCGTCGCTACCCAAACCCATATCACATGTACGGCCGTCTCTTGTGGTTTCACTTGTTAACAGACCATCTCTGACATCAAAGACCTAGGGAACTCTATAAGGACATATATCTGAGCAGTAACGGGATCTAAGTAGACACTAATTACCTCAAGTATCTGGAATATTTGTAATACACTCCTTTACTGCTGTCCCAACTAATGCTTTCGTTGTTGTTTCATCTTTACTTCTTCTCCTTTTCATATCTCTCTTCTTTCTGTCTATATCTATGTGTGTATATATATATGTGTTTACGCACGAATACCTATCTATCTATCTATCGATCCCTCTCTCTCATCTCTCTCCCGCTCTCCCCGCTCTCTATATATATTGATAGAGATATACGCACACACACACACACACACACACACACACACACACACACATATATATATATATATATATATATATATATATATATATATATATTTATATATATATATATATTTATATATATATATATTTATACTAATAAAAAAAGGCGAGGTGTTAGATCTCCATGACATTTATTGATGTGTGACGACCGTTTCGCGATTTATGAACTTACAATCCCTAACTTATGTATGTATATATATATATATATATATATATGCAGAGGTTATATTTAATTTGTTGGGATTCAACAAGCTTAACAATTTTTATAACTGATATAAAGCACTCAACAATTTAGTGTAGTAAATACACAATATATTAATAAATGGAAACTATATTTATAAAACCATATTTATTTTATTATACATATTTCAAGGAAGCTCCAACCGTTAAGGTTGTCTTTTTTTCCGGGTATGTCAATATTTATTTATAAAACAAATCTGTATTTTATCTGATGAAAGCGCACCATAATGTGCCTTGGTTGCCCTTGAAATATATATAATAAAATAAATATGGTTTTATAAATATAGCTTCCATTTATTAATATATTGTATATATATATATATATATATATATATATATATATATATATATATGTGTGTGTGTGTGTGTGTGTGTGTGTGTGTGTGTGTGTGTGTGTGTGTGTATGTATGTATGTATTTACACACACACACATATATGTATATATACAGAGAGTGAGAGAGAGAGAGAGAGAGAGAGAGGGGGGAGGAAGACATACACAACCATGCAATACACAAGCATGCACATAGCACGCACACACAGTTCACCTCAATCCAAGTACTACGAAAAATCTGAAATCCGTCGGAGAGAACACCTAACACTGAAAAGGAAAGTGAGGAAAAGAGACTGTTCTGAACTCCCTGCTGCTGAGCGTCATTTGTTTTGTCAGCATTGATGTTGAGTCTGCTGAGTAAAGCTGGTTTGATTACAAACGAACAAAGTCATACCAGTAGACCTCATGTAGAGTATGATCTGAAAAGGCGTAAGGAATGTGGCAAAGAATGTGTTAGCATGTGAGGTCTTAAAAGACACATGAGAACGCACAGCCAGAACAAAGCAATGGAAAGTCCCAGAAGAGTCTACAGTTGCCATGTATGTGCTAGAAGGTGCAAGTCTTTGGCTGGTTTAAAGACCCACATTCGTGCCTCACATTCTTGAGTATTTTATCGGGCGATGGCAATGCTCGAATACGAGTCTGCAGCTATCATTTACAAACATATATATATATAATTGGAAATTTAGTAAAATCGAATCTCTGGCGGTTTGCAAGCAAATTTGGCCTACTTATATGAAATGATGAGTTAGCAAAGCACTCGATAAGGTAGGTCCTTAGAGTAATAACATACGTTTAAATAGCTTGACAAATCGAACATT
The DNA here is from genome assembly GCA_964016885.1 of Eledone cirrhosa. NCBI lineage: Eukaryota > Metazoa > Mollusca > Cephalopoda > Octopoda > Eledonidae > Eledone > Eledone cirrhosa. Next base: position 99,363,826 of record OZ024742.1, on the reverse strand, counting down.
GTGGTAGGCAAAATCTAACACACAATAATATACCAAAGTAACGATAGAACTAACAGGTTGAAAAAAATACACCTGGACAAATCAAACGATTATACGTTTAAAGTGTTTCTTTGAATCCGAAATCAAATATCAGACTTACGTGACTGGCAAGCTTGTGGTATTCATGATCGAACAGAGGATTCAGTTTTTCAACAGGTTTTCGTTCTACCCAGAACGAGGTGATCCCCTCTCTCTCTCTCTCTCTCTCTCTCTCTCTCTCTCTCTCTCTCTCTCTATATATATATATATATATATATATATATATATATATATATATATATATATATATATATATATATATATATATATTATATATATATATATATATATATCTATATATATATATATATATATATATATATATATATATATATTATATATCTATATATATATATATATATATATATATATATATATATATATATATATATATATATATATATATATATATATATATATATATATATATATATATATATATATACATATACATATATATATATAGAGAGAGAGAAAGGAAGACGTACACAAGGAGGTACGAACACGCGCACACACAGAGCCTACCTCAATCGAAGTACTACGAAATATCTGTCAAAATCTATGCAGCAGCATGTGCTCCCATAGTACAATCCAAAACCCCCAAATATGCCGTTATTCACTCCGCCTGGGACTTGGCATGAACTACAACAGAGACGACATTTCTTGGTATCATTGGTGTCTTTCAAATATCTTCAAAGTAATATTTCCCCTTTACTTGCCAGAGCTGTATAGGTTTTCATGTCAGAACTCCTGAAGGTGTGGTGATGCAAGTAAAATGGTTGTTTAAAACGATCCCCAGCCATACCGACGTAATTTTCGCTAACTTCAGAATTTACTGTGGTGTTGTTTGTAATCACTGCTACTTACACAACGGATTTGATGTGACATTTCTGTTGGAAAGAGTTCTTAAATGCTACAAGTGCAGCTTGGATTTACGTGGGTTACATTCTTTGTAGCAATATTTGATCTCGTAGACGGACCACATGAATAGAATATCTTCACGGAATTGCGATTGAATATTCTACTGTATCTATGTTTTGGGGAAATGTCTGTCTATTATATCTAAGAATTTCATACCCGCATTAGTCTTTATTTGAAGCGAAAAGGGGGTGCGAACCAGATAATTCTTCTTTTTCTGTTAGTAATTTTAGTATGGTTGTGTTTGGAATGATTGGGTGTGACTTAATGTTGTCCTTAAAACCACTATCTTGGAGGGGTTGGTTGTAGTAAGGCGCAGCCATATCGAAAATGTCCCCTTTTGTTATTTGTGATCCTAATACTCCTATTAGAAACAAGGTTTTTTAAAAACATATATGTGATAAGAGGCTTTATTAATATATTTCAATTTTGTTAGGCTTATGGTATGGTTTATACAAAGCTCTGGGGGAGGTCTAAGTTTACATGGAGGATATTTGCATTAATAAGATTTGTATGAACCGTAATCTTAAATCTTAGTGCACGAAGCTTATCAAGCAATTTCGTACGGAATCTGTCCAATGTGTGTCCATTACAATCATGTGAAAAAGAAAAACCATCGACGTGATATGGCCCAAAGGAGTGGACGGGGAATTTAGACTTTAGCGTACGAAGAATGTATAAGTCAATATCAATACAAACATCAGTTCTGCAATAGGACCCCACAGAGACGCCAAAAGAGTCATCAGGGACAGATGTTTTTACCCAAGTAGTACTGTAACAAAATATTTGGACTCTACGGACTTGGAATGTTAGGTCATATTCCATGTCGCTGATGTATACAAAATAACGAGGAAATTCAATAACGTTATTAAGAACAATCCTACAAATAAGGGGATAAACATCAATAATATGAAACTATGTGATTTTGATCCTGTTCTTAAATGCGATTTCAGTGAAACAGGATATGATAGATGTTGTATTATTTCACTGCGAAAGTTTGGTAATTTTAATAATACAAGCGTTGATGTCTCGTAAATCTTTTTTCCTAGCTAGTCCGGGTGCATATGTAGGTAAATGTTGCTTGAAAAGAGAAAGATGTAGGAAGAGAAATTATTTTACACCCCTTCATGTTCCGTTTCCAAAACATACCGTGGCCAAATTTGTCTTTCAGAATAATCATTCGTGTGTCAATATCTATCAGTCAAAGAATGGCATTTTTATATTTCTTATAATTGTGTTGCTATGATGCTTATCGATACTGTCAGGGGGGAACACTGCTAAATCTTAGAACATTCTTTCGTTTTATCTCTCTCTTATTGTAACAGGAATTCGGCAATCTCCGGTAATCAGCATACACAATTGAACAAGCTGTCGTTCTCATCAACAGAACGTGTTCTTGCACCCAATGGAATGGATTAAACATTGTGATACAATTTTCCTTTTACGTTCACTTAAATTAATTATCATAATTTTATGTCATCATTTCTTATTATTGTTATCTGAGTTCAAATACCACCAAGTCTTGCTTTGCGTTTCATTCATACGGGGTCGATGAAATAAAGTACTAATAATACAGTCGATTTAATCGCCTTCCCCTCCCCTAAAATTGTTGGCGTGCCAAATATCAGAAATCATTATTATCTGAGTTCAAATAGCCCGAAGTCTGTTTTACTTTTCATCCACACAGGATCGGTAAAATAAAGTACTTGTAATGCACTGGGGTAAACTTAATCGACTTTCAATTCCCCTTCAAATTGCTGACCCTGTGCCAGATGTAGAAACAAGTATTATCAAATATAATTTCATTTTAAACATTTCTTTTATCAATAACTAACAGTGGTACCCGGCGTTGCACGGGATAAGGTATTTTGGAACGCTAGCCGCCAACAGACCTAATCGTGGAAAAACTGCATGCCTGGACAATATGTAAAGAAAATAAACCGAATACTCTGATGGCTGAATAATCTTTAAGATCTTCCTCGATGAAGCAGGAAAAATGCAGGTTTTCACCTAATACGGTGCCTAGGGGATCAAGAAAATGAATTTTTTTTTATGTGCATAAGATGCCTTGAAATTTCGGGAAAATCAGCTAGACGTAACGCCTCAAAAAGCTCTAATGCGGCCCCTAGGCCATAAAAAAGTTTTGATTTTCTTTGCTCACGGTATGAAGAAGACACTGACTAATACATAGTTACAGTTTCAAGGAAATCGGTCTGACGTAACACCTCAAAAAAACCCCTAAGAAGCTGAAAAAAACGCAGTTTTTCACCTAATGCAGGCCCTAGGGGATCAAAAAGTTGAATTTTTTAATGTGCATAACAATCCCTAAAAGATAAGTAATGCACATGCAAAGTTTGAAAAAAATCGGTTGGGTACTCGAGTTTTAGGGATTCACACACACACACACACACACACACACACACACACACACACACACACACACACACACACACACACACACACACACATCCTCAGTTTTATATATATAGATAATTCTGAATTTTGAATTTATATATACAAAATTTATGCAGATACGAAGAAAATATATTGTTTGACGTCTAGCTGGCAAACATAGATTGTACCTGCAATTCAAACGGGGGAACTGCCTCATATTGTATAACGCTCAATCTACCTGAAACCTACATTAAGGGTACACGTGTCTGTCGAATACTCAACGTCAAACTATTTTACAATATGGAATGTACCTAAAATACAAAAAGGCAGACGCGTGACACACAGTGTTAAGCTGAAACCCGCTCAGTAATATTTTCAGGGTACACGTGTCTGTGCAATATTCAACAACTTGAAAGCTAATTTCACAGTCAGATTGTCTTTATTCAAATCAATGGAAAAGTCATTCTCAAGGCCGATGGAGTCCCAACACACACATGATGTATGTTGTGTCTGTAGTGGTAGTTGTCATGGTTGTGTTTGATACTACATACGTTTGTGTTGGTGATAAGGTAAGATAAGAAGTGTTTTGTGTTGTGTTGTATGTTTGGAAAGATGTGGATGACAAAATTATATATGAGTGGGAGGGAGATATTGGGAGTTCTAATTAGCCTTGTAGTGGTGGAGTGCGGCTGCTTGGGTGATGGTATAATTATGTACTGCTGTGACATGGTGTGTGTCCTAATTAACATGGCGCATCTGTGGTTGTAGTATTGTGTTGTTACTGATGTAATTGTTCATGGTGGTGGCAGTGATGATCTCTGTTAACGGGGGTGCTAGTTATATTTTTATTGTATGTGGTAGTTGTTTTAACGGTGGAGGTGGTCATAGATGTGGGATTGTGTGTAAGATTGGTGGTAGTGGCAGTAGCACTGACGATTTTGTTGGTGGTGCTGATCGTGTTTTTATTGTTGTTGTTCTTGGTGGTGTTGATGTTTGTGATGGTTGTGGTTGTGATCCGTATATAATTGTGATTATTTTGTTGTTGTTCGTACTGGTGTCTGCAGGTGGCTCTCGACACCGTGTTAATAATGCTATATAGCTGCCCCAATGCGTATTGTCCTCATTAAGTTGGTAGGGCAGCAGCAGAGAATTGGTGGTGCGTGTGGAGGGAGGTTTGCCGGAGGGGACGAAGGTGGTTAGATGATGATGTTAGTGTTGTTGTCTCCATCTGAGTGGAGAGATATGTATGTCATATCTGTCATGGAAGGACCTAGTTCATTATGAATTTTAAGAATCCAGGTTCCATCCCTCTTTTTTTTCTTCATTACCTCTTCCCACTACTAAAATCTTTCTTTTATTCACTACACAATCGGCTCTTTGTGTAAGTCTGTATATGCCTGTAATATTCCTGCATGTGAGACTCCATGTATATGTGTGTGTAAAGATGTACTGTTTTTCTATATACGTTTACACACACACACAGGCACATATGATCTGAGTTCAAATCCAGCCGAGGTTAACCTTGCCTTTCATCCTTACGGAGTCGATAAAATAATGTACCAGTGATGCACTGTGATAATTTCTGGCCTTGTGCCAAATTTAGAAACAATTAATATATATATATGTATACACATACAAACAAACATACAAATATGTATTTACACACACACACACACATATATATATATATGTGCGTGTGCGCGCGTGTGTGTGTATGTATATATACATATATATATTATATATATATATATAAATATATATATATATATACATGTATATATATATATATACGCACACGTACCCACACACCCTCGTACACCACCAACTCTACACACCCTACCCCCACTAACCCCCACTCACACCTGCATTCCACCCATCTACTAACACCCACTAACACCTCCTCACCAAACTACACACACACCAGTACACCACACTCCCTCCATAGAACCACACACCCCTTCTCTCCCCACTCCACACTCACTCATCCCACTAACACCCCTACTAATACACACACACACCCTCCTCACTCCAACTCTCACACCTACCCATCCTCGCCTTCCTACCATTCCGCTGACTGCTGCTATGCCCTTCCGACCACTGTCTCAGCACCAACTGACCACAGCACTTCCACTGCTGACCACTTCCTGTTGCGCGCGCACCCCACATCTCTCCTCTTCCGACCACCGCTTCTTGGATTACCCACACGCGTTTTGACTTCCAACCAAAATCTCCATACATCCGTGTAACTTACCACTTTCAACCATCGTCTTACACCATCACCTATATAACTCACCCACACACACATCCCAAAACAATTTTTTTTATCCACACGCCACCCACACCCACAACACGCTTAAACCACACACACGTGCTTCCCACCACATATTTACACCCTCAGCCCCCTAATTCCTCTCCCCCCACCCCCTATCCACACACGCACAGACCCTCCGACACACAAAAACACCCCCCACACACACCTTCCTGAACATGCAACCCCGTTCTTCCCCCAACCCTCACTTTCACATACACACACACACACACGCACACCTAACCACACACACCACCTTCAGCCCTCCCCGCTCGGACACCCCGTCTCCCTCTCCCCACTCCACCCGCCACCACCTCTACTCACCCCACACCCTTCCACCACCTGTTTACCCCCCCTTTTAATTTCAGTTTATTTTGATCATGCCTTTATTTTTAAATGTTCTCATTCCTTGTATTTTGATCATGCTTTATTTTTATTTATTATTTATTATATTTTTGTCTTTATTTGTTAATTTTTCATTCGCACCGTTTCCTTTCGCTATATGTCTCTCCACCACTCCCCTACACACCTTTTGAACTCTCACCTGAAGAAGGGCTTATGCCCGAAACGTCGTCCTCCACCTACCCCCCACTCTCCTGAGCGTGAATTTAATAAACATTTATCGTACTGCCTCTCTGTTCTGTCCCTGTTCAATTTTTCATTATATATATATATATATATACATACACACAAACTTACAAATATGTATGTACACACACACACACACACACACACACACATATATATATATATATATATATATATATATATATATATATATATATATATATATATACATATATATGTGTGTGAGTGTGTGTGTGCGTACATACATATTTGTATGTTTGTCTGTATGTATGTATATATATGAAATAACAATGATGGTTGGGAAATCACTGACGAAGGACTATTTTTATCATATGTAACCCATGTGCAAACCACGCAGTATTCTTCTTTCTTCTCATGTTATTTATATATATATATATATACAAAATTTAGTACACCATCAACGAAGCCGTGGTTTAGAGTTATAACATTACGTTTAAACAGCTTTGCAAATTGAAGACAGCGACCGATAGAAGGGCCGCAGTGACCATAGCGACGACAAAGACTGAACTCAGGAAAAATATTTTGACAAACCTGGACCATCACGTCGACATCATACACAACATATAATTGTTTCTACTTTTTGGCACAAGGCCAGCAAGAACCCAGTACATTACTGGTACTTTATTTTATCGACCCCGTAAGGATGAAAGGCAAAGTTAACCTCGGCGGGATTTGAACTCAGATCGTTAAGGGACGTAACTATGCTGGAAAGCATGGCGTCTGACCCTCTACCGATACTGCCATAATATATACCATATACATCACATATAATCTATAATATCTCCGCTAGATTTCTGTAAATCCGAAATCGATAAAATCCACTTGCAGGGGTCTGCAAGTTAATGGTTTTTTGAAGATAGAACAATGGAGTTTACTTCGTCAACAAGTTTTTCGTTCTCGTCCTCTCGGGTGTAGATGCTAGAGTAAGCGCTGGTTTTATATATATCTATTAGGAAGTGAGGTTTTTTTTACAAAATGAAAAATAATCGAGGTGTCCTACACGAGTGAAAGTATAAGGAAAAAAGATGAAATCGAAAATGCTACTGGAGTCTTTTAAAAAAATATATATATATTTATTTGGTTCCTTTACCGGTAAAGGAACCAAATAAATATATATTTAAAAAAAAAAAGACTCCAGTTGCATTTTCGATTTCATCTTTTTTCCTTATATATTCTAGGACGGGTAAAATTCCCGAGATCAATGGACGAGTTCTCTCCAACGGTCTCTGTCCCTCATTATCGCTGCCATGTCCTGCGTCTCCAACAGACCAGTGTCTGTCCTTAGGGCATCAACATATGTTAACCTCGGTCTACCTCTTCCAGTGTATCCATGCAGGGGCTCCCACAGGACCACTGAGTGCAATGTCAACTATGGATGTCGGTGAACATGTCCAGCCAAACTCATTCTCCTCTGTGTCACTTTTGAGCTGACTTTTGGGAGGCTCCCATACAGCTCTGAGTTTTTCATCCTCAGTGTATACTGATTAATGTTCAGAGCCATCCTCAGCATTCTCATGTAGCATCCATGCACCATCTGGGTGAGTTTCTTGGTCAGTGTCCAAGTCTCAGACCCGTACAGCAGCGCAGACTCCACTACAGCAATGAAGAGGAGGATTTTCAGGTCTTTACGAAGGTCCGACTTCCACACCGATCTCAAGCTGTGGCACGCCGCCCAGGCTTTGCTCTTCCTCCTAACCACCTCATCTTCCGTATTCCCAATCTTTGCTCCCAAATACAGGAAGTCCTCAACCAATTCTATCATATATAAATATATATATATATAATATAAAACGAAAAATCATTGATGCATCTGGACTCAGTTTATTGTGTGTTACAATTGTTTCTCCGGCAGATAGCTCGAGGCAGGATCATTGTATGGATCTGTCTGATTCTAGATCTGACACATGCAATACTTTCCGAAGGTGTTGCATGTGTCCCAAGAACCTGCAGATCTAGAATCAGACAGATCCATACAATGATCCTGCCTCGAGCTATCTGCTGGCGAATCAATTGTAACACACAATAAACTGAGTCCAGATGCATCACAGATTTTTCGTTTTATATTATATCACACTCTGCTCTGTAAGAACATAGAGTGCTCAACTGGCATACCGCCTATGGAAGCATGATAGCTAACATTAAACACACACACACACACACACACAGACACACACACACACACACACATATATATATATATACATATATTAAAAAGTGAGGTTTTTTTTACAAAATATATTATATATATATAATATGTATATTTATATATATATGCATACACACACACACACACGCATATATATATATTTATATATATAGCGTAGATAGTACGGTGAAATACTGGTGTTGGTACTAAATCAAGCATTTTAAGCACAGGCAGAATGTATATAGTAGAATAAAACCAGGAAGTTTCGTTTAGATATGAGAAATATTTATTGCGTATCGACCTGTTACGGGCGGTTTGCAGAGGAATGGCTCAAGGTGACCCATAAGAGTTATGGACCCGATTCCAGTATTGATCTGCTTCTCAGACTGGTGATGCAACAAAAACGTATGTTTTGTCGCTTAATTTTCATATGTAAACGAAACTTCCTCGTTTTTTTCTATCATATATATATATATATATATATATATATATATATATATATATATATATATCAATTTATTAAAATAACGGATTAAAGTTTAAGCAAAACATCGCTGCTTTCACTCTTAACGGGATCTTCTGAAACTAAAAAAGTCAATCTGTGAACGCAGAAGTAAATATTTCAAAAACGTTGCAACCGTAGGAATACAGGAAGACGATACTTTGGTTCGTGGAAACGTTCCCTGGCAAAGAACGGGAGAAAACGAAGATAATACGTCATTATTTGGAGTTCAAATCCCGCCGAGGTTAACTTTGCCTTTCATCCTTACGCGGTCGATAAAATAAAGTACCAGTAATGCACTGGGATAATTGCTGGCCTTGTGTCAAAAGTAGAAACAATTATTTGGACCGGTGAAAAACAATTACACGCAAAGACAAAACCACGTTTATGGTATAAAAGAAGTCGTAGACTAATATTCTATTAGGTGGTTCATGGAGACGTTCTCTGGCAATGAACGGAAAAAACGGAAAAAACGAAGATAATACGTCATATGTGCGGCGGTAGAACAATTGCACGCAAAGACAAAACCACGTAAATGGTATAACTGAAGTTGTAGACTAAAATTCTAACTAGGAAACCGAATGATTCTCGGCGTCAGAGTTAAGAATAAAGTAAATAAAATACAGAGGTAATTGAAATTAAAAAAATACATACACGCATCCATAACCGTACATACACAAGCATACACGAAACACTCGCCATAGGTATACAAATACAAGCCCGTACACAAAAGAACCCGCACGCATATACAGAACCCACGCAAAGACTGTATCCGCACACATACGAATGTATACACCAAATACACATACAAATATATATAAAAAATATATAAAGCGCGCACACACACATATATATGTAATGTATACACGAACACACACACGCACATATATATACATACGTATGTGTGCGGCCCTGATCAACTTGGATCAATCCAAAGCATTTGATAGGGCCGACCATCGGTACCTGGCGGCGGTCCTCGAGGCAGACGGTTTCGGGCCCCTTTTCAGGGGTTGGATCGCAGCAATGTACAGTGACATCTCCTCAGTTGTGAGGGTGAACGGTCACCTGTCGCAGCCGTTCAGCATCATGCGCTCAGTCCGCCAGGGTTGTCCCCTCTCGTCGCTCTTGTACGTATTGGCTCTGGAGCCGTTACTGCACAAACTGGGGGCGATGAGGGGCGTCCTACGCGAACTAGGATGCGGGAAATCCGAGTCGGTTTACGCTGGCGACGTCACCGTGGTGGTGTCGAGCACAAGACACGTCCAGATGCTCGGCACCGCTCTCAAGGAATACGAAGCGGTGACAGGAGCAAAGATAAACCAGGAAAAGTCGGTGGGCTTGCAGCTCGGCACCTGGAGAGGCAAGTCCATGCCGTCCGACAGCGTCGTGGGGCGTTGGACGGACGGACCGGTTAAATTGCTCGGGGTCTGGTTCGGACCGGACCTCCAGACGGAAAAAAAACTGGAACGAGATGACGAGCAGGGTGGCCTCCCTCACCCAGAAATGGGCCGAGAGGAAGCTGTCCCTGAAAGGCCGGGCGGAGGTGGCGAATACGTACATCGCATCTGTCATCTGCTACCGCCTCACCGTCGTCCCTTGCTCCAGCCCAACTCTCACCAAAATGGAGCGCCTCCTCTTCCGCTTTTTGTGGAAGGGGCGCGCTCCTATGGTCAGACGATCCATCTGCTGTCAACACCCATTGCGTGGAGGACTGGGCATGCTATGGCTGATGATGCGCAAACATGCGCTGAGGCTGCGACATCTCTGGTGCTTCCTTGATGGTGAACAGGTGTGGTCGCCGTTCGCCAGGCACGTTTTCCCACAGCTCATCTCCTTGACGGAGCTGCAGTCCTGGCTCAGAAAAAGACCGAGGGATAGCGCTTGGAAACTGGAATGTCTCCAGGCGCTCACTGCCCCCTGCCAGCTGGGCACCAGTATCGGTGGAACATCCACCAAGGCGTTCTATAGATGACTAGTGGAAGGGAAGAGCGACGACATACTCGGAGAGATCCTGAGCGTCGAAGAAGAGCAGCTGTTTGCTCTCTCCCGGAGAACTTTCAGCCCTGAGCTTATGGATAACTTCCAAAAACCCCTGGCCTGGCAGTGCTACCGGCAGGCGCTGCCGGTTCGAGATAAGCTCTACAGGCACGGAAGTGCCGTTAGCCGAGCCTGTCTGAGATGCGCGCAGAGCGATGAAACCGTCGTGCACGCACTCGTTCAGTGCCCGAGCATTGCTGACTTGTGGAGCTATGTCGAACAGTTGCTGTCGCGTGTATGATTGATCCGGTTGTCGACTGAGTCCATTGTGCAGATGGTCTTGCCGTCTTCCTTCGAGGAGGAAGGGCAAGGGTTTTCATCTGCCTGGTGGCCATGGCGAAATAGATTGTGTGGTGGATAAGGTTAAAAGGGTTAAAGACAGACACTTTCCTCTTCGGCGAATCCCTAATTAACTTTTTTAAGTTTCACTTGAAGAGGAACATCAGGGTGGAGAGGCAAGTGCTGCCTTCTAGCAAGTTTGTTGAAAGGTGGATGAATGTAGCGAGAATATACGTCTATAGTTTGAGAAATGGAAAAATTGAGAGAGGGCGCTAGCCCTGGAGGTCAGGGTGGCCGTGGTCTTTTGTGTGGTTTTCGCCACGAGTAACCCTCGGAGGTTTCCCCCCTATTGGGAAATTTTTCATTGTTTCAATTTTCATTTTTATTGTTTATATATATATATGTTTCTATGTCCTTTTTTCTTTCTTTTCTTATATAAATAATAAAAATATTTACACGCACAAAACCCACATCGTACCGTCCTGTGCCGTCTGTAATGTTTTTCTTGATGTCAGCCCTTGTGGCCAATAAAGAAATCATTATTATTATTATTATTATTATTATTATTGTTATTATTATTAAGGTTGACTTTGCCTTTCATCCTTACGGGGTCGATAAAATAAAGTACCAGTAATGTACTGGGTATATGCTGGCCTTGTGCCTAGCGTAGAAACAATTATTATTATTGTTCTTTGAGTCTCAGTCATTGATGTTATTTAACTCGGAAGTTTGTTGAAATGAATATCAAGCCACTACCTGCAGCCTCTGATATTCAGGACGTATCGGAGGGTTCTTGCTGTTGCCAGCAAGCATGCCTTTTAAAGTGTTCCAAAAAAGCGGGGCGCGACCAATTTTCTTTAACCATCCTTGGAAACTCTTTGAGATAGTACCTAGTGCGCCTATGACAATCGGGACCACTTTGACCTCATGGCAGTTCCAAATCCTTTTTACCACCCACTTTAAGTCCTGGTACCGGTTAATTTTCTCCCTCTCCTTCTCTTGCACTCTCGTGTCGAATGGGCAGGCTACATCCACAATCAGGCACGATCTTTTTCCCTTGTTCAAAACCACCAGGTCAGGTCTATATTATTATTATTATTATTATTATTATTATTATTGGTCTAAGAGGACGTATTTTGCTCGCTCCCAGTAAGTCGCTTTATTTGCCTATTAAAATTATTTGTTGTTAAATATTTATTGTTGTGTAAGGGATATAAGCCCTTAGACTTTGCCCTGTGAAGGGGAAAGTATAATATTTGGCCTTTTGTCCCAACTATTTGAATCTTTTTTACATGTTAAAATATTTACAGAGAAAAGAAAACATGGCTGAGCCCCCCCCCCCCCCCCAGCGATATGTCTGCTGTCGTGCGACAACGACGTGGAAGTTGAGAGAGGCGCTACAGCGAAATTAACACAAATTGATAACACAAACACCACCACAAGCAATGTAAACAAAGACACCAATGGTACCAATGAGAATTCTAATTTTGAAAAAAATGACAGTAACAGCGACAACGAAATACAGATAACAAAAAAAAACAAAACAAATACAACAACAATATCAACACCACTAACATGAAAACAAATAGCGACAACACCAACAGCAACAATACCAACTGCACCAAGAACAACGGTGGCAACTAAGACAACAATGATAGCAGCGACAGTGCTAACAACAACACCAACAAGAACAACGACAACGACAACAACACCCCAACGCAAACAAGAAGAACACTTTCGCTGCGGCAGCAGCAAAAAAGAGGCCATGCTTCAACATGGACCTCTCAAACAAAGATGAAAAGTTGGCACAGGCATGGAAGCTCTTCAAGCAAGTGCAAACTTGGGCCAACTTAACTGTCCCGGTAGAAGCTATTGAGGCAGTGGAGCGCAAAACGGTGCATTATAGATGCATCTCAGCACAAACCAAAAGGGCGGCTTTAATCCCACAAGAAGATGTCAAAGTCGCGCTGAGGTGCATCAGAGAAGACACCCAGTACATAGAGAGGGGCAGACAGTCCGGTACCATTTCGGTGTTGTTCAAGACAGAAGCCCTAGCTATGAAACACGCTATGACTCCTTGCAAAACCAGCAAGGTCATAATGTACCCCTCCCACATGGAAAAATAACGGCCCGTCTCCGCATTCCCAGAATCCCACCAGGACTTGACATGTGGTGGCTTCTGGGATGTGTGATTGTGGAGGAGACGAATACAGTCCCTATAGAAGTGACCAGAACGGCCAGAGAGGAATGACCCAGGGTTGACCTGGAGATCTTTCTCCAGAACAGGCCCGAGAATGTGAAGACATTCCCAGACCACATCCGCTTTCAGAATGGGACGGTCATTCACATTATGACCGAAGGCAAAAAGTCGCAGTGTTTTGTTTGTGAAGAAAAAACCATTTCCGAGCCTTCCTCCCTCAACTGCTGAAAGATGCAAGGGGTCGAAAGGCTCCACTGTGCCGACGCCGGGGCGAGGACCACAACCAACACCAGCACCGGCAAAACCACCACCAACAACACCAATAGAAATACCACCACCAACATTGACCACCCAGGGGGGAAACGAGGAAAGGTGTCAAATCCCCCCCCCCCCAAAAAAAAATACACACACCAATAAAACCATAAACATACATACAGACACACTTACAGACACAGACCCCTCATCTACCAGTAGTGAAGATGAGGGAAATCCCAAATCCCCCAAAATACAAAAAAGGAAACACAAAAAGAAAAAGAAAACTCAACAAAGCACAAAATCACCTACAATAAAAAACGCAGACACCACCCACGCAAACATCTCTCCAATAACACCAACATCAACACCACCATCACCATCACCAGAATCCCCCAAAGGCAAACAACCTAAACAGACGCAAGAACAAATATAGACACAAACATCTGAAACCACAGACACCGCACTCACAACAAACACAGATACAACCGAAACAACACCACCAAAACCATCACCACCACAACCATGCAAACAAATAAAATCACACCAACAAAACATACAAAACTTCGTGCTCGTCAGGAGGGCCAACAAGGAACTGATGGTCCTCGTAGCACGAAGTGAAAATATACAAAAAGAGGTGGACATTTTTAAATCGAGCACATTTCGCGTGCCGGAAGATTTGGTTCTGGTGCGAATGTCGCTCGATATATTCAAAGAAATACGTGACAACTTTCCTCAGGACGTGGGAACCCCGAACGTAAAACCCACTTCAAGACTTTTAAATGTGTTCCCAAAAGAAACCCCACCAACTATGGCGGTCGAACAACCCGACCTTCACAAGAGCCCGGAAGGTAAGTAAACCTTCCTTTCTCTCTTTTAACCTGCCAACATGTCCGTATTAAGAGTAGGATGTTTAAATGTTCGACGCCTGGGATCGTCCTGGAAGCAGGGTCACCTGCTCAACTACCTCAGGTCTCGCCCTTTATGTTAGCGGGGGACTGGGACGGCATCTTAGACGCACGCTGCGACTGTGTGGGAGTATCCGATAGGAGCGGGGGGTGCAAAAGCATCAAGAACCTGATCAGCCAGTTCCAACTGTCTGACAGGTACCGACTAGATTTCCCTAATGCGCCAGTGTGGACCTGGGCTAACCGCATAGGTCATCTAGATCGTATATAGACAGGATATTCATTAGGAAAATAGACAGAAATAGTGTAAGCTGTCCACGTTTTGAAACGGTCGCCTATTCAGATCACAAGTTTATGATCTGTATGGTCAACCTAGATAAGACCGTAGGTTAGGACCTGGTTACTGGAAACTAAACATGTCATTTCCGGCACGTAAGGCTTACAGGGACCAGGTCAACAATTTAGTTAAGAAAAAGTTGACAGGGGGAGTCGTCAACAATAGATGGTGGGGGGCTCTCAAAAGAGAGATTAGAGTAATGTCGATAGAGTTTAGCAAAGAAGTAGCGTTAGAGAAAAATAGAAAGGAGAGAGAGTTGGTAGATAAGTTAGACGAGGCTATTGGTAGTGGCGCTGCAACTGACGTGCTAGCGGCGAGAATGGCATTAGACCATTTCTTCAATGCGAAACACGAAGGTTGCATTGTCAGAGCTAAGGCGCGTGCTCTGAGAAACGAGGGAACCAAAGCTGTTCGATGGGCCCGCGTGGTAGAGGCGCAGCGTGGTAATAAAACCACGATTCGGTCTTTGACAGACCGAGACGGGCACGGGCTGAGCGATTCCAAGTGGATGTGTGAGGCCTTTCGCCAACATTTTGCTCGGTTGTTCGGGGGAAGTGGCGGGTCAGAGATGGTGCCTGACTTCAGTCCCTACCCGATGACTTGCTGCAACTCTCGACGGCTGACGCTGGGCGCTGCGAAAGGCCAATTACTTTTGCCGAGATTCAGGATGCCCTTGTCGGCTGCATGAGGCGCAAGTCACCCGGTTTGGATGGTCTGCCCTGCGAGGTTTACGTAAATATGCCAGACTTGTTCTCCAATGTCCTAGAAGCCCTCTACTGCAACTGGCAGCAAAACGGGAGTATTCCCAGTTCTGTGAGCCGGGGCGTAGTGACGCTGATAAGGAAAGAAGAGAACAAGAGGGACACATTAGACAATTTCAGGCCCATAACTTTGCTCAACACAGAGTTTAAGATTTTGGCCAGGGTGTTAGCGAAGAGGTTGGCGCTGGTCGTCGGGGATTTGGTTGGGGAGGCGCAAACTTGCGCGATCCCAACCAGGTCCATACACGACAACCTCCACCTAACGCGATACATCATAGAGAGGGTAGGGTATAAACCTGGCTTCGGTGGGGCTCTAATCAATTTAGATCAATCGAAAGCATTCCATAGGGTCGACCATCGGTACCTGGAGGCTGTCCTCAAGGCGGCTGGCTTCGGCCCCGTCTTCAGAAGCTGGATCGTTGCAATGCACAGCCGCACCTGCTCGATGGTCAAAATTAATGGCCACCTCTCGGAACCGTTTCAGGTCTCCCGATCGGTCCGTCAAAGGTGCCCTCTCTCCTCCCTTCTGTACGTATTGACTCTCGAGCCTTTACTGCGGAAGCTGGAGCTGTTGCAGGGCATCCCGCTCGAACTGGGACACGGAAAGGCTGTGTCGGCTTATGCGGACGAGATCACCGTGATGGTGTCGGGCACCTCAGAAATCGAGGTAGTCGGCAACTTATTGGAGGAATATGAAAGGTTGACGGGAGAAAAACTTAACCCGGTAAAGTCAGTGGGCTTGCAACTCGGCACCTGGTGAGGCAAGTCCATGCCATCCAACAGCGTCGTTAGGCGCTGGACGGACGGACCGGTAAATTTGCTAGGGATTTGGTTCGGGCCAGACCTCCAGTTGAATAAGAATTGGGACTAGGTGACGGGCAGGGTAGCCAGTCTCACCCAGAAATGGGCTGGGATGAAGCTATCACTGAAAGGTCGGGCGGAGGTGGCGAACGCGTACATCGCGTCCGTCATCTACTACCGTCTGACCGTCGTCCCGTGCCCCCGTTCGCGCCTCGCCATCTTGGAGCGGCTCTTCTTCAAATTCTTGTGGAGGGGTCAGATTCCGCTGGTGAGGCGGTCCAACTGCTGCCAGCACCCTCTACGTGAAGGGCTGGGCATGCCGTGGCTAAGGATGCGCAGGCACGCGCTGAGGCTGCGGCATCTCCAGATATTCTGCCTAAACGGTGAACAGGTGTGGTCGCCGTTTGTCAGACGGGCCTTTCCGCAGCTCGTTTCTTTGACTAAGCTGCAGTCCTGGGTCAAGAAGAGACCGAGACTGGGTGACTGGCATCTGGAATGTTGCCAGGCACTCACTGCCCTCTACCAGGTGGGCAATGCGGTCAATGGAACTTCCACTCTCGAGTTCTATAGAGAATTAGTGGTGGGCAAGTGCGACGACGCACTCGGAGAGGCTCTGAGAGTCAACGAAGTCGAACTAACCAGTCTGTACCGGAGGACTTTCGAGCCGGGGACGATGAATAATTTCCAAAAATCCCTCGCTTGGCAGTGCTATCGGGGAGCACTGCCGATTCGAGATAAACTCTACAGGCACGGAAGTACTGTCAGAAGGACGTGTCCGAGATGCGCGCAGAGCGACGAAACCGTTCTGCACGCACTCGTCCAGTGTCCGTGCATTACTGACTTGTGGCGTTATGTTGAACAGCTGTTGTCGCGTGTAGAACGTATCCGGCTATCGGCCGAGTCCATAGTGAAGATCGAGCCGCCGCCTTCTTTTGGCCAGGAAGGGCAGGCAATTTTCCTCTGTCTGGTGGCAGTAGCGAAAGAGGTTGTATGGTGGACGAGGTTGAAAGGACTGAAGACAGACACTTTTCTCTTCGGCCAATCCCTCATCAACTTTTTCAAATTTCACTTGGAAAGGAAGGTGAGGGTGGAGAGAGAAGTGCTGCCCCCCAGTACATTTGCTGAAAGGTGGGTGAATGTGGCAAGAATGGCCCGTGTGAGTGGGCCTACACTGGTCATGCGGCTGTAGGTAGGTAAATTTGAGAAGGAGAGGGGTACCCTTCCAGGGTGCTCTCGAAGCGTCGGGTCGTTCAGGGCTGGTGGGGTACCTGAGCGAACCCTAGGTGGTCACCCCTATTGGGGAATTTTTTCTTGTTGTAATTTTCTTGTTAAATTATTGTTACTTTGTTATTGTTACTTTGTTATTGTTACTTTGTTCTTGTTATGCATATTGTTTACTCAATTTTTCTGTAAAACCCCACTGTCCCAGTCTTTTGTATTGTCCCCTATATTTCGGCCCTTGTGGCCAATAAATGAAATCATTATTATTATTTTATATATATATATATATATATATATATATACATATATATATATGTGTGTGTGTATATATATATATCTGTGTGTGTGTGTGTGTCTGTGTGTCGCACGAGCTTCTGCAATTTCACTCGTTCATCAACACAGCTACATACATTTCCGTGCAGAGAGGACTGAAGAAGAAACAATTCACCACATAAAACATTAACCATATAGCTACAATAATTGAATGTAATATATATATGTATATACATATATATATATATATATATATATATATATATATATATATATATATATATATATATATATATATATACATTTATATATATATATATCTACATTTATATATATATATACATTTATATATATATATACATTTATATATATATATACATGTATATATATATACATGTATATATATATACATGTATATATATATACATGTATATATATATATATATACATGTATATATATATATATATATATACATGTATATATATATATATATATACATTTATATATATATATATACATTTATATATATATATATACATTTATATATATATATATATACATTTATATATATATATATATATATATATATACATTTATATATATAGAGACATTTATATATACATATACATTTATATATATATTTATATATATAATACACATCTATAAACACTTAACCTCACAGCATATCCTCTGTCAATACAAGTGTAAATAGGAAATACAGTTATCGCAGCCACATCAATCTTACTTTGATAACATTACACCCTGGTATATCCGTGTCAAACCAATCGTTCGATAGTCTATTTGTCACACAACGTATTTGTGATATCAAATATTATGAAAAGCAAATAAATAAATGAATGTCAAAAATATCAATTATGCGTGATATCTTTTATCGGGAAACATCTATATGGGATATGACGATGATTTAATCAACAGAATCCTATCCATTGTCACAAGGATCATGTGATATCCACTTCTCTCAGCACGCTGACATTATACATTGTAAAATCTTCATTGACATGATATAACACTTACTCTATCAAACAGAGTATATCACTCATCTTGGTTATTATTCATAGTACTATATATAAATGATAAAACGTAGTTAGGGAATATCGAATATGTTTACCAGTGATATTATCTCATACAAATCCCTGATATTTAAAGTAGTAGAATCCTACTATTTTCGACCGAATCGCCTATCTATCTATTTATCTATGTATCTATCTATTTATCTATCTATCTATCTATCTATCTATCTATCTATCTATCTATCTATCTATCTATCTATCTATCTATCTATCTATCTCTCTATCTATCTATCTATCTATCTATCTATCTATCTGTCTGTCTCTCTCATATATATTGCAGAGGAATTGAGGCGTATATGAAAGAATAATCAACGGGTTTATATATGGAAATATATGAACTTTTCTTGTATTTTTATGCTGTGGCATTGATCTCAGTAACCGTCAAATGCTAGTATTTCTGGATTTTGTTTTACTCAGTACTTAGACGAAATGAACTGTGAGCTTATATAGAAATGTTCAAATAATACATTTTTGGGGATGCTAATTTTCTTATAATGTGAGCTTCTTTAAACCAGCATATGCAATATGTTTACGAACAACTAAAATATATAAGTTTAGCTATTGGTATTTTAAGCTGTGACCTTGGCAGATATATTGCAGTAAGCAGTTGAGATTACCAAATGCAAGTATTTCAGATTTCATCCATTTTTAGTGACGTTTACCACTCGATTCTTAGACAAAATAAGCTGCTTTAGATTCTTCGATATAAATGAAAGATGAAATAATGTAGATCTAATGTATTCATATGACTGCTAATGTTAGTAGGCTATCATTAAAGAAGTTGTTGGTTTGACCTGCTATATATAGCAACCGATTTACCTCCAAATCTGCTCCAGAATTTTTAAAAAAAGCATATATGTTGCTAAGGTAGTTCTAGATATATCAGCCGATTTTGCCTCAATCCATCTCGAGCGTTTTAAAAAAGAAGTAGATTTATTTTATAATGTAGTCCTAATAATTGTTTCTACTTTTGGCACAATGCGAGCAATTACCCCAGTGCATTACTGGTGCTTTATTTTAGCCACCCCATTAAGGATGAAAAGCAAAGTTAACCTCGGCAGGGTTTGAACTCAGGTCTTAAAGAGGCCTAACGCTATGCTGCAAAGCATGGCGTCCGACCACTATCGAGACTGCGCGAACATGCTTTCTCGTCATATCCAGCGTGTTTTTTTTCAAGGAAGCAAATATAGATAATATAGTCCTAGAAATAGCAATATTTCCCTCAAATCAATCTCCACCATGATAAAAGGACACGCATTTGATAATCTAATCCACGTAGTAACATTTAAGGGGTTTGTTTGATCACTAAAATCAATAATAATAGCAACAATATGCAAACTACAGGATGAAAAATAAAACAAACAAAATAAAAACACGTTGCATAATGTTGTACATTATACATATATGCTAAAGGGTTATTCAGCCCCTGATTATATTTAAGTGGACTAAATAGGACTTAATATAGACCATTTGGTTTTAACCAACAACAACAATAAGAGCAGCAGTAGTATTCATAACAATAACACAACAATGACACCCATCCAACAGGAGTACCTCTATACAGTTGGACTTCATACTAGATATAACGCAGAAATGTTCTTCAAGTCATAACCTACTATTGTAAAAGATATAAGACATGTTATGTCTAGGAATACTATAGATATTTGCAGAAAAAATAAGATATCATATTCAGTGTTGTAATAGTTTGAATTGAAGATCTCCCTATCGGGGTTGTCCTGGGGCTAAACATCAATAGAAATAACAATGATTACTGTTGCCAACACAACATAAACACCGACAACAACAACATCATCAATTACAAAATCAATTTATTCAATATATAAAATCTCACAATGTCATAGAAGATCATTGACAGCATTTAAATATAATTGAAGAGTATCAAATAAAAAGAAAAACACCGTATTAAAAGGAAGAAGAAAAAAAGAAAATTGAAAGGAGAAAAAGAATAAAAGAAGGGTCAAGCAGCGAAAAAAGGGAAAAGGGGGTACAGTCACTACACGCCAGTCTGAGCGGTGCCTCACGCTCAAAACGGCAGATGCGTTACCGTAGGGTATGGGGAAAGACAACCGCCGCAACAGTCAACCCACCTCACAATCCTCCCTTCTCAAGCGGACAGTCATATTTCCGAATTTACGGTGAAAATTAGCAGTACGGGGATCATGTACATCTGAAGTCTCCACGGAGTCCAGTGTAAAAGAGAAGCGATCGGTCAAACTACTATACTACTACTACTACTACTACTACTACTACAATTACTACTACTGCTATTACAATTACTAAACTTACTACTACTACTACTACTACTGGTGCAACTACTACTACTACTACTACTACTACTGCTGCTGCTGCTACTACTACTACTACTACTACTACTGGTGCTATTACTACTACTACTACTACTACTACTACTACTACTACTACTACTACTACTACTACTACTACAATTACTACTACTACTACTACTACTACTACTACTACTACTACTACTACTACTACTACTACAACTACTACTACAATTATTACTACAGCAATTACTACTACTACTATAATTACTACTACTACTACTACTACTACTACTGCTTCTACAATTACTACTACTACTACTACTACTACTATAATTACTACTACTACTACTACTACTACTACTACTACTACTACTACTACTACTACTGGTGCTATTACTACTACTACTACTACTACTACTACTACTACTACTACTACTACTACTACTACTACAATTACTACAATTACTACTACTACTACTACTACTACTACTACTACTACTACTACTACTACTACTACTACTACTACTACTACTACTACTACTACTGTAGCTGCTCCTGCTGCTGCTCCTGTTTACCAACACTATTTTCACCACTATTACGACTACTACCATCATACACTTGCTACCAACATGAACATTACCACCATTGGATTGACAGTACCGGTAGAGGGTCGGACGCCATGATTTGACGCATAGAGTTACGGCCCTTGCCATTCCGAGTTAAATCGCGCCGAGGTCAACTTTGCGTGTCATCCTTACGGGTTCGATAAAATAAAGTACCAGTAATGTACTGCGTATTTGCTGGCCTTGTGCCAAAAGTAAAAACAATTATTAAAATATCAACAATTACCACCATTAGTACTATTAGTACCACTACCACCACTACTATCACTATTAGTACCACTACCACCACAACTATCACTATTACTACCACTACCACCACTATCACTATTAGTACCACTACCACCACTACCACTATTAGTACCACTACCACCATTACTATCACTATAAGTACCACTACCACCACTATCACTATTAGTACCACTATCACCATCACTATCACTATTAATACCACTACCACCATTATCACTATTAGTATCACTACCGCCACTACTATCACTATTAGTACCACTACCACCATTATCACTATTAGTACCACTACCACCACTATTATCACTATTAGTACCACTACCACCACTATTATCACTATTAGTACCACTACTACCACTATTATCACTATTAGTGCCACTAACACCACTATCACTATTAGTAAAACTACCACCACTAATATCACTATTAGTACCACTACCACCACTAATATCACTATTAGTACCACTACAACCACTACTATCACTATTAGTGCCACTAACACCACTATCACTATTAGTACAACTACCACCACTACTATCACTATTAGTACCACTACCACCATCACTATCACGATTAGTACCACTACCACCACCACTATCACTATTAGTACCACTACCACCACTCCTATCACTATTAGTAGCACTACCACCACTATCACTATTAGTACCACTACCACCACTATCACTATTAGTACCACTACCACCACTATGACTATTAGTACCACTAACACCACTATCACTATTAGTACCACTACCACCACTACTATCACTATTAGTACCACCAGTACTATCACTATTAGTACCACCAGTACTATCACTATTAGTACCACTACCACCACCATCACTATTAGTACCACTACCACCATCACTATCACTATTAGTACCACTACCACCATCACTATCACTATTAGTACCACTACCGCCACTACTATCACTATTAGTACCACTATCGCCACTACTATCTCTATTAGTACCACTACCACCACTACTATCTCTATTAGTACCACTACCACCACTACTATCACTATTAGTACCACTACCGCCACTACTATCACTATTAGTACCACTACCGCCACTACTATCTCTATTAGTACCACTACCACCACTATCACTATTAGTACCACTACCGCCACCACTATCACTATTAGTACCACTACCACCACTATCACTATTAGTACCACTACCACCATCACTATTAGTACCACTACCACCACTATCACTATTAGTACCACTATCACTATAAGTACCACGACCACCACTATTATCACCAATAGTACCATTACCACCACTACTATCACTATTAGTACCACTACCAACACTACTATCACTATTAGTACCACTACCACCATTACTATCAGTATTACTACCACTACCACCACTACTATCACTATTAGTACCACTACCACCACTAGTATCACTATTAGTACCACTACCACCACTACTATCACTATTAGTACCACTATCATCACCATCACTATTAGTACCACTACCACCACTATCACTATTAGTACCACTACCACCCCTACTATCAATATTAATACCACTACCACCACTACTATCACTATTAGTACCACTACCACCACTACTATCAATATTAATACACTACCACCTCTACTACCACTATTAGTACCACTACCACTACTAGCACTATTAGTACCACTACCACTACTAGCACTATTAGTGCCACTAACACCACTATCACTATTAGTACCACTACCACCACTATCACTATTAGTACCACTACCACCATCACTATCACTATTAGTACCACTACCACCACTATCACTATTAGTACCACTACCACCATCACTATCACTATTAGTACCACTACTGCCACCACTATCACTATAAGTACCACTACCACCACTACTATCACTAATAGTACCATTACCATCGCTACTATCACTATTAGTACCACTACCAACACTGCTATCATTATTAGTACCACTACCACCACTACTATCATTATTAGTACCACTACCACCACTACTATCACTATTAGTACCACTACCACCACTACTATCACTATTAGTACCACTATCATCACCATCACTATTAGTACCACTACTATCAATATTAGTACCAGTACCACCACTAGTATCACTATCAGTACCACTACCACCATTATCACAATTAGTACCACTACCACCACAACTATCACTATTAGTGCCACTAACGCCACTATCACTATTAGTACCACTAACACCAGTAATATCACTATTAGTACCACTAC
>OZ024742.1:99321803-99334303 GCA_964016885.1 Eledone cirrhosa | reverse complement strand
GGGAGAAAGCATGAAGGTGTAGGTATGTGTGTGTGTGTGAGTGTGGGAAGATAGGTCTAATCGTAAAAGTGGGGGGTAGGTGTTATCTGGTGTTAGAACTGGTTTTGTGTGTGTATGTGTGAGAGAGAATAAGTGGGGGTGTGTGCGTGCGTGTGTGTGGGGTGTGTAAAGTGGGGCTAGAGGCCCTATCAGGTTATAAATTGGGTGTTGAGCTCTAGTCTATTATTGATTGGTGGATGTGTTCTATCTATAATGAGTGCTTCCTTGATTCTAAGATTACCGAGGTTTCTTTCTTTAGTTTCTATCCTAACTGTTATGTTTTTATCAGTGTTTTTGCATTTAACTAGGTGTTTCTTAAATGAGGAAGCGTTAGTATTGAGGTGTTCTTTTATTCTTATGTGGAGTGGTCTGGTGGTGCTACCTACGTAGAAGTTGTTGCATTTGTCACACTCTAGTCTGTAAACTACGTAAGCCTGGTGGCATAGGTCTGTGTCGTTGATGGGGCAGTTGGCTAGTCTGCAGCAGTTGTCATGTCTGGTGGAGTGTCTCTTAGCTAGCCGTCCACGCAAAGAAGGACCCGAATGGGCCAGTACTCAAACTGAACGGATACACGACATCCACCACAAACCGTGCCAGAAAGAACAGAGGACACCACACCCGAGGCACTAACACTTGCTTCCTGAAGCTCCCACACTTCAGTGAAGAAACAACAACAGCCATCCGCAGAGCCATCAGACGAGAAGGTCTGGATATTCAACTGGCCCATTCGGGTCCTTCTTTGCGTGGACGGCTAGCTAAGAGACACTCCACCAGACATGACAACTGCTGCAGACTAGCCAACTGCCCCATCAACGACACAGACCTATGCCACCAGGCTTACGTAGTTTACAGACTAGAGTGTGACAAATGCAACAACTTCTACGTAGGTAGCACCACCAGACCACTCCACATAAGAATAAAAGAACACCTCAATACTAACGCTTCCTCATTTAAGAAACACCTAGTTAAATGCAAAAACACTGATAAAAACATAACAGTTAGGATAGAAACTAAAGAAAGAAACCTCGGTAATCTTAGAATCAAGGAAGCACTCATTATAGATAGAACACATCCACCAATCAATAATAGACTAGAGCTCAACACCCAATTTATAACCTGATAGGGCCTCTAGCCCCACTTTACACACCCCACACACACGCACGCACACACCCCCACTTATTCTCTCTCACACATACACACACAAAACCAGTTCTAACACCAGATAACACCTACCCCCCACTTTTACGATTAGACCTATCTTCCCACACTCACACACACACACATACCTACACCTTCATGCTTTCTCCCACACACATATACAGGCACGCATATAAAATTTACATAACACAACAAAAACATAAACAAACCCCTCTTAAAGGGAGACTACTCTTTACCCACCTAATTTTAATTCTTTGATATTAAAGTTAGAACTCTATACTATTTCCGGTCAGCATGGCTTCATTGGAAATTTAGACGCTGGTCTGAGACTTTTACTTCCCTCCGAAGAAGAGATATTATCTCGAAAATTAAGGACATTTAAATAAATTCAAGGTGAAAGACTAATTCTCACCAATATCTCTCACTATTGCATTCTTTTTCTATGTCCATATCTGCATTGTCTTGGCCTTATTACACATATTCTAACGTTTATATATATATATATATATATATATATATATATTTATATATATATATATATATATATATATATATATATATATATATATATATATATATATATATATATATATATATATATATAAACTGATGATTACGGTACTCTGAGTGATATCTACAATTTAGACGTCTTAAATGCAGAAAATGACTGCAATGTGAGCCGATCACTATAGAGAATAGCTTAGAAAATCGAGTACAATACTGTTAGAGAAGTTAAAATTTGGATAGATACACCTACAACAAATTAAACCTTGTAACGCTGGAATTCCGCCCAGCACGTTAATTACGTAGAGTTTAAACTTTAGGATAGCCTTTTATATGTTAGCATAGTATTTGTGAGATAAGATGTGCTATTCCTTGTAGGCGATGCTGATCACTTTTGCACTATTCTAAATGAATTGTCACCGAAATTTCACAGCCACACACACACATACATATACCCTCATACACATATATACACGAACAACACTCCATACACACACACACACACACACACACACACACACACACACACACACACACACACACACACACACACACACACACACATATATATATATATATATATATATATATATATATATAAGGCGGGTCAAATTCCCGAGATCCATGGACGAGTTCTCGTCAGCGGTCTCTGTCCCTCATTATCGCTGCCATGTCCTGCGTCTCCAACATACCAGTGTCTGTCCTTAGGGTATCAACATACGTTAACCTTGGTCTTACTCTTCTAGTGTGTCCATGTAGGGGCTCCTACAGGAGCACTGAGTGCAATGTCAACTCTGGATGTCGGTGAGCATGTCCAGCTAACCTCAGTCTCCTCTGTGTCAATTTTGAGCTGACTTTTGGGATGCTCCCCTACAGCTCTGAGTTTTTCATCCTCAGTGTATACTGATTAATGTTCAGAGCCATCCTCAGCATTCTCGTGTAGCACCCATCCACCATCTGAGTGTGTTTCTTGGTCAGTGTCCAAGTATCAGACCCGTACAGCACCACAGACTCCACTACAGCAATGAAGAGGCGGATTTTCAGGTCTTCACGAAGGTCCGACTCCACACCGATCTCAAGCTGTGGCACGCCGCCCAGGCTTTGCTCTTCCTCTCAACCACATCATCTTCCGTATTACCAATCTTTGCTCCCAAATACAGGAAGCCTTCAACCAATTCTAGCGGCTTCCCGCCTACATTAGTGATCACCTCTGGCTTCTCAACATTCTCTACCAGATATTTTGTTTTAGTCTCATTCATTCTCAGCCTCACGCTCATCGGCACAGTCTCAACCTCCCGCATCAAATCCTCTACCTCCTTCACTGTATTTGTCACCAAAACTATGTCGTCGGCAAATTCAGCATCCGAGACCTTTTTCGCCTCAACTCTCCTGCTCTGAGCCGGTGCTACAGTAAAGCCAGAGTCCTGCAAGGCGCATACAATAGTCCACTACGATGATAAAAAGGTATATATATATATATATATATATATTCATTAGTTAAGCAAAACAAGACCACAAATTTCACAAGGAAGGCATTATTAAAAGATTGTCAACATATTTTAGTTTGATGTAAGGAATGTAGAGAATAATAATAATAATAATATTAATAATAATAATGTCCGTTTACAATTGTTTCGCTATTCCATATAATATTTCTGGATCAAATGACTATATATCATTATTGATCTGGTTCAGTTGAAAATAATGATCATATTTAAAAACAGAGCGGCTCATCGGAACTTCAAAGGAATATAAATGAAGATAAGGAGACAATGTTACATAATGTAATACTCCATATATTGGTATTTCACTATGGTGTCCTGGGTGTATCAATTGTCAACCATAATCAAGCAGTATTCCTTGTGAAATGTGTGGTCTTGTTTTGCTTAACTAATGAATATTTCCAGCTCTACGCGCCTAACTACTGCATGAACCCAGCCACCTAGCTGCTTTCTACTGCATATTGCACATTGAGCACATGCCTTTACGCTTTGGCTTCTAACTAATTCACCAATCGCTCCTCTCTTATCTCCATCTCTCTCTTTAAGATTGGTTACTCTTGAACTGTGTATATATATATATATATTTAATAGTAGAACACTGGTGGGTTATATCCCAAGTAGGAGAGCACTCAGTCCATGGGACGAATTTCGTAGAAGTAGTTCCACAAAAGTTAGTTTACCATACCTAGAACAAATGTTTCACCTATTCGGATCTTCAGCTCGGTCTAGAGGGTCCGAATAGTTGAAACATTTGTTCTTGGTATGGTGAACTAACTGTTGTGGAACTACTTATATATATATATATATACATATATATATATATATATATATATATATATATATATATATATATATATATATATATATATATATAGTAATAATAATAAATTTGAAGACTAAAATCCAAAGAGGGCTCGATAAGGATAAATATATATCAAATATATAAGAGAATATATAAGAACCCTAGAGCAAATAATAAATATATATATATACGAGGTGGGTCAGAAAAGTTCTAGGACTGATGTCACAAAAGATTTATTTCAAACCCAAACTTCAGACTAAGAGTTTTCTCCTTCAAAGTAATCATCCTGCACTATTCCATCCTTTTCTGCCACGCTTGCATGCACTCCTGGAAGGATTCTTCCGGGATCCTCCTCAGTTCCGTCGTCACGGCCTTTTTGCTGTCGTCCACGTCTTCAAAACGGGTCCTCTTCGGGTCGTACTCGAAGATCCATGACTCATCATTGGTGATGACTGTCCCTAGCAAGTCTGGTTCGGTTTCAAGACGCTCGAGGATGTCCTGGCAAATTTGCATGCGTCGACCCTTCTGGTCATCGTTCAGCAGTTTTGGCACCATCTTCGCGCATAGTTTCTGCATGTCCAAATCTTCAGTGAGAATCTTCCATGCGGTGTCCCGATTCATGCCCAGCACATTTGCCATCAGTCGAACATTCAGCCGACGATCGCTACTCACCATCTTCCTGACGCGCTCAACGTTGACGTCAGTCCTGGTTGTTGAGGGCCTTCCGCTCCTGGGGTCATCTTCCACGTCCTCGCATCCATCTTTAAACCTCTTGCACCACCCAAAAACACGTGAGCGTGACATCGTCTCATCTCCATACACTTGCTGCAGCAATCCCAGTGCTTCTGACGGAGTTTTGAAGTTTGTTCGTTGCTCTATGCTCATTGGTTGACGACCTCAAACATAAGACATGTATATAAAATTATGAAGAAAAAAATTTGATCGCTGCAGAGAGCTAATATTACAGTTACATACTCCAGGGCTTTACTTTGAAGGAGAAAACTCTCAGTGTGAAGTTTGGACCTGAAATAAATGTTTTGTGACATCAGTCCTGGAACTTTTCTGACACACCTCGTATATATATATATATATATATATATATATATATATATATATATATAAGAAAATTTCGCTCTACGTGGCTGAATACAATAAATGTAATCTGAGATTTTCGAATATTAATAATAACATTCGATTTGTTTGCAATTATGCAAACAAGCCTCAATTTTATAGCCATGTCAGTAGAATACAGTTCTGTTCGCATGCCAACACAAGATCAAGAATGAAGTGTTCATTCTATTGACATGGCTATAAAATTGAGGTGGATTGGCAATATCGGTAGAGGGTCAGACACCATGCTTTGCAGCAAAGAGTTACGGCCTTTTTTGGTCTGAGTTCAAATCCCGCCGAGGTTAACTTTGCCTTTCATCCTTATGGGGTCGATAAAATAAAGTACCAGTAATACACTGGAATAATTGTTGGCCTTGTGCCAAAAGTGGAAACAATTATTAATATTCAAAAAACTCAGATTACATTTATTATATATATATACGAGGGCAATGCCAAAAGTAAGGTCTCCTTCCGATATTGAAACTTTTCCGTTAAAATCCAGTGGATGGTGCTTCGGGAAACAAAATGCAGAGAGCATCCAGAGTGATCCGCCGATCTTTATGCATGTTTTCCTAGGCAGGAGACCTTACTTTTGGGATTGCCCTCTATATAATAACTGCGCAAACTTAGCACTTGGTGGTAGCGTTCAACAGGAGCTCCATTCTCAACGGCTCCCAAGCCAAGATTGAGCATCCCAGCGAAGCGCGAGTATGCTTGTTTGGGAGTAAAGGAAGCACCCATCACAACAGTGTTGCCAACAGCCGCACAAACAGTTTCTCTGCAGCCCCATCGCTTTGGAGACCTTACTTTTGGGATTACCCTCGTATATATATATATATATATATATATATATATATCTCAAAGGCATGTATTGAGTAAGAAACTCAAAATAGTCTCTTACAATAATAAATTAGCTCTAGGAAAGAGGTTTTTCCGAGCAGAATAATATAACTGAATTTAAAAAAAAAATGAACACAGACATATACATATATGTGTTCAAGTCGTAAGGAACCAGATTCGGTAAGGTGAAAAGAATAATAACTACAGACAATAGTGTTTGCCAGACTCAATTTACGAATAAATCAAGAAAAATAAATACAAACCAGAATTGTGGTAACTACCAATCACCCGGACAGTTTTGATAATACTATTTCGCAATATTAATTGTGAAGAGGAATACCAAAATTCTAGCTCATCAGCGGGTGAAGAATTATTAGTATCCTGGTCACTTCTAAGTATATTAAAAAACTGGATAGTGTGCGTATATATAACGCACATGGTGCCAGAACTTTGCGTGTTTCGCAAACTCACGCCACTAAAAATAGCAGCCGGGTTTACTCGACATTTGAATTAGCTCGACGAATTAATGGAGCCGAATATATTAAAGGCATGTATTGATTTAGAAACTGAAAATAGTCTCTTACAATAATAAATTAGCTCCAGGAAAGAGCTTTTTCCGAGCCGTATAATATAACTGAATAAAAAAAGCCAATCTGGCCCCTTACGACTTGAATACATATATGCATATGTCTGTGTTCGTTTTTCTCTTTTATTCAGTTATATTATATCTCTATATATATGAAACGGTAGATGTCTGTCTGTGTGTGTGTATGATTTTTATGCATTTCCACATTTCTCTACCGATTTTGATGATTCTTTTCCCAATGTGCTCCAAATTTACCTGGACAGGTCAACGCGTAATTATTTTTGTCAAAAATTTCCTGCTTCTATGAAAAAAAATCGATAAAACTAAATACATGCTGTAACCCTCTCTCTTACACGCTTCATTCCTCACTCTATTACCATCAAAAATATATGAAACTACATACATGTTGCAACTCTCTTTAAAAGATTCATCCTTTCCTCTACTCCACTCTCAATCTCCTCTGCAACTTTCTTTAAAAGGGTCATCACTCTCTCTACTCCCACTCAATCTCCTCTGCAACTCACATTAAAAGGTTACTACCTCCGTCTACTACTCTATCACCATTACAATTTAGAACAACGACAACATTCTTATGAAGGAACGCGACACAAACTTTGAAACCTAAGCAACACTACAATCATAGCTTTACTCTCTCCGCCGATTTTCCCTCTCTCTACAATAGATTATTCCCCCCTCTATAATTTAACTGCTTTACTCTCTTCATGCTTCACTCTATCCGTCGCTCTTCTCTCTATATATAATAGATCATTCCCCCTATTCGTTTGCGAACGCGAAAAAAACTTTGATAACACATCATTTCATACAACAACAAACAGTCATAACGACACTATCAACATTTAAAAAGCCGATAACACTAAATACATACTGCTCTCTCAACGTTACATTTTACATCAAATAACAAATATTCAAAAGCAACAGATGAATTTATAAAACAACAAACTCTCTGTCGCTCTTCACTCCTTATATGACAACACTGCAGAGAGAGAAACAATGTAGATGATCAAATGGAGTATTCCGTATATTCCCCCTCTCTATAATTTAACTGCTTTACTCTCTCTGTCGCTCTTCACTCCCTATATGACAACACTGCAGAGAGAGAAACAATGTATATGATCAAATGGAGCGTTCCGTATATTGCCCCTCTCTATAATTTAACTGCTTTACTCTCTCTGTTGCTCTTCACTCCCTAAATCACAATACTGCAGTGGAGCGTTCCGTATTGAAAAACGTCTTATCTGGGGCATTTTCAATCGGCTTATTGCAAATAACAACCCGCAAAATAACACTTCATATAACAGATTAATGCTATAGACATATGAATCGGAATGTTACTCGTGAAACTTTTCCTGGGCAAGATTATTCGAACAGACATGACCTCATAGCCAGAGTGTTCAGACTGAAACTGGCTAAACTCATGGCTTTAATAAAAAAAGTCAGGTATCTGGAGCTGTAAAATGTGACATGTTCACCGTCGTATGGCAAAAACGAGGGCTGCCACATGCTCACATTTTGATTTGGTTAGCTGATAAAATCAATTCAAATGCCATAGACAGCTTCATTTCGGCTGAAATCCCTATTCAGCAACTGACCAGGAATTACATGACATCGTCAAAGGTAACATGATTCATGGTCCGTGTGCGTCGGGTCATAATGCGCATCACACTTGTCAGAAAGGGGGGTGGGTCGGATCGTGCAGTAAGGGATACCCGCAAAGTTTGTTGACCAGACTCAGACTGGTGGCGACGGGTACCCCCTGTACAGGCGGAGACGGTCCGAGAACGGTGGCTTCACCACAACAGTAAGGGGAGGTCAAGTCGACAATAGATGGGTGGTCCCTTACTGCCCGCTTCTCTTGGAGATGTTCAACGCCCACATCAACGTTGAGTTTTGCAACTCCGTTAAGTCGATAAAATATATATGCAAATATGTAAATAAGGGTTCTGATGCCGCAATGTTCGCATTTCAAGCTGAAAATAGCAGGGACGAGGTCACAGAATACCTGGCGGGGCGGTACATCAGTAGCAATGAAGCTTTTTGGCGCCTATTTGGTTTATCCCTACACCAACGTCACCCCACCATCGTACAGCTTGCGGTACATGTGGTAAATGGGCAAAGGGTTTACTTTACGGACCAACCCGCCGCGAAGTTGGCCGCCGATCCGAAATAGACCACTCTGACGGGTTTCTTCAAACTTTTCCAGTTCGATACATTTGCGCAAACAATTGTGTACTCCCAGGTTCCATCCTACTTTATATGGTCGAAAAACACTTGGGTGCGAAGAAATTCAGGTCAGGCTGGTGAAAGACATCCTGGTGTAAAATTTGACAGCTGTCTTGGAAGGGTTTTCACTGTGTCCCCAAGTCAGCATGAGTGCTTTCATCTCTGCCTTCTTCTGCACGAAGTTGTAGGCCCACAAAGTTTTCAGGACATCAAAACTGTTGATGAAGAAATATGTGATACGTACCGGGAAGCCTGCTTTAAGCGTGGTCTTTTGGAAGATGATTCGCAATGGGATTCCACTTTAGCAGAGGGTGCTTTGTTGAAATCACCTAAAGATCTAAGGGAACTCTTTGCTATTTTGCTTCAAAAGTGTGAATTGGGTGATCCCAAATCTTTATGGGTCAAGTACAGAGACTTCATGTCTGAGGACTTCCTGCGCCTGGCTCATCTGCAGTATACTTCAGTGGAAGTTGGTTACAGCGACATTATCTACAACAGGGCACTCATTGATATCGAGGACGCCCTCCTCGGCATGGGTGGGAGTGAGTTGACGACGTATGGCTTGCCGTCAACCGTCAGAGAGGAAGCTAACTCGTTGGCCCCGGATTTGTTGCGGGAAACAGAATATGACATCGAATCTCTTTCCCAATACTTAGAGGAAGATGAACCCAAACTTCTGTCGGACCAAAGGTTGGCCTATTTAACTATCATTGATGCGGTTCAAAATCAGACTGGGGGTATTTACTTTCTCGATGCTCCTGGGGTACCGGAAAAACTTATGTAACGAAATTGATTCTCGCTAAAATTCTTCAGGAGAAAAAAATTGCGCTGGCCGTTGCATCGTCCGGGATCGCTGCTACTTTGCTGCCGGGAGGCAGGACAGCACATTCGACATTTAAACTCCTCTTGGATTTGGTAAAAGCTGAGACACCAACATGCAATATCAGCAAGAGTTTACACGAAGCTCTGGTTCTCAAAAATGTTGCCTCATTGTTTGGGATGAGTGCACAATGGCACACGAGGGTGCCGTTGAGGCATTGGACAGGACCCTGAAAGACATTAGGAATTTTACGGCTCCTATGGGTGGCGTAACCCTTCTGCTATCAGGGGATTTTCGGCAAACGCTGCCTGTCATCCCCAAAGGGACAAGAGCTGATGAAGTGCGTGCCTGTCTTAAGCCGTCCATGTTGTGGCTCCTGGTGAAGAGTTTGTACCTGAGCACAAATATGCGTGCTCATTTGCATGGTGACAACATGTCTGCAGCATTTGCTCAGAATATTTTAGCACTTGGTGAGGGCAAGGTCCCTGCAGATGACAAGGGCGGCATAGCAATCGACTCCCTGTGCAACATTGTGAGCAGCCCTTCTGACCTTTGGAAAGCAGTTTTTCCTAATATCTCATCTAACTTTAAAAACCTTGATTGGCTCAGCGAAAGAGCCATCATCGCTTCGAAAAATACCATGGTTAATTTTATTAACGAGCAGCTGATTGAGAAAATTCCCGGTAAAGAACACATCTTCAAATCTATCGACCGGACGTCAGACCCCGACGATATCGTTAATTATCCGGTTGAGTTATTAAATTCCCTTGAGCCCCCAGGGCTCCCACCTCAAATTCTTAAGATTAGGGTTGGCTGTCCCATTATGATAATAAGGAACTTGCGTCCACCAAAGCAGTGCAACGGTACTCGCATGGTCGTCAAGTCACCGACGCCCCACTTGATTGAGGCCACCATTGTAATGGGGTGCGGCAGAGGGGAGAATGTTTTCATTCCAAGGATGAACTTTTCCCCCTCGGCGTCAGATATCCCGTTCGATTTCCGGCGATCCCAATTTCCGGTGAGACCATGTTTTTCCAATTCCATTGACAAGTCACATGGGCAAACATTGTGGGTGGAGAGCATCCATTTGGGGGAGCCATGCTTCTCCCATGGCCAACTTTATGATGCCTGTTCCCGCGTAGGGAGCAGGAATGAAGTTTTTGCTTACACTCCTCCAAGGGATGACACGCAATATCGTCTACAAAGAGGTGCTATAGATATTGGTGCAGGTGTTGGAGCTATGCCGTCTGGAAAACTGGTAGGGTCACACTTAGCGGACAGATCTGACACCCAGCAGCATCAGGGCCACCATCTTGCAACTTTGGTCTACTAAATTCGCTATTGGAAGATTGTCCAAAATGCTAATTGGTTCGTAATTATTAATAACCGGTTCAACTGCTTTATGCACTTAATTGATAAGCTTATGCGCTTTCAAGCTACGTTTACCTGTTTGTAACTTTTCATAGCAAATGAACAAACCCGAGCAACGCCGATCTAAACTGCTAGTATATATATATATATATATATATATATATATATATATATATGGGCGTGTGTATAACGTGAGTTTGAATTAACGAAAAAATCCAGATATAAAATTTGAATTTCAAGGAAATAAACAACAAACGTAGATTACAGTTGTGATGTATATGTAGCAGATACTTGTAGTTGGAGGAGGGTTTGTGTTAAAATAGATGTGGCATTGAATGTGACGATGATGAAGATAATGAGTGTGTTGATGTTCTTATTGGTGGTGATGATGGTGATGGCGGTTGTGATAATGGTCGTGGTGGTGGTGGTTGTGATTTTGTTATTAGTGATGACGATGGACCTTGCGCTTGTTGTTGGCTATGATGATGGTGGTGGTTTTTGTATTGCCCGTTGTAATGATGATAGTGGTAGCTTTGACGTTATGGACGGTTGTGAGGTTGACGATAGAGGTTTTGATACTGTTCCTCTTGATGACGGAGAGGTTGGTTATGGTGTTGTGGATAGTGGTGATGATGGAGATGTTGATGATGATGATTATCATAATAATGGTTTCTTATTTAGGTACAAGGCCAGTAATTTGGGGGAAGGTGGGGGAAGTCGATTAAATCGACACCAGTGCGTGACTGGTACTTTATTTTATCGACCCCGTAAGGATGAAAGGCAAAGTTAACATCGGCGGGATTTGAACTCAGATCATAAAGGGCCGTAACTCTATGCTGCAAAGCATGGCGTCCGACCCTCTACCGATACTGCCAATCCACCGAAATAATAATAGCAACAATATTGATAGTAATTAGTGTTTGTGAAGACGAAGATGATGATGATAGTAATGCTGCTGCTGGTGGTGGCGGTGAAGAGGATGATGGTGGTGATGATGATAATGATAACGATGAAGATGACGATGTCGACGATGACAACAACGCTGATGACGATGACGATGACGATGACGATGACGACGATGATGATGATGATGATGATGATGACGATGATGATGATGATGATGATGATGATGATGATGACGACGTTAAATGTTTGAGGAGGTGGATGGAGAAGATGCCAGTGGATATGATTACTCACTTATTGTAAAGCCCGGACGTAGCAGAAATGTAGGAACAGTTGGGCTTCCATTACAATAACATGCACCTACCTATCTCCTCTGTTTAGTAGTTTATTTCACCTTTGAGTGTTGCTTTCGTGGCTAATTCCATGAAATTTCATTGAATCCGTCATGATATAACCCGATAATGTTTGAATGGGGGGCGCCACCTGGTGATTATATATTTTCGTGTTTTATTCCACCCAGTAGGCTTTGCATTCTTACATTGAACAAACGAAGCGTATTATATGATACTATACCGTACAGCAGATATAACAGATAAAGCGTGTATATCATATATATCATATAAC
>OZ024742.1:99301803-99319303 GCA_964016885.1 Eledone cirrhosa | reverse complement strand
CGTAGTATAGGGGAACGGATAAATGAACACTGGCGAGACCTTCAAGATAGTAAAAAAAATCATCTGTACTCTACCAACATGCTAAAATAGAACATAAGGGTAAATTAGAGAACATAGAAATAAAAATAGAATCTACACACAGAAAAGACGCAATGTTTAGACAAATCACAGAGGCAATAAACATAAATGAACTCCAACCAAAATTAAATAGAAAACATGAACACATATATACCCTAGAAACGATCGTTAAATAGTGAACTTTTTTTGTTTAATATAAGGAATTGTTTGTTCATTATTTGTTTAATATTTTATATATATATATATATATATATATATATATATATATATATAAATATATATATACATATATATATATGTATGTATAAATATATATATATATGTATCGGCCGTAGCCTTCTCCTTGGACATCATCGATGGCGTGGAGAGGGGAGGATTGTATGCATGGCCGACTGTTGGTTTTTCTGAAAAAAGACTTGCCTAGACTCGTGCCTCGGCGGGAAACTTTCTACGTGCAAATCTCTTCATCATTCGTGACAGAAGGGTTCTTCGATATGTATATATATACTCTGCTAAGATTACTGCAATCGTTTGTTAGATTATAGAGTTTGGTGCACTTTTAGGCTACGGCCAATCAGACAAACCTGTAACATATCCTGACAAACAATGCCTGTGCTTTGAAGGTTTTTTTTAAAGTGGGCCTTACACTCGACCAATCCCACTCTCTGAGCATCGGAAACACTACCCGAAAAGAGAACTGGTCAACATCATCGGATGTGTACGAAGCCGCATTTTTCTTTTTTCAGAGTTTCCCTGTCCTAGAAATGCGTTGTGACAACAACTGGGGCCCTTTCATTCTCTGGTAAAAAAAAAAAAGTACTATTTGGATGGCCGTTGACTCTGTTGAGTTCCTCCGCCCTTTGTTAGGTCTTGTATTTCATACGGCAGGGTGTCCAAATATCACCCTCCTCACCAAGCAAGCTTGGTGTTGTTGCCGGTTTAGTCGCCGATGACCCGAGGTTGTACTGGGTTATATGTTGCCAGTAGCACGCGAGAGCAAACTGACATAAATATATATATATAGTAATAATTGTTTCTACTTTTTAGCACAAGGCCAGCAATTATCCCAGTGTGTTACTAGTACTTTATTTTATCGACCCCGTAAGGATAAAAGGCAAAGTTAACCTTGGCGGGATATGAACTCAGATAATATATGTAGATGTGGAGTCTAAAACCCGAAGGGGGCTCGGTATATATATAACCCTGACTCTCTCTCTGTATATATATATATATATATATATATATATATATATATATATATATATATATATATATATATATGGTTTAACTCCTCAAAATCCCAAAAAGCGAAGTTCACACAGTTTGACATTGTCGATTTTTACCCGTCGATCTAAGAGACCCTGTTAAACAAAGCGTTGGAATTCTGTACCACTTATACCACCGTCGATGATTTAGACAGGTAAATCAACGCTCACTCCCGGAAAACCCTCCCCTTCAACGACGGAGTAGCCTGGGCAAAGAAGTCCTCATCTTCAGACCTGTTCGACGTCTCCATGGGATCGTTTGACAGTGCTGACGTATGTGACTTGGTTGGCATTTTTATCTTAAACATATTACGTGTTAGATTCCCGGACTTCCACACGGGAATATACCGTGACGATGGACTGACTTTATCGAGCCATAAAAGTGGTCACGACCTCGACCGGTTTAAAAAAGACTTAGCTTCTACCTTCAATGAGTTAGGTCGTAGGATTACAGTAGCCACCAACCTCTCTAGCTTAGATTTCTTAGACATTAATTTAGACCTTCGCACACACACCCACAGGCCCTTTCATAAGCTAAACGAGAAACTTAATTACATTTACAAGTACTCATGCCACACTCCCACTGTTTTTAGAAACTTCGTTAAGAATATCAGTGCTAGAATTTCAAACCTCTCCTCTAATAAGGCTATCTTTGACAGGGCGGCACCCTACTATAATAGGGCGTTGGCTAACAGCGGCTTCTCACAACCTATCATTTACTCTCCCACTAGAAACAACACCATTAAGAAAAGTAAGTGCAACAATAGACAAACTATCTGGTTCTCTCCTCCCTTCTCACTCAACGTTAAAACCAATGTAGGAAAACAATTTCTAGTCCTCTTAGATAGACACTTCCCCATATGTCATGAATACCGCTCCATCTTTAACCGACACAAAGTTAAACTAGGCTACTCCTGCGCTAAGAACATGAAGGCCCACATCACCAGCAGCCCTAGGAGCAACACCCCACCATGGTGTTCTTGCCGTAAGCCTGAAGCTTGCCTCCTTCAACAGCAATGCAACACACCAGCTGTAATCTATGAAGCTGTGGTCACTTCCAATCCGTCCAAACGAACCACAGGAGGTCAAATCCTATGTGGGCATGGCGGAGGGCCTATTCAAGGAACGTTTCCTGCACCACCTGTCTACCTTCAGATACCCGGACAGACGTTCATCCACGAAACTCGCGAGCCACGTATGGTCCCTCAAGGACTCAACTATAGACTACTCCATTCAATGGAAACCATCACTAAGTCCAAGCCATACGCAAGGGGAAATCCGACGTGTGGCTTATGTATTGACGAACGAATAACTATTCTAAAGCGATTACGCAATAGTGATTGCCTAAACACGAGAATTGAATTTTTCACACGTTGTCCACACGTCGCCAAACAACTATTGCATAAATACAAGGCTCCGAACTGATTCTTTGTAATTTTATTTCAACCTAAAAATGTTTCGGACTTTCGCAGTTATTTCCATTTCACCTCTTGCACGCAGTCTAGTATTGCCTGTGCGAGGTGACCGGGTTTCTACGCATGCGCATTAGTACGGTTGTCCTTCCTGTTCCTATAATCATGCCTATTCCGAGCTGAAGATCAGCTAAGGTGAAACAATTGTTCTCGGTATGGTCAACTAACTGTTGTGTAACCACTTCTACCTAACTCGTCCCTTGGACTGAGTGCTCTACCACTACGGATATTACCTTCCAGTGTTCGACCACTATATATATATATATATTACAGCAATGACTATAAGCCAAATTACTCACAGTACCAGAAAAAATGCAGCTAAACTTTTAGTTAGATGATCTGTTGATTATGCCAATACACCGATATGAAAAGGCGAATTATTTATTCAACACGGAAGGATAAAAAGCGAGGTACACTTCAGCGGGATTTGAGCGCAGAATGTCGAGTGTTGCGATAAATAAGCAAGACATTAATACGACGTTCTAGCGACTCAGTCAATCAGCTGCCGTGTTATGAGTGGAGGATGTGATCGTCGTCGTGATCTCCTGCTGACACTGGATAAATGACCTACAGTGTGAGCTATATAACCCAAAATAGAGGGTGGAAGGGATAGGGATCACTATAGGGAAGAACCTTTGCTATCATTATAACCGGGTGATAAATTTCAGCAGATGATATAACAAAACTCGGTGTATTGCAGCCAACGTATTTTAATATTAAATAAACGTTTGAAGCATTATCCATGATAATAGTTATTTCTAGTTTCGACAAAGGCCAAAATATTTGGGGTAAAGGGAAAGTCGATTAAATCGCATCCATTACATTTCTCGTGCTTTATTTATTGACGCCGAAATGATGAAAAGTGGGATTTGAACCCAGAACGTAAAGGAAGGTAACTCTACGGTATATTGCAAAGCATGTTGTCCGGCACTCTGTCGATACTGCCAGTCGACAGCTTTCACTATCCATGGTAATAACAAGAGGCTTACACTATAGTTATGTTCACACAAATACACACATACATATATAAACGCCCACCCATATACAGATACATACACCCGGCGCATTATATTTAGAGAGAGAGTGATAGAGAGAGAGAGAGAGAGAGAGAGAGAGAGAGAGAGAGTGAGAGAGAGAGAGAGAGAGGCGGAGAGTATTTGTATAAATTGATTATTCTGTCAATAGTTTTACAGAATGAATCTTGTTTTATGTTGTAAAACTAGAAACCGAATATAAGAAGTATTGAGTAATTGCGTCTTTTTTCTGTATTAATATACATAACTTATTTATACATTCGACAGTCCGTTGGGCTTATATATAAGAGGAACTTATAACTGTTACACTGAATGTTATGAATTAACTTCATAAGTATATATAATTATGTATATATATATATATATATATATATATATATATATATATATATATATATATATATACATATATACACACACACACACACACATATATATATATATATATATATATATATATATATATATATATATATATATATATACACACATATATATACATATGTATATATCTATCTATCTATATATATATATATATATATATATATAGAGAGAGAGAGAGAGAGATATATATATAAATATATATATATATATATATATATATATATAGAGAGAGAGAGAGAGAGAGAGATGAAAAGATTCAGAACGCAGACGGTTGAGCACCGAGTTCGGATCTAGCTGTCGAAACGCTCCTGAACTTTTCCTGTTACTCACTCTATAACACCAAGGATCGAGTAATCTGATGTGTTATGGTCCACCTGGTATTTTATGTATTGGTATTTTATTGGTATAAATTGTATGTATATATACATCATTTATCTTACGTTGTTTTCAGATACATGGAACTTGTGATTCCAGTAGTACATAATGAAGCAATAAATTAAAGCACTCGACGCTATACAGATCATCCATCGTTGCTGTGGTATCCAACGGTTGGTGCTGGAACGGAGTGAAATATTCTTATTAAAATCAACAACTTATGAACGAATTGGTAACATTTTAATTTTAATTCCGCGAAATCTCTATTTCTTATATAACTAATGCTGCAATAACACCTGATGAAATCTCCTGCGTCTTGCATAATTTCAGATGATGAAGCTGGACCATTGAAAGATGTATGTTGTTTACGCGGAATTTGAATTATCAAGTTTCTCGTCCGGCTTTTTGTTGTTATACGGTATATTGCCAAATATACTATACATACATTCATGTATACATCGCTATTTCAGAGCACCAATCCTATTACCTAATTTTTGCTGGACCGGCAATCACTCTGTATAATCAGCTCCTGATTATTACTGGAATTCTATAAGAATCCAGCTTCTATAATTTTCGGTGGAAGCAGGGACTGCGTAGCTCTGATGATCGCCAAACAGCGCGAAACAGACTTTTAGCTTCTCTCTGTTCTTTCGCCGAAAAGAAGTAAGTGACATAGTGA
This sequence comes from Eledone cirrhosa, assembly GCA_964016885.1. Classification (NCBI taxonomy): domain Eukaryota; kingdom Metazoa; phylum Mollusca; class Cephalopoda; order Octopoda; family Eledonidae; genus Eledone; species Eledone cirrhosa. The sequence continues at coordinate 99,314,016 of OZ024742.1, read as the reverse complement.
CTACTTTAAAACCGATAGCGTATGGTCTTCTAAATGTTTTTAATTAAACATACGGTATATTGCCAAATATACTATACATACATTCATATATATAAATACGTATATATATATATATATATATATATATATATGTGTGTGTGTGTGTATGTGTGTGTGTGTGTGTGTGTGTGTGTGTGTGTGTGTGTGTGTGTGTGTGTGTGTATATAGAAAGAGAGAGGAAAAGAGATAGATGGATAGATAGACAGGTATATATATATATATATATATATATATATATATATATATATTCACGTTGCCATTTTCATTCATACATACCCACGTGGATAGAGTAATATTTATGGTTTTGTACGCAACATCTGATTACATCAGACACACACACATATATATATATACTTGAGTGAGTGGATGTGTAAAAGCGCCTTTGAGTCTATCTGACAGTTACCAACCTAATAAACCCACGCCACGGTTTAATGTGGATATCCGATTTTGAAATCTGATATTGTTCATTTTCCTGAAATACACGTTAGAAGCTCATCACAAAAAGATACGTCATTGGTCTTCAAATTTAGCCATCATCATCCACTTTTGATAGAGTCTATTTTTTTTCTTTTAATATTATCCTGGTCGTCGTTCAATCTTCCCCTTCTTACTTCCTATTCCAATTATGTATAAACCTAGTGTCAAATATCTATGTGTGTATAAATATATATATATATATATATATATATATATATATATATATATATATATATATATATATATATATATCAATGGAAAAAATGAAACGAAATTTCATTTCTCACTCTTAGTACGGCTGTTACTTAAATATAAGTATGTATACGTACATACATATATGTATACAGACGTACAATAGTATGTATATATATATACATACAAGCACACATATATATATATGTACGTATAGATTCACCGAACATTTATTATAATGCTCCGTTTGTTTGTAAACAAACATACCGAATTAAGTCGTACAGTGTTTAGCAACCATCGTTGCCCTTTTGTTCAACACTGACAAAGGAACGATGTACTAGTTTCAAGCTTGCCACCGTATACCTTCCTGCCAGATGATTGAACGTCTGAAAGTATATACTTTCCTTATGCATATTAACAGTTGAGCAGCCTAATTTGCATATCGAGTGAGTTAATCGGCCGGGCTCACCGAAAACGATAAATGGAAAAAAAGAAACGAAATTTCATTTCTCAGTCTTAGTACGGCTGTTACTTAAATATAAGTATGTATACGTACATACATATATGTATACAGACGTAATAAACTAGTACATCGTTCCTTTATCAGTGTTGAACAAAAGGGCAACGATGGTTGCTAAACACTGTACGGCTTAATTCGGGATGTTTGTTTACAAACAAACCGAGCATTATAATAAATGTTCGGTGAATAAAATATCTTGCTCAAGGAGATAATTCTCTACTCGGTCCGAGAATTGAGTTCACAACCTCCCGATTGCAAGCCAAATGCTCTAACAACTAAGCCTTGCGACTTCACGTCCCAGACAGCCAAACAGATTATATTATACACAAAAGTTTACATTTTAAATTACCATCACAATGAGAATCTTAAATAGAAAAACAACCACTTAACTACCACATGGATATACAACCATAGCTTCTGAAGATATATTTGCAACAATTTCGGGAATTAGCCGTCATACGTCTTATTACTCGCCTATGTAAATGCAACATGACCGAATGTTTAAGAAGCCTGCTTTGCAATTATTAGATTACGGGTGCAAGCATATTGCATGTCATTTTCTTCAAGTAACATATATTATGAGGGGGAGAATTTGGTGTTAATTGAAAAAGAGAGGGGTATTAGAAGAGTATTCCGTGTAGTAGATATAGAGAGGGATAAATCTTGGTGCTAATTGATATAGAGAGGGGGTTGGTAGAGCATTCTATGTAGTAAATATAGAGAGAGAGGGGGAGTTTGGTGTTAATTGATATTAAGGGGTAATTGGGCGAGTGTGTTGTATGTTTGCAGTAGAGAGGGTGATAGTTTGGTGGTAATGAATAGAGTGAGAGGATTGATAGAGAGGGAGAGAGGTTGCTAGTGATGGATAGAGTGAGAGGGAACGAAAGAGAATGTTTTATTGTAGATATAGAGAGGGGGATAGTTTGGTGATAATTAATATAGAGAGGGGATTGGAAGACAGTGTTGCATATTGGATATAGAGAGGGGAATAGTTTGGTGATAATTAATATAGACAGTGGGTTGGGAGAGAATTCCGTGTAGTAGATATAGAGAGGGGGAGAGCTTGGTGTTAATTGATATACAGAGGATATTGAAAGAGAGTTCCGTGTAGTAGATATATAGAGAGGGACAATTTGGTGTTAATTGAGATAGAAAAGAGTATTGGAAGAGCTTTCCCTGTAGTAGATATAGAGAGGGTGAGAGATTGGTGTTAATTAATATAGAGAGTGGTAATGGAGAGAGTTTGTGTGATAGACATAGAGAAGAGGAGACTTTTGTGGCCCTCCCGGGTCCCAAATATATATGGGTTGGCAATAACGTGGCAATAATGGGGGGGGGGCTTAGTTAGTTAGTAATTGTATAGTGTAAGTTGTTAGATATGGGTTTTCTTGTAATGTTCTCGTTTTGTCATATATAATGTCTTTTTAATGTAAAATAAAATTACTAGATTCTCCAGCTGCTGTATCAATATGAATCACTTACAACACAATTTCGCCGTAGATAGATTAGCAAAAATTAATAAGTGGGTTGGGGGTGTAAAACATGGGAAAATTAATAAGGTGGGTGGGGAAGATTATTTAAGATCTGAGAGTACCTGTATTATTGACGGACGTATGTATGAAATCTCAATAGCGAAGTAGAGTTTAAATATTCATTTATTATGGCTAAGCCTTGTTTTCTGGAGTCTACCTGCGTACTCACCAGAGAAGAGAGGTGATCCTGTGAGTGCGTAGGTGAAACTGTAGAGTAACAAAGCTCACTAATAGCCATAGAAAATGAATGTATATATATATATATATTACTTATTGAGTGCGCTGAGATGCAACCGGTCCTAGCAGTGAAACCCATGCTAGTTCCGTCAACTTATTATATATATATATATATATATATGAGAGATGAAAAAATTGGGTATAATACCAGTTTCTTACCAAATGCGAAGAAGCTCCATATATTAACCTCTTAGGGAAGGGTATGAAGCGTAATTTTTAAAATTATACATATACAGTGTCCGTGGAACTTTCATGTCCTCCTCCTATAATTTTATTTTCTCTCCAAACTACCAAAACACACATCAATTTGGATATGCGCTACAATTTATGTACATGTTATATTTATCGTATATCGAAGTTTTCTGACTATTTTAGAGGTCAAAGAGCTAAACTACAACTAAATTGCCCAAATCTTGCCCCCCCCCCTCCAAATTGAGAAAGGATTCAACCACCTCTGCTAATACACTTGAAACCAAATTTGGCTGAGGGATAAATGCAGAGAGAAAGACAATTCAAAATCTCATTTTGTGTGCCTCTTTTTCGGCCAAGGTTTTAACCAATTCACCTAAACCAAGTGATGAAGCCTGAGCAAGTTAAGTTAATATAGTTGCCTAGGCAACTAGTCTCTCTTGCAATATTGTAGAGTGAATGTAATATTTGAGAAGCGTATTTTTGAGACTCTACTCTCATCATTTGTCACTGATACTGGAAATGCGAGAAGGATCCTCAATGCAATAACAGCATAAGGGAAATTATCTAAATATTTTTGTTGAAAAAACTCGTGGCCTATAAAAACACGCAAGCGTAATTACCTCCTGAAACGTTCGTATACGTGCAATTTTTACTCACTCATTTTGCTTGTTCTGATCAGACTGAATCTACGCGCTTATTTGTCCCTGTATGAAATAAACCAGGATGAAAAGCGACCCTCAATAAAACTGAACTTTATTTATTTATTTTTCAAAATTATTGTTGATTTGCAGAAATGAGCCCCATGAAACCATCGCCCTCGGCGGCTGCATAGTTTGCCTATATGGTAGCACCGAACCTGTGTACTGATGGAAACTGCATAGTCTGTAAGATAAACTGCAATACTAGAAATATAGTATATAGTATATGCAAAAACAAGATTTTGCACTGCATAGGAGAGACAGCCCATACTATTCGAGATAAATTAAAGGAACACTGGCGAGGACCTAACAAGGAGAAAAGCACATTAGTGCTATACCAACATGCCAAACTAGAATACTGGGGCTCAATAGATAACATGCAAATAAAGATATTATCCACACAAGGTACTGAGGCAACACTTAGAAAAAGTACGGAGGTTACACTTATAATTGTTTCTACTTTTGGTACAAGGCCAGCAATTATCCCAGTGTGTTACTGGTACTTTATTTTATCGACTCCGTAAGGATGAAAGGAAAAGTTAACCTCGGTGGGATTTGAACTCAGACCATAAAGGGTCGTAACCCTTTGCTGCAAAGCATGGCGTAAGACCCTCTACCGATACTGCCAATCCACCACCGTTACACATATAATAAAAGATAGACGCAAGAAAAATGCACCACAAAACATACACAAGACGGAGTAGAAGTTTAAGACCAGGAAAAAGAGGAGGCACAAAACAGATAGTATTTGAGAAGGTCACAGGCGAAATAACTTTGACAACGAATGAATAACAAACAATAAAGATAAAGATGAACTGAAAATTATATGGTGATTGTGATTCTTTCCATTGGGAATTTTGGCAAACTGACCATCCCTAAATATAACAATATATACATCCATCTTTTTCTCTCTCTTTCTCTTTATATATATATAACCATGTGCCTTCTAACAGTGCTTACTGCTAGCACTCAAACCCGGGCGGACGAGAACGAAAAACTTGCTGACGAAGTAAATTCCTTGTTCTATCTTCCAAAAAACCATTAACTTGCAGACCCTGCAAGTGGATTTTGACGATTTCGATTATATACAGAAACCTAGTGGAGATATTATATATTATATGTGATGTATATTATATGGTATATATCATGTGTTGTGTCTGATGTCGACGCGATGGTCCAGGTTAGTCAAATATTTATCCTGAGTTCAGTTTATTTCGTCGCTCTGGTCACTGCGGCCCGTCCATCGGTCGCTGTCTTCAATTTGCAAAGCTGTCTAAACGTAATGTTATAACTCTAGGGTAATATACCCTAGTGAGTGCTTAGCTGCACACCGAGATTGCATTCGTTAGCTTGGCTGCATGCAGATGATGCAGTACTAAATTGTATATATATATATATATATATATATATATATATATATATATATATATATATATATATATATATATATATATATATATATATATGCAAAGGAAGTGTGGTAAGGAACCAGGTGGACCATAACGCACCAGAGTACTCAATACTTAGGGTAGTAGAGTGGGTAATAGCAAAATATATGTATAGGAAAAGAGCCAGGAACTTGACAGCTGAGCTCCGGCCGTTTCGACAGCTAGATCCGAACTAAGCCAGCGGTCTGCTGACTTAGTTCGCATCTAGCTGTCGAAACGGCCGGAGCTCAGCCGTCGGGGTCCTGACTCTGTTCCTATTACCCTTTCTATTACACTAAGTATCGAGTACTGGTCTAGCGCGTTATGGTCCACATGGTATCTTACCACACTTTCGTTGTTATACACACACACACACACACACACACACACACACACACACACACACACACACACACACACACACACACACACACACGCGCGCGCACACACACACACACACACACACACACACACACACACACACACACACACACACACACACATATATATATATATATATATATTTAAAAACATATATATATATCCACCTATCTTTCTAGGGAGCTGGAACATTTCAACTCAATGCAAAGCTATATCACTTCACCTTTATTTATTTTTATTATAACAAAAAACAAAAAAAACAAATCCCCTGTCGACAAAATCTCAGTGGAATATCTTTACGATAATAAATTATTTCTTCAGAAATTCATCCAGTCAACAATCCACATATATATTAAAAACACACAAACAAACACTTAATGGTTATTATTGAATACGTAGGGGTGTCTCCTCTTCCGTTTCAGCTTATGAACGCCTTAAAAAAAAAGAATGAAAGAAACGTGATCTGTATTCAGCCCTTCACCCAAATTCTTACTTCTGAAAAATACCTCGAAACAATTATTTTCTTCTTAACTCTGACAGGCAGTGAATTCTATACACTTTACTTTTGAAACGCTACCCATGTCATCTATTCTTTTATTTATTTGTATTCTCCAGTCTAGTTGCCACGAATATCTCATGTTTCTCTTAAACATTTGACAGTATGATTTTAATGATGTCTGTCTGTATGTATGCATGGATGGATGGATTGATATTTGTATTTATACACATACTCGCAAGCACATATATGTATACATTTACAAACGCACACACATACACATACATATATATGTTCGGGTGCGTGTGTGCGGTAAAATATCATACACATACATTTCTAAACACGAATGACTGATCAGGTGTATGCGCACGGTCGACTGGTTTTTCAAGAAAATAACCACTAGAACCTCTACTAATTGGTACGGTTTGAAGTTATGTAAATACCCACCTCTTATGAGTTTCGAAGTTAACCTCATTGAAATGGTAAGCCTTCGGCAATGTTTTAATCAATTATCCTACACATCTCAAACTATCCCAGAATGTACACATTTTTGTCGACAAAATAAAAAAAAAAATGACATTTATGAAACAGAGTTCACCACACATAACACTTCTGTCTAGCACGGCCAATATCATACACAAGAAAAGAAACGTCCAGTATACGATTGAATAAACACAGAAGTGAAGCAGGTAACCACTCCCCTTCAGCTGAACCACACAAACTCTCGCTTAAGTTCAACAAACCAAACTCCAATCTTAATTGCCGGTTAATTTACTTCTCCAAGTGGGAATTTGTCAGAATTAGCAAGCGTTTTCTCCATGGCATCAACTCCAAAATCAGAAAGGCAACTTGCCCACTCCAATGAAGTTGGAGTAACGGCATCATCAACTGGTCTCCCACTATTGAGAATAAAATAGTCTGGAGATTGCCGGAGTTATCCTGAACATTTAGTGTTCCAAGTTCTCACTATGATCAACGACTTCGATATTAGAATAATTTTGAATGCCAGAATGTTACTACTGTTCAAAATAATGATACTGGTTGAAAAGGGAAGGATGTCTCTTTTCAACGCTTCTCAGAGGCCTTACACCTAGACTGGGGTCATCGACCGCATCGGTTTATTAAACCTTGACATTCTAAAATTAATCTCCCCATATTTCAGCAATGCATAGTAATGATGGTCAGGCAATCTTAAGTCAGACGAGCAGCCACGTCAGAGAAGAGCTAATCATTTTCTTGAAAGTGTTAAGCTTTAAACTCAGGGTTACCATTAACATAGCGAAATCGAATTTCTAGACTTCAAATTAAATCCCTACTGAGATCCTAATGAGAGAAAAATGTATATATGTAGGAAATCAACCTACCCATGTAGAAAGGCAGTGAATGGGATTAACAGACGTATCTTTAACTCATTGTCCACCAGAGAGATCTTCTACAAGACTGCATCCCATTAAGACACTATAAAGAAAAACAACAGTACACATGGAGAACATTCAGCCCAAAATGAATTTGAAGGAGAAATATAACTTGGTTCGACGTTCCAATCAATATAGATGTAGACCTTGTCCCTAAAATATAAGCTCATATGTCATAAGCTCTTCATATCACATATCATTGTAGTTAGCCAATACTCTCTAGATAACATCATTGCCAATATGATAGAAACAAAATACACACTCACACCAACCTCAGCGCGCGCACACCCATCTGTAACAATTGAATCTCTGCCAACCTTTCTTTTGTAGATCCTGCTTCACGATGGTTGTGTTCTAAAGAGTTCCAATCATAACACCAGAAGGAATTCAGATGAAATATACAGGCCTACCAGCTAACGAGTTCAAGTTTATATATATCTAGCATGTACACTTCTTTAGGTGTAGAAAAAGAGGTGATTTCATTCCAAAGGCACTTTGCATCTGGTAGTTACATGTTCAATGGAACAATAACCCCAACAGATCTAAATCAATCGATGCAGAACTTTTAAAACATGGACTCAAATAGTATATTTCATTTTAGTTTTTTCTTTGTTTTTGTTTTACTTAATTACAGATATCTGAATGAGATAATCGTTTTAACTTCTATAAAACCACTGGTAATGCAGAAATATGTCATGATAACACTATACGTACATATATATGGGTGTGTGTTAATATATACACATGCACAAAAACACACATGCATTATATATATATATATATATATATATATATATATATATATATATGTGTGTGTGTGTGTGTGTGTCTATGAGTGTGTGGGTGTGACTGTGTGCATCTTCCGCATTTCGACGATGAGAGTTCCAGCTGTTTAGTCAATGGAGAATCCTATTATTTGAACTAATGTGTAAGTGGGTGAGTATTCCAGTGTTACGTGTAATTCTCGTGTAGAAAGGTTTGACATTGTGAAGTAAAGCTGTGTCTTTCAATTACATCTACAACCTATCTAATAGGTCTCCAAACTGTTTACAGCTACGAAATTAGACCCAGAATGTAACCAAATGTTTAGCAGATATGGTTAGCGACATTTAATGTGAAGGGGAGGGAACTGAAGAAATAATTGAGTTAAAGACAATCCGTCATTTGTATGGGAGATCCAGCTATGAGTCGTGCTTCTGTCGGGACAGAGACAATCTTGAAATTATTTCATCTGCTCATTCAGCTTTACCAGTCATCGCTAGGATTTTGCTTACCTTCTCTTTCCACGAAACACATGTTAATAGGTTTAACAACATAAGAATATTACGTGTTAGTGCATTTCTTTATTTTTCTGAGTTTCTGAATTCAAATATATTTTATATATTGACCAATTTTATTTGGATTTAATTTTACTTTAGAAATGGAATGCAGAACAGATTAATGTTAGTGACTAAGTTTTATCTAATAGGTTTATAGGTATATAAATGTCTGCTTATTTCGTAGATTATGAAGCGATTGGGATATATCTAACTATCTATCTATCTATCTATCTATGTATCAATCAAACTCTCTCTCTCACTCTCTCTTCTTCACCATCACTCTCTCCCTCTCTCTCCCTCACCCCATCTCTCTCTCTCTCTATATATATATATATATATATATACATATATATATACTTTGGGAAGCGTAATGCTGTCAATAATTATATAGAAATATGTATATACAGAAAAATATAGTGGGGGCTGTGAAGAAAAACGTATGATATGATCACAGAACAATGTACATTCTAAGACGGAGAGAATTGTGAAGACTTCCCGGTGATTTACAATGAAAATACCCTGGTTTGGTGAAAGCCATAAAACATGAAAGAGAAATTCCTATAATTGAGCTAAATACAGTTCATGTGGTAGGCGATTGGCCTTTCCAATTTTCTGACGGAATGTACCCCATTTTTTGTCATGAACATTGTATTTTGACAAGTATTTTAGAAGCAAATATGTGGTGTAGGTGAACACTGATTTGTGTCGACAAACATAGATTCTGTACATTAGTTTGAAGCCAGGGAAACATAAAATGTTTTAATGTAAGAAGGTTAAATAACTGAAAAGGAAGAGAGACTAGAAAATGGCACTTTTATAGTATAAAACAGAAACAGAAACGAATGGCAAAGAAAAAGAACGAAATAAAAGAAAAAAGAATCAATGTGAAACAAAATGGAGACAGAAGAAAAATGGCGAGATAATATGGAAAATAATCATGTTAAAAAGTAAAGATAATACTTCTTGGCGTAATACAATTATAGATTTTAGTGTGAGCAGAAACGGTTTTTCTGCGCTATTATTTCTGGTGTGCCAATTACATAGAAATGCTAACAACAAAAACCAGATGTGCATCACATTGCATAGTATGGAAATTGATGAAACTGTCCTTCAGTTAGATAAACTAGGACAGAAACTATCAGACGTGTTAACTATGAGCTCAGAATTAATGACATACCACGCCAGAGCGAAAACAGTAATAAAGGAAAGAAAACACATAAACAATAATAACAATAACAATAACAGAAAGAACAACAGCAACTGCACAACAATAACAACACAACAATAACCATACAACAATAACAATACAACAATAACAACAAAGCAGAGCAATGTGGAGAACAAGAAGAAGAGGGGCAGAACTCTTACCAAGTAATCGAATGCTGAATACAAATTTACATGCTCATATAGCAATTTTGTATGTCATAACATAAATTTGTATTGATTTGCTGAATCACCACGAGATTAAACAGCCACATGATAATACAACTATCTCTACTGTGTAACAACTTTACTTTGTACATCGTATACATCATGACAATAAATCGAATCAAATTAGATTATAATTCAGGAACATTCATATATATATATATATATCATACTGGGAATTCCTAATAGGTAATAAATACCATTATTTCTATAGAAAATATGTGTAAAGAACCGTAAGGAAATGACGAAAGAATGATTAATTCTAGGTTTTCTGCAAATTTGGAATACAATAGAAAAAATAATTAATTATGAGAAAATGTTTTTTTGTTTTTTTTTTCAAGCTTTATTATTGTTGTTTTTTACTTATGGCGTTCATAAAAATGTCAATTGCCATCTTATTTTTTGATAAATTATTAATTTCTAAGTAAGTACCGTGGGAAGTATCAGTTTCGTAATTACTACACATATTACTATTTGACTACTAGAAAGAGAGAAAGAGAGAAAGAAGAGGGAGAGGCGAAAGGTGGAGAGGACGAGAGAAGGATAGGGAGAACATTGGGGAAGGAAGGAGATGAGGAATAAAAGGGAAAGGGAAGAAAACGTCGTTATTTGCACTTTAGGTGTTTCGGAAATATAACGTTTATTTTCATGGTTCCAGGTATGGAGAGACTACATTATAATCTCGTTCTTCTCTTCCCCCTTACCTCCTCCAAATCTTCCTTCTTCTTGCACATTTATTTTATTCTAATGAAACGTTCATTCTAGTAGAATAGGCAACATCTACCTTTTCTGTTTCTTCAGCGGATTTAGACATTTTTTGCATGATCAAATGAAATGATAGTTCTGAAAAATAGAGCATTTCTATCGAGCCAATGTGGGATATTCTCCGAGTTTACTCGATCTGATAGAAGTGATTGCCAAGCCTCCCTCATATTATAACATAGTGTGAAATAGATTATATAATGCTTGTTAACCTGAGACTAAACATATGACCGCAAGGTCGTGGCTGGTGCACCTTTTGTTGTAGATCAATTCGATCATGGCTTGCCTAAGTGTAAAGAAAAGCATTACCAACATAATTTATATGAAATATTCTTTGCAACAATAGTGGCCTTGCATGTAACAACGAACTTCCCATTGGATTATAAGGATTTGACCCATGGACATCTCTCTTTTTATTAAAATATGTAGCAAATTTATTTTTCAAAAATGTCAATTATATAAAAAATAAACAAAATCTTGTTTATTTGATAGAGCATTGATTATTTGTGAAATGATCAGCTAGGGTTCTGGTAGTTACTTAAAAATATATTCATCTGGCAAGATTGTGCTTGATTACAGTTCATAGAAAATATATATGTCTAACTTTGTCTCAAAGATTTAAATATGTAGAGAATGTTGTTTTGTCTATTGAATTATTGTTATTCCATTTACGCTAATAATGCTATCAACTTCGAGCACAGAAAATATCAAGGTAATCCTGTATATTGTCCTCAGGTTTCTCCATCTCGAGAAAAATGCAGAATATTGATTTCTAAGTAAGACAAAATTTTATTAACCCTAGAACCTGACTGGTACATTATTTTCTCGACTCCGGTAGGATGAAAGGTAAAGTTGATATCGGTGGAATTGGAAATCAAAATGTAAATACCCAGAGCTAATACTGCAATGGCGTCTTATTCGCCACTCTACCTTATTAATGCTGAATATTAAATGATGTAAGTACAGATTATGGGCAAGGGGATATATTTGGGTAACAAAGATAGAGGAAAGGGTTTGATAATACGAATAGGAAGACATACGTTATGCTAGATAATAAATAATGCGTGGGTTGAACATTTCGAATAGTTTTGAAATACT
>OZ024742.1:99281803-99294303 GCA_964016885.1 Eledone cirrhosa | reverse complement strand
ATCTTGTTTTTATTTTCAATTCTTTCAACGTATGTTTCAGGTAACTTCCCCTCATCTTGATATATTATAGCTGTAAAGCAGTAACAATGACACACAGGTCAATGTCTGGGAGCCTAAGTACACTTAAGAATCAAAATCTACACAGTCATTGAGATGTGTTATTCCTCTTTATAGAAAACAATTACGTACACACACAAACATGCACGTGTGGTTGGCAGTATCAGTAGAGGGTCTGACGCCATGCTTTGCAGCAAAGAGTTACAGCCCTTTATGATCTGATTTCAAATCCCGCCAAGGTTAACTTTGCCCTTCATCCACACGGGGTCGATAAAATAAAGTACCAGTAATGCACTGGGTAATTGCTGGCCTTGTGCCAAAAGTAGAAACAATTATATATATTTGGACTAGAATACCCATGACTTAGTTGGTTCCAACCGACAAAATCAACCTCAGAAGGTCAAATCCTATGTGGGTATGGCGGAGGGCCGATTTAGGGAACGCTTCCTTAACCACCAGTCGACCTTTATGTACCCGGACAGACGTTCATCCACGAAACTCGTGAGCCACGTATGGTTCCTCAAGGAATCAAGTATAGACTACTTCATTCAATGGAAAGCCATCACTAAGTCCAAGCCATACGCAAGGGGAAATCCGTCGTGTGGACTGTGTATTGATGAATGAATAAATATTCTAAAGAGATTACGCAATAGCTATTGCCTAAACTCAAGATATGATTTCTTCACATGTTTTCCACACATCTGGAAACACCTGTTACATGACTACAAAGCTCCGGATTGAATTACAACAACATCCTAATTTTCTTATCAACAAAAACTTTCGGACTTTCGCAGTTATCCCCCTTACACCTCTCACACGCAATTTAGTATTGCCTGAGTGACGAGACCGTTTCTGCGCATGCGCGTTCATACGGGTGTCCTTCCTGTTCCGTACAACCATGTCCATTACGAGCGGAAGATCCGCTAAGGTGAAACAATATGCGGCAGGAGACGTTTTTAACCAGGTTATTGGTGATGTTTCTAGGATGGTTAGAGCGGCGGAGGATGGAGTGCAGGTTGTCGTTTGATTTCCTGTATGGGTAGTTCAGATCATTTTCGAGGTTAAGGGTAACGTCCAGGAAATTGACTCGGGTTAGGGACGTTTGTAGGGTGATTTTAAATCACCTTACAGTCTCTTTTCTTTTCTTTTCCTCTTTGTCTTCTTCTTCCCCCTGTCTCATCCTATCATTTCCTTCTACCCCTATTTTCTTCCTCGTCTGCTTTTCCCCTTCGCCTACCTCGATGCAGCCCATCGGGCATCTGTAGCATCAAGCCCGAACCCTGTAATCTTAAGATAGAATTGGCCGAATACGTTTTACTAACTACTTATAGCAGACGTGTTAAACCCCTTTAATTCTGTATCAGTTTTGGTACTACTCAATTTCTACAAGTTTGTTCTATTCTCAACTTATTAACCTGTAATTGTAAGATAGCATTGTGATTTTTTTTATTCCTTTCTCACTATCTAATTTCATATATTTTTTATTTATTTCTATTATCTTTTATTGTATCCTACTCTCATTCGATTTACCTATTCTATAACCTCCCTCCTCCACTTCATACTCTATCCTCAGAATCTGCTGTATACATATCACTGTCAACGATTGACCGCTCCTGTCACTCCCTATTATTCTACACGCAAGTTTAGCCACCCCTACCCCCACCAAATGCCATGCTAGACTTATTTGTTTTTACAAGAAATTTTAACCAATCCTCTTGACAACTACAATCTTCCCATATAAGGTAGTACCCCCTTGAAAAGTTCGGCTATTTATTCACCAGGCTAAAAATTCTAATTTAGTCCAGGAATAGTCGTCGAAACGGCTTGAGCTCTGCCGTCGGGGTCATACTTTTTCCTATTTCCCACTCTAATACCCTAAGTATTGAGTACTCTGGTACGTTATGTTCCATCTGGTTCCTTACCACAATTCCTTTGTTATATATATATATATACATATATACATATATATATATATATATATAATATATATATATATATATATATATATATATATATATATATATATATATATACACACACACACACACACACATATATATATATATATATATATATATATATTCAAAAGGGGATGTCTGTCTGTGTAAATCACTAAAAACCAAGTATTACCTGACCGATTTTTTTCAACCTTTACACATGCATTGCTTATATTCTTTGAAGTGCAATGGGCTAATAAAAGTTTACCTTTTCCGGCCCTAGAGCCCGCAATAGGCGAAAACCCGCATTTAAAAGGTATTTTTAGGCTTTTTTGACGCGTAACGTAAAGATAATTCACCCAATTTCCACGAAATTTGCAGCACTCATTTTTTTTTTTTGCTCGAATTGCTGTGAACAAAGAAAATTTACGATACCATTGTTGGTTTGTAGAAATTTATGAATTAGGATTGGGCATTACATGCCATTTTCATTTTCAATATAAACACTACTTAAATATCGTAAGTAGCTTATAATATTTCGTTAACAATTTGGTTTCTTTAACACGGACACAACACTTACTTACTTTTAAACAGGACCATTTTCAGAGGATTGAGGAAATGAGGAGGACCTTAACATTTTTGTCGGCGCCCTGTTGCCGCATCCTGCTTTCATCATGCGAAAATCCGGGCCCTGTGTAAGTGCCATGTTATTGACACCGTAAAACTCACGTCTATGATACTTCTACTAAGACCCTTTTGTTGCATCTACACCGCAGTATGAAAGCCCTCCGCAAGTACACGGAACAGCGGTTGTGCTAATTCCGCGGTGACCCCTTTTGTTGCACCTTTGTTGCTGTGTAAATTCAGTGCAGCCAGTGCCGCCAGCGTTTGTGCTAATTGCACTATGACCCTCTGCTGCTGCAGCTGCGTTGCCCCGGTGATTTCGTCATCTCAATATCCCTACTTTAACGTACATCCCTACTTGTTCTTCATAGAATTCACAAGTCATTACGTGACTCCTCAATCATTCCTTGATGATAAGGTAATTCAAAAAGTGCGCAGCTACATTCCCCAATCTTTGCATATGCGTATTGCTATTTCACATTTCCTACCCCGTGCAACGCCGGGTCCTGCAGCTTGTATGTATATATAAAATGTTATATATATATATATATATATATATATATATATATATATATATATATATATCGCATAAATATATGTGTTCGAAGCCTATGCTTCATATGGCCTCTGCTCAGAATTTCTCTGAATGTACGAAGAGGTATGGAAGCGAACATTACTGACTGTTCAGAGAATATTGTTATGAATTCTCCGATTTCAATTGGTCGGCTTTGGTCAGGTGATAAATCACCCAGCAACGGAAGACAGATGGATTGCTGATGGTTGAACGATGTCGGGAGAGGGGAGTTTTTAAAGAAGTTCTAGGTCCGCCACTGAAGAGGTGTGAAAGAACCCCATTTCCACGTCACACCGAAAACATATATGGCTTTGTGCCAAAGTTCGAAATCATTATTATCGTTCATACTAAATATATAAATTTGAATCTATTCTTTTTATATATTTGTTGCAATTATTTATCACTTGTAAAACAATGCTTTTGTTACACCAATGCAGTTAGCCAGATCTGATTAGATATAAACAGCAAAAAATAGCAATAGAAAGAACAAAACAGTAACAAGAACAGAATCAACAGTAGCAACTAGAAGAACAACAAATGCAGCAGCAACAGAACCAGGCGTGTTATTCTAATGGTGGCAATAGATTGTTTCAATGAATATATATCTTCTGGGTAATAGCAGGTTCTGTCATATCGGCACTTCACTATTTAGAAATGGTACCCCAGATATTCCAGCATCCACATCATAAATCTTCTCAAATGGCATACTATTATTCAGTCTGTGATATCGGCATGTGCTGCCAGAAAATCTCTGTTGGGCTAAATGATCACCATAAAATATAACATGTAACATATAAACATACATATTAAAAATCAACAAAAATTACAGCGTTGCAGAAAATTATGTGAAGATACTGTAAACTGGAAGGAAAACGAATATCTACTTTCGTTTTGACCTATCTACTTACAATCATAGATTCATATCAAACTTATATGCATACAAATATAGAAACAAATATACACGCATACAAATGCACACAGACACACGGACGCACACAATTAGTTGTATATATATATATATATATATATACAACGAATTGTGTGTGTCCATGTGTCTGTGTGTCTGTGTGCATTTGTATGCGTGTATATGTGTTTCTATATTTGTATGCATATAAGTTTGATATGAATTTATATATATCAATTCGTGTGTTACTTTTCTACATTTCATATATATATATATATATATATATATATATATATATAGATAAATCTACCAAAAGTTTACGGTAGTGTCCAATCCGTATGAAGAACTCAATGTAATCCGGATATCATGAAAAGAGAAGATGCATTCAAAAACTACTTTCAGTGAAAAATAAACGGAAAACAGAGTCAAGATAAATTAATAAAATAATGAATAAACAAAGAAGCAGTTCCTTATATTAACAAAATTCATCATTTTACGATCGTTTCTAGGATATATATGTGTTAGAGTTGGTATGCATATTCTATAGATCTATGTACAATATTTATACAAACTATCAGAGGGAATATACATACCTACACATATATATGCTGTCGTCAGAAATAATCATATATATATATATATATATATATATATATATATATATATATATATATATATATATATATATGAAATGTAGAAAAGTAACACACGAATTGATATATAAACAAATAGTAAAAAGGAAAAGGAAATTTCAGTATAACATGCTTTTATAAAGAGATTTTTTCATTATAATATCAAAACATTTATTTATAAAGTGGGGATTTCCGCATTTAACAATGGTTTCAGCATTATATGGTTTTTCAACTGCATATGTACACAATGCAGTTAAGTTGAATATTCATACGAATATTAAGAAGGGGAAGACAAATTATTAGTTTTACATATATATTTAGAGAGGAGAGTTCGTGTCCGTGGTTGTCCTTCGTTCTCAGTTAGTTGACTAACAGTGGTAGTTTTATATATATATATATATATATATATATATATATATATATATATATATATATATATATATATATATATATATATATACGTATATATATATGTACATATAGATTACACAAGTATCAAACTTATGTTTAAAACATTTAATCGCTGACAATTGTTTCTTCCAAACTTAAGCTTGGAGTCCACGGAGCATTATTAATGTTTGTACATATAGTTAACCTCCTGTTCAACTGAACAATCATACAGATACATATATATTGATGTTGTGGACAACAGTTTCATGTTTACAGGGAGGAATGGATGCGACATATATTAGACGAGAATTGTACAATAATTCAAATTAAGATTAAAATTAAAATAAAAAATAAAAAATTAAAATTAAAAGCAAAGGGTGGAATACATGCGACAGATATTACAAGAGAATAGTCTAATAATTAAATTAATGAGATAGTACATGCGTTAGTCATATATAAAGGAATGGAACAAGCAAATATATCCTGCATATATGAGTACTGTATGGCAAGGTATTACATGAAATACTAGCACTATAAGCGAATATGTTAGTGTATTATTATGGGTGCAATGCGATGATGTTTTCTGTATAGTTCAAATTTGTATGTGTGTAGAATATGAAAGTTACAGATTTCACATCCATTACATATGTTAAGTTATATCTGTATTGAATGTTTGTTATAGTAATGGATTGTAACTTGGTGTTATTTTATCCATGTGTAATCTATATTACTGCTCTGTATAACAACTGATTTTCTTACATTGAGCTATTTCTCTTACTGGTAATAAGGTAGTAATAAATTACTCACCTTCCCTGTTTATAGTTGTTTATAGTTTAGTATATACATAACTATAAATAGTATCTTTAATATTATATATACATATATATATATATATATATATATATATATATAAAAATAAATACATTATCGGAGAAAGCTTTTAGCGATACTCCGGCCAGATTCCAACTCACTCAACAAACATTAGGAAATAAGTGAGTATATTCCTAATTAAACGTTCGGGGTGCTAATTAATTGTATTGTGTGGAAAATTGGCTGTATTATTTCATATGAGATATATCGAATATATCTCTTCCCAGACGGGCGTCTCGTTTCATCATAAGATTCCTACAAATTTGGGTGAAATTATACCAATTTATGCAGAAGCTTGTATAAGATCAACAGATGCTTATTCAAGTGGGCTCTTATAATTCTTCAGTGGGTGCCCAATAATACTAATATTGATAATCAAATCAATATCAGTATTTAGCGATAATCACCATCAGTGCTTGAGGTATCTGCTAGGTTGCAGTTCTAAAGAAATACTCAAACTGATTAAAAAATGAGGAAGTATATTACCGCCAAAAAAAACAATACATGCGCAGGACAATGAATTCTAAAAGGAATTCAGGCCACGTGCTAGAACTCAATTCGAATTTGAAAAAATATCCATGTGTGTACATCGTCTCATGATACACATAAATATTTTCTCGGGCAAAATAACTGAATGAGATACAAGAAACAATCAATCTTCATATATAAAAAAAATTAACAATATATCGGGAAGTTCAAATCTGTTGCACCAAGAGTAAATAAATAAATACATTATCGGAGGAAGCTTTTAGCGATACTCCGGCCAAATCCCAACTCACTCAACAAACATTAGGAAATAAGTGAGTATATTCCTAATTAAACGTTCGGGGTGCTAACTAATTGTATTGTGTGGAAAATTGGGTGTAATATTTCATATGAGATATATCAAATATAATATATATATTTCTATATAATTATATATATTTAGTTTCTGAATTTGTTTAGCAAGATTCTTTATCTGAAATCGTATAACAATATATATATTTATATATATATATATATATATATATATATATATATATATATATATATATATATATATATATATATATATATATATATTGGTATACTTTGGTGCGTGTGTTTCTTATTGGCAACATGACCCTCCCAAAGTATAACAATATCGGTTTCAACACACGATTTCAGATAAAGAATCTTGCTAAACACATTCAGAAACGAAATATATATATATATATATATATATATATATATATATATATATATATATATATATATATATTTATTAAAATAACAGATTAAAGTTTAAGCAAAGAATCGCTGCTTTCACTCTTAACGGGATGTTCTGAAACTAACAAAGTCAATCTGTAAACGCAGAAGTGGATATTTCAAAAAACGTTGCAAACGTAGGAAGACAGGAAGACGATACTTTGGTTCGTGGAAATGTTCGCTGGCAAAGAACGGGAAAAAACGAATATAATACGTCATTAATAGAAGCAGTGAAAAACAATTACGCGCAAAGACAAAACCACGTTTATGGTATAAAAGAGGTCGTAGACTAATGTTCACTTAGGTGGTTCATAGAGACGTTCTCTGGCCATGAACGAAAAAAACGAAGATAATACGTCATATGTGGAGTGTGGGAACAATTGCACGCAAAGACAAAAGCACGTAAATGGTATAGCAGAAGTTGTAGACAAACATTCTAACTAGGAGACCGAATGAATCTCCGCTTTAGAGTTAAGAACAAATTAAATAAATACAATACAGAAGTAATAGAAATTACATAAATACATACACGCATACAAATACGTACATACACAAGCATACGCGAAAGCACTTACCATAGGTATACAAAACCACGCACATATAAATATGTGTGTGTGTGTATGCGTGTATACAAATAAATAAATAATTAAATAAACGTATATAAATAAATAAATACGTATATAACAAGCGCACACACATACCTACATGTAAATATACAAATGTTCGGAGACGTAAGTCAATCAAAACATGAAGTACACATATACACACACCCTACATACGTACGAACCTGCATACTCACACAGACGCAAAACTCCCGTATACACATAACCAAACCATATGTAACAGAATATATAAAATTAACGCCATAACATATACAAACAAATATACGTACGAGAAGGTATACGTACCTTCACAAAACATACAGGTAATATATACTTACCAATGCAAATAAGTAATGGTATAAACTAAACATATACTTAGCTACCATATCAAGACGTAAAATATCCACGTATAGATCGTACTATCCGTTAGGGTATAACGTGGAGCTGTAATACAGGAAAGTTTTGTGCAATTTATGTTTACAAGCCGAATTGCCTCAGATTTTTTGTTTAAGATGTGGTCTGTGGCGTAGAGTATTTCCAGGGCCCCAGCGGCGCAGAGGTCACATGGTCTTTTATTTCCGTTATACGATCTAGCCCTAGCTAGGATCTCCTAGTGTAACTTATATTGGGTGTGGTTGTCTTTTAGACTCCAGATATAAGCTGAAAGTGACGTCATATTCCTTCTTAGAGGGTAACGAAAAGAATGGGTATGCATGTAAAGACGCTGCTTGAATCTATTGGCGGTTAACCCTATGTAGGCCCTACGGGACGTGGGTGTTTCAACCTTACATTTGTAGACAATGTTACTAGAGAGGCATATATAAATAGAGAGGCATATATAAATAGAAAAGAATGAAACCAAATTTTATTTCTCACTCTTAGTACGGCTGATACCTAAATATAAGTATGTATATATTTAGCCTTATCGAGACCTCTTTGGATTTTAGTCTTCAAATTTATTATTATTACTATATATATATATATATATATATATATATATATATACAGAGAGGGAGAGGGAGAGGGGGGAAAGCGAGAGAGAGAAATATAGACACATGCACGTCTGAGTCATGAACATCTATCTCATGGAATCGTAGGAGGCGTGTAAACTTACCGGAGCCTATTCCACTCTGGGTCAGAATGCATCCGATATACAGAGAGAGACAGAGTGGGAGAGACTGAGGGAGAGAGTGAGGGAGAATGAATGAGTGATTTGGAAAGCAAGGAAAAAAGGAATATACAAAAAGAATCGACACTACTATTTAACTGTTATTTTAATACGACCCCGGAAGGGTGGACGGCCAAGTTGAGTTCGGCAAGATTTGCAAGATTTTGACTGAAATTCGGAACAAACAAATACGGCAAAGCATTCTGTTCAACGTCTCACACTAAACACACGCACATACACACGCGCACACACACACACACACACACACACACACACACACACACACACACACACACACACACACACACACACACACACACACATACACACACACACACACACACATACACACACACACACACACACACACACACACACACACACACACACACACACACACACACACACACACACACACACACACACACACACACACACACACACATATATATATAGACATGCATACATACATAAATACATACATACACAGACACACACACACAGATATATGTATGTATGTATATATATATATGCATAGATATATGTGAAAGTGGATGCACAATGAGGATCAAGATTATGATATATATATATATATATATATATATATATATATATAAATAGAAAAGAATGAAGCAAAATTATATTTCTCACTCTTAGTACGGCTGATACCTACATATAAATATGTATACTTACATACATATATGTGTACAGACTTACAGTAGTATGTATATATATACATACATGCACACATATATATACGTACGTATGGGTTCACCGAACATTTATTATAATGTTCGGTTTGTTTGTAAACAACCAGCCAGAATTACGCCGTACCGTGCTCGGCAACCATTGCCGCCCTTTTGTTCAACACTGACACAGGAACGATGTACTAGTTTCAAGCTTATTAGCTATCGTCAGCATCGTATACCTTTCTTTCAGATGATTGAACGTTTGAAAGTGCATACTTTCCTTATGCATATAAACGGCTGAGCAGCCTAATTTGCATATCGAGTGAGTTAGTCGAAACGATAAATGGATAAGAATGAAACGAAATTTCATATCTCACCCTTAGTACGGCTGGTACCTAAATATAAGTATGTATACTTACATAGATATATGTGTACAGACGTACAGTACTATACATATGTGTGCATGTATGTATATATATACATACTACTGTACGTATACATACTTATATACATATATGTGAGTGTGTGTGCGTGTGTGTGTGTGTGTGTGTGTGTGTGCGTGTGTGTGTGCGTGTGTGTGTTTGTGTGTGTGTGTGTGTGTGTGTGAGTGTGTGTGTGTGTGTGTGTGTGTGTGTGTGTGTGTGTGTGTGTGTGTGTGTGTGTGTGTGTGTGTGTATGACACACGTTACTCAATTTGATCACTTTTCCTGGTCACAACAGGAAAAAAAATCTTCTGATTCAACCACAGTTTCAATATTTCAGGATGAGCCTTAGAAATGTAATACCACAAAACATCCCGCCCAACATTTTAAGAATTCTGTTAATCCAATGTCCTTGATCTTGTACTTTATTTATCGACCCTGAAAAGAGGAAAGTTGACCTAGGCGTGAGTAGAACACGAATCACAGCGCAGTTAACCAGAAGAAATGCCGTGGCATTTAAGCCGTTGAACTAACAACTCTGCCATATAAATAGGCTACAAGTAATTACGTTGAACATCAAATACATCTAATACTTTCTAGAAATGTCTTTTTATTATTCAGTATGTTCCTTTTTGTATGACATTGATATTGTCTGACAATAGAGCAACTGGAAATAACTAGAATATTTCACACCAATATTACCCATCAAATACATGACAGCGTCAGGATGATATTTTTTCAAAAGTTATGTTCCTATCTAAATATTATAATTGAATATAAAAGAAAAACGAACACAGATATATACATATATGTGTTCAAATCGCAAGGGACCAGATACGCTAAGGTGAAAAGAATACTAACTATAGACAATAGGGTTTCAATTTAAGAAAAAATCAAGAAAATAAATACAAACCGAAATTGTGGTAACTACCAATCACCCAGACAGCTCTTGGTGCTGTTTCGCAATATTAATTATGAATAGAAATACTAAATATTGCTCATCAGTGGATAATAAATTAGTATCCTAGACACTTCTAAGTATATTAAGTAACTGAATAGTGTGCTATATCTAATAACGCACATGGTATCTTAGCGTGTCTCACAAACTTATACCACTAAAAATAGCAGCCAGATTTATTCGACAATTGAAATAGCTCAACAAATTAACGGAGCCGAATATATCAAAGGTATATTTTGAGTTAGGAACTCAAAATAGTCTCTTACAATAAAATAGCTCTAAGAAAGTGATATTTCCGAGCCGTATATTATAATTGAATATAAAAGAAAAACGAACACAGATATATACATATATATATATTTTCAAATCGCAAGGGACCAGATTCGCTAAGGTGAAAAGAATACTTAGAAGTGTCTAGGATACTAATTCAACACCCACTGATGAGCAATATTTAGTATTTCTATTCACAATTAATATTTCGAAACAGCACCAAGAGCTGTCTAGGTGATTGGTAGTTACCACAATTCCGGTTTGTATTTATTTTATTGATTTTTTCTTAAATTGAAACAGGCAAACCCTATTGTCTGTAGTTAGTATTCTTTTCACCTTAGCGAATCTGGTCCCTTGCGATTTGAACACATATATGTATATATCTGTGTTCGTTTTTCTTTTATATTCAATTATAATACAAGGCTCGGAAATATCACTTTCTTAGAGCTATTTTATTGTAAGAGACTATTTTGAATTCTTAACTCAATATATATTCGGCTCCGTTAATTTGTTGAGCTATTTCAAATGTCGAATAAACGTGGCTGGTATCTTTAGTGGTGTAAGTTTGTGAGACACGCCAAGATACCATGTGCGTTATTATATATAGCACACTATTCAGTTACTTAATATACTTAGAAATATCTAGAATACTAATTCCTCACCCACTGATGAGCAAGAATTGGTATTTCTATCAACAATTAATATTGCGAAACAGCACCAAGAGCTGTCTGGGTGATTGGTAGTTATCACAATTCGGGTTTGTATTTATTTTCTTGATTTTTTCTTAAATTGAGACAGGCACACACATATATACATATACATATGTACGTGTGGGTGCATACTTACATTTATATATATATATGTATGTATGTATATATATATATATATATATATATATATATATATATATATATATATATATATATATATATATATATATATATATATATATATACATAGGTAGGGAGAAATATTTCGTTAGAGTTCAGAATAATATATTAATAAAGTATCATTGACAGAAGTAATTAATCACTCTTTATCACTTTAATAAAAAAAATATATATATATAATACAAAAGCATTGTTTATAATTTGAATTTAGCGCTTTCGTCGCGAAAGGGACTTAGCATGAATGTTCCTGAAAAAAGAGGAATTCAATAATAAGCAGCGATTCGAC
>OZ024742.1:99259303-99276803 GCA_964016885.1 Eledone cirrhosa | reverse complement strand
CCAAAACACAAGCCGGAAGTACACTAATAATTGTTTTTACTTTTGGCACAAGGCGAGCAATTACCCAGTTCATTACTGGCACATTATTTTATCGACACCGTAAGGATGAAAGGCAAAGTTAACCTCGGCGGGATTTGTACTCAGAACGTAAAGGGACGTCACTTTATGCTGGAAAGCATGGTGTCTGACGCTTTACCGATACTACCAATTCACAATACGAGTAATTGTCCGGGATATTTACCATCCCACAAGTCCTACGAACGGTATGACCATATTTAATTAAATATGGTGATACTGTTCGTACGAATGTACACATTTGGTATTCTATTTCCTTTCATCATACCCTATCGCCTGCTATCGTGCCTGACTCACTAATTACAGTTCTACTGAATTTCTATTTCTTATGCAGAATGTAAATGCATATTTAATACTGCTTTTGATGAGAGACATAACTCATGGCTCGATTTAGCACCACCTCCAGGCTTTTGTGTGTCCTTAGCGGAAGCCATATTGTTGCAAGCCTTTTTTTCAGTTCTCCGGTTTAATATTCCCTACCCTACTGACTTTAGCTAATCTAGCAGACTCTCACAATGGATAATATGCACTCCTCTCCCCTTCCTGACAAAATAGCAAATGAATAAATGAAAATGAAGAATAAGACAGATGAAGTTGAATTGCTGACGTTTATGCAAAAAATACCAAAAACGAAATATGATAAATGTTCAAATATCAAACACTCAGTAATTTCAATTGCTGTTAGAAGATAGGCACCTAAGATTTTAGGTACTTGTTATTCGACAGGGTGTAATGACAGCAAAACATTTACTGATTTGGTTATTAAACACATATTCTCAACAAAATTTAACTATATATATATATATAGTGCAAATTTAGACGGGAACAAAACAGAGAAGCATACAAATAAAGGTTTATATATATATATATTCTTGGGGGGGGGGGGGGGGGGGTAAATCGATTAAAACGACCCCAGTGCATTACTGGTGTTTTTTTTATCAATTGCGTAAGAATGAAAGGCAAAACTAACCTCGGCGGAATTTGAACTCAGAAGGTAAAGATGACGATGACAATAACGATGATGCCGGTGATGATGAATAGTATTGGTGATGACAACGAAGATGGCTGATGAGGATGTAAGTACAAATAGAAGTGATGATGACTAAGATGGTAACGATAATAATGTAGATAATGACGCTGGTTACATGCAGAGAGAGAACTATCAGACAGGAAATTGACAACAAGTAGCTAAATGGTTTAGACTGCTTAAAACGGACCTGGTACTGACTCGAAAATGAAACAAGAAAGAAATGTAATATAAAGAATAGACAGCTACTGAGTTACATTTATCCATCTTAAAGAAAAATCAATCACTATTGATCCATTACATCAAGAGATAAAATAAAATGTGTTATTACTTAAGTAATTCCCCCTCTAAATATATTTCTTACTTTTCAGTTCTGTTTGAAATATTTTCAAGGTTGTCTAAATCCTAAAATAATGAAGAAACTTCAAATTTTCTGAAGAATGAAGAAGTGGTATATTTTTATCTCAATATGAAATGGTGAACGTACAGATTTAATGTATTTGAAGCTCGTGAAAATGTGTAAATACGTGACAAATTACCCACTCATAGTATCTATAGAGCATTCTCTGCATAGTATATATATATATATATATATATATATATGAATATATATATATATATCTGTGCGTGTATATATATATATATATATATGAATATATATATATACACACTTATATGTACATACACAATACACACACAAACAATCTTATATATATATAAATATATACGAGGTGGGTCAGAAAAGTTCCAGGACTGATGATGTCACAAAAGATTTATTTCAAACCCAAACTTCACACTAAGAGTTTTCTCCTTCAAAGTAATCCCCCTGGAGTATGTAACTGTAATCTTAGCTCTCTGCAGCGATCAAACATTTTTCTTCATAATTTTATATACATGTCTTCTGTTTCGGGTCGTCAAACAATGAGCACAGAGCCACGAACAAACTTGAAAACTCCGCCAGAAGCATTGGGATTGTTGCAGCAAGTGTATGGAGATGAGGCAATGTCACGCTCACGTGTTTTTGAGTGGTGCAAGGGCGTGGAAGATGACCCCAGTAACGGAAGGCCCTAACAACCAGGACTGAGATGAATGTTGAGCGCGTCAGGTAGATGGAGTGTAGCGATCGTCGGCTGACTGTTCGACTGATGGCAAATGAGCTGGGCATGAATCGGGACAGCGCCTGGAAGATTCCCACTGAAGATTTGGTCATGTGGAAAGTCTGTGCGAAGATGGTGTCAAAACTGCTGAACGATGACCAGAAGGGTCGACGCATGCAAGTGTGCCAGGAAATCCTCGAGCGTCTTGAAACCGGACCAGACTTGCTAGGGACAGTCATCACCGGTGTTGAGTCTTGGATCTTCAAGTACGACCCGGAGGGGACCCGTTTTGAAGACGTGGACGACATCAAAGAGGCTGTGACGACAGAACTTCGGAGGATCACGGAAGAATCCTTCCAGGAGTGCATGCAAACGTAGCAGAAAAGAATGGAAAAGTGCATTAGACTCCAGGATGATTACTTTGAAGGAGAAAACTCTTAGTGTGAAGTTTGGGTTTGAAATAAATCTTTTGTGACATCAGTCCTGGAACTTTTCTGACCCACCTAGTATATATATATATATATATATATATATATAAATTAATATAGAAATAGCTAATACAGGACTATAACTGTTTCATTAGGAAAGAAAGTATTGGGTAAGCCCTGATGATTTAATGATTTCCTCCGAATGAAACAGTCTAGTCCTGTAGAAGCCATTTGTATATTAAATTGGTTGTATTGAGTACACTACTTAGTGTGGTTAATCCCGATTGAACCCGGGACTCACATATATATATATTCCCATCCAACCCACACTAACCTCTCTATAACCTACTCACAATTCCTCCGTCTACGTTGGATCTCCAGCCAGGACCACGATTCCGAAACCCATTCCATTCAATCGCCTTCCCCTTCTTCCAGCGTGGATATCCCCCACCCTGATCTAAGCTGCTCTCACCTTTGCGCGTGAAACCGACCGTAGAACAGCCCTCTCACTCCATCAGTGCCCTCCCAAAACCTTCCTTTCCCTCTCAACTACCACCCCATCACCCTGCCTCTCCGGTAACATATTCTCCGTTCCTTCCACACCAACTCTTCTGACCCTGTCACTTCTCGCTTTTTTCCTAACCCACCTATCACCGCATTTAAGCGAACCCGTAAACTCCGCGACCTCCTGCTAGCAGTTCCTTCTCTTCCTCTCCTACGACTCCACCCGGCTCTCATCCTTGTTCGCGTCCCCGTTATAACACCTGTCCTTTCATTACCAACCTCACCATTCTCACAGGTACCAACTGTTCATTCAGTATTCGCCACTCCTTCACCTGGACCCACTTTGTCTATGCCCTCTGGTGTTCAGATCCTCTACCTGCTATTTCAAACGTTAAACTAATATATTCCTTCCATACACTATAACGATTGTGTTGTTATTTCCGTTTAAGTTTTTCACACACACACACACACACACACACACACATATATATATATATATATATATATATATATATATATATATATATATATATATATATTTTATTCATTAATAATTGAATATTTACATAATAAACAAATGTAAAATTTATTTGACCGTTACTCACATGCTTCTTGAAATCGTTGATAGAATATAAATCCAACATATCGTGAAAGTTTTATATTATGGATGATATTTGATATTAAAAAATGAGAAAACGTATGTCGTTGGAATATTTATTGAAATTGTAGTATATACTGAGCGGATTCTCAGTTCGTAATTACGAGCTGAGGATCCGCTAAGGTGAAACAATTGTTCTCTGTATGGTGAACTAACTGTTGTGTAACCACTTCTATATATATATATATATATATATGTGTGTGTGTGTGCGTGTGTGTGTGTGTGTGTGTGTGTGTGTGTGTGTGTGTGTGTGTGTGTGTGTATTTATATAATATGACAAACTAACCAATAACTAGTATTAAATATAAAGTGAAAAGGTAAAAATCATAGGGTGTGTGTGTAATTTTCATTGGCAATACTGGCACCATGTCCATTCCCTAATATATCAACAAAAAAAAAAAAAATACATATATATATATATATATATATATATATATATATATATATGTATATAGTGAGTTAGAAACTCAGATTAGTCTCTTACAATTAAATAGCTCTAAGAATCATTTATATTACGCGGCTCGGAAATGCTTTTTTCTTAGAGCTATTTAATTGTAAGAGACTACTCTGAGTTTCTAACTCACTATATATTTGTCGGCTCCGTCATGTAGAGCTAATGTCTTGTTAACCGGGATGCTATTTTTAGCGGCATGGGATTTCGAGTCAAGCTGGGTTCCGAAGACACGTGGTATAAGTCTTATAGCACAATTTCCAGTCTTCTAATATTTTTAGAAGTGAAAGGATCATTAATTTCTCAACAACTACTGAGGAGCAGGGCAAAACGTGGACTTCACATGATAACATATTGCGGAACAGTTCCCAAAACTGTTTAGTTGTTACCAGGCATTTTGCCCAATATAGGTCTGTTATTTTAATTTACTACTTAAAATGAAGTCTGACAAACCACATTGCTGCAGTTAGTATTTTTTCACCCTAGCAAAACTGGTCTTTACAAATGGAACACATGTATGTTTATATTAGTGTTCATCTCTCTTGTTTATTCATTTATATATATATATATATATTTTAATAAATGTATATATATATATATATATATATATATATATTTAGATATACATTTATTAAAATAAAAGATTAAAGTTTAAGCAAAGAATCGCTGCTTTCACCCTTAACAGGATCTTCTAAAACTAACAAATCAATCTGTGAACGCAGAAATTAATATTTCAAAAAGCGTTGCAACCGCAGGAAAACAGGAAGACGATACGTTGGATCGTGGAAACGTTCCCTGGCAAAGAACGGGATAAAACGAATATAATACGTCATTATTTGGAGCGGTGAAAAACAATTACACACAAAGACAAAACCACGTTTATTGTATAAAAGAAGCCGTAGACTAATATTCTCTTAGGTGGTACATAGAGACGTTCTCTGGCAATGAACGGAAAACGAACATAATACGTCATATGTGAAGCGTGGAGAACAATTTCACGCAAAGACAAAACCACGTAAATGGTATAAGTGAAGTCGTAGACTAAAATTCTTACTAGGAAACCGAATGATTCTCGGCTTCAGAGTTAAGAATAAAGTAAATAAAATACAGAGGTAATTGAAATTAAATAAATACATACACGCATCCATATACGTACAAGCATACGCGAAAACACTCGCCATAGGTATACAAATACACGCACATATAAATATGTGTGTGTGTGCGTGTATACAAATAATTAAATAAACGTATATAAATAAATAAATACGTATATAACAGGCGCACACACATACCTACATGTAAATACACATATGTTCGGAGACGAACGTCAACCAAAACACGAAGTACACATATACACACACCCTACATACGTACGGACCCGTATACTCACACAGATGCAAAACTCACGTATACAAATAACCAAAAGCATATTACCAGAATATATAACATATACCCCATAACATATACAATCAAATATACGTACGAGAAAGTATACGTACCTTCACAAAACATACAGGTAATATATACTTACCTATGCAAATAAGTAATGGTATAAACTAAACATATACTTAGCTACCACATCAAGACGTAAAATATCCCCGTATAGATCGTACTATCCGTTAGGGTATAATGTGGGGCTGTAATACAGGAAAGTTTTGTGCAATTTATGTTTATAAGCCGAAATTGCCTCAGATTTTTTGTTTAAGATGTGGTCTGTGGCGTAGAGTATTTCCAGTGCCTCAGCGGCGCAGAGGTCACATGGTCTTTTATTTCCGTTATACGATCTAGCCCTAGCTAGGATCTCCCAGTGTAACTTATATTGGGTGTGGTTGTCTTTTAGACTCCAGATATAAGCTGAAAGTGACGTCATATTCCTTCTTAGAGGGTAACAAAAATAATGGGTATGCATGTAAAACGCTGCTTGAATCTATTGGCGGTTAACCCTATGAAGGCCCTACGGGACGTGGGTGTTACAACCTTACATTTGTAGACAATGCTACTAGAGAGGCATTTCCCGGATAGGGATATATATTTATATATATACATATATATATATATATATATATATATGTGTGCGAATGGAACGTCCTTTTAATATATTCAACATCAGTAAAAGATATTGAAAATGAAATTCAAGTCTTTAAGGGGTTTTATTTATGATAACATATAAAGGTATGGTAAATTACTCTCCTGTTGAATGTTCAACTTCTTCCTATCCATTGATATAAATATATATATATATATATATATATATATATATATATATATGCGTGTGTATATATATATATATATACATGTATATATATTATATGTATATGTGTGTGTGTGTATACGTGTGTGTAAGTGTGAATTCGATTCGTGACGGTGAATTGTGCCTTCAGCGAAGGGTTCTCCATTCTACGTATCTGGAAAAAAAATTAGCTGAATTCATAATTCAAAGAACCCGCCTTATCACACACCGGGTCACACTAAATACTCCTAAGATCTGTGGTAATTGTACATGTGCATATGGAATGCGTGTTAATTTCACGAGCATGCTGCTTCTTAGTCGAACAGGAAAACTCGGAGTCGATATTAACATTTGAAATATATGTCTATAAAAAATATTGTTTCCTACAATTTGTACATGCCAACAAATTTGGGGTAGAATTGAAGATGAATATATTGATCGCAGTAATTTAGAATTGCTTCATGTTATTTACTCTGGGATTATGAAAGCAATGTTGACTCTGGACCCTGGAATTTGAACTCCGTTAACGAAACCCCAGAGGGGACCAAAACAGAATAATGACAGAAAACTATAATGAGAAATAGAAATAGATGGTGAAAAATTTGAAAAAGTAAAAATGTTAGAATAATTTTTAAGAATAAATAAGAAAAGAAATTTTGAAAAAGAAGAATTAAGAATGATATATTAAGTAACTACCAAATGTTTCCGGGAAACAAGACGTCATTATCAGCAAGATTGGCTTTTGTAGAGACGTGGGGGAATGAGAACAGGAAGAAGCCTTCAAATGGCTCATACAAAAATAGAGCAACGAATTTCAAAGAAATGTAGTTGAGGAAAGGAAAGGAAAGCAAAAAGAATGAAAGAAAGACTCAGGAGAACCCTCAAATAAAAAAATGTATCAGGAACAATAAAAAAAGAAACAAAACAAACAAAATAGAATACAATAAATACAATAATCGAGTCAAATTAAACAGGAATGAAAAAAACCCTGAAAAAAAAAAATAAAGGGCTAACAAATTGTAAAATATAAATTTAACCAAAAATAAAAAAAATACAAAGGGGGGAAAACTGCGCAAAAATTATAACGAAAGCAGATGGTAAAATATATAATAAAGAAGGGAGATATTAACAAGAAAGGGAGGGAAGGAAGAGGAAAATGAAGAATGGGAACAGGAAAAAGAAATGGGAGGATGAAAAAGAAAAATTAAGAAAGGATGAAAGAAAGAAAAGCAGGACAAATGAAAAAATATAGCAGAGGGAAATAGTAGGATATATCTGTAAAGGGGTGGAGGGTTTAGGAAATGAGAGATCTCGAATAAAATGAATAAAAAACTAAACACGCAGAAGAGGGTCCTTAGGAATACGCCGATTCTTCTTTAATTTTCAGTCTGTTATGAGGAATTCTTCTTCTTCTTCTTCTTCTTCTTCTTCTTCTTCTTCTTCTTCTTCTTCTTCTTCTTCTTCATCTTCTTCTTCTTCTTCTTCTTCTTCTTCTTCTTCTTCTTCTTCTTCTTCTTCTTCTTCTTCTTCTTCTTCTTCTTCTTCTTCTTCTTCTTCTTCTTCTTCTTCTTCTTCTTCTTCTTCTTCATCGTCACCGTCATCACCAGACCTCCAACATCACGATCATTATAATTCTTACCATCATTATTTTCATAAACCTGATCCTGATCCTCATTTTTATAATCGATCTCGTCTTTAAATCCAGCATAGATTTACCTTTTATATCTAATCTTTTTGTTTTACTTTCGTAACTAAAAACCCGATGTTACATTGATCCTGCTGTTTATGGTTCAGAACTTGCACCATATTGCATCCCATTTATACGCTACATGCATTAGAGCAGCGAGTGTTTAAGTGATGTTGGCACAGAGACAATGCAATAAACCAATGGCAGGATGTAAACCGGCAGTCCAGCACTTTATTTCAATATACTGACTGTCTCTACAGACTCGCCCCGTTGCAAGTTTTTCAAAGAATATAAAGACAATTTATATAATGCCTAATCATTTCATCTTTGATGAAGAAAATAAAAGAAAAGAACATCGTATCTGGAAATAGAAATGTCTAGCAGAAGAATAGAAATAATAATAATAAGAAAAGATAGTGCCAAAATATTAAAAGAACAGACAGATATGCAATTAATATATATGTGGATAAAAATCAAATCAGATGAAATCAAATCATAAGAGACGGAAGGAATAAGGTTGTAAAAGAATTGAATGAAATATTTCCAATATTTACGACATTGGCAGCAGATCAGACAGGGAATGGTGAAACAAAGGTAGAAATTATGCTGATGACTAGAGATGGACAAAATAGCAAAACTACAAGAAGAAGAAGAACAACAGTAACAATAACGACAATAAAAATAATATGAGCAAAGAGACAACAATAAGGAATACAACAAGTGCAACGGCAATAACAGCAACGATAACCTAAATGACTGTATTGCAATGTTTCTTCATCTGTCTGACGCCAGTTGGATGAATCCAACAAAGAGAGAGATGGGGAGGTAGAATGGAAGAAAGAGCGGAGAGAGGAGAGAGGAGCATAGATAGACAGAAAGAGAAAATACAATATGCCAAAAAAAGTCAATTGAAAGAACAATCATGGAAATATGGCAAACATTAGGATAGTGGAATAAGTTGTCACTTTCAAAGACAAAATCAGGAATGACCATATAGTTGTGACACTATTGATTTCTAATATTGGCAGAGGTCCACAACATTTGAGGGTGAAAGATGTTGAGGAATATATCTAACTTACACGTGTCTAGTTATATTACTTGGACTAGTAGTTCTTTGAAGGGAGTTTGAACACGGAAATGAAACAATAGATGGTAATTTTCATTCCGGCATCGAGATTTCAACTCAGAACCTAAACAGTGTAATAGAAGGACGAAAAATAGACAAAAGAAAAGTACAATTACTAAGAGAAAGGAATTTTAACTCAGAAGATAGATGGTTGTACCTACGGGTTGCATAGTATTTGGAACAGCGGTTTACGAATCATAATTGTCATAGTCGTAAATTCGACGATTACTAAATTACTAGATCTAATATATGGTATTTGTAAAAGACTGCCGAAACTGTACCGTATCTCTTCTACGAGCTTTATAAACCAATACACACACACACACACACACACACACACACACACACACACACACACACACACACACACACACACACACACACACACACACACACATTCATATATATTTATATATATATATTTATATACATATATATACAGAGAGAAAGAGAGAGAGAGAGTGAGTTAGATAAATAAATATATATATATATTTATATATATGTATAGCTAGAATGATAGATATAACGTGTGTATGAAGAAAGGTGTAGAGTTACAAGGATAAAGGATGGGGGGTATGACTGATTATATTTATGTGATCACATATTGCATGAATGAAGTGCCAGGGTGTATATCTAAAGATGTAACACAATTTGTGGAGAAAGAGGTAATGATGCACTGATGTGTACGGTGAAGTACATGTCATACATTGATAGAGGGAGTGTATTGAGGCAAAGTCAACAGAGGACAAAATGGTACGGGAGTGAAGTGACAGGAAGAGATTCGTGTGAATAGTGTGGCTATATCTTAGTTCAATTGGTGTATTAATTTATAAAGTAGATGAGAGGGGTGTTACACGTATAATAACATGTATCTATCTATATACGCATGTGGCTTACATATGCGTGCCAGTAGTGGTGTCATGGTGTCTGTTACAGTGTGATTTGATATACATCAAATAGATTTACTTCTAAACAACTTCTGCACAGGAACATTGCGGAGGCGGGTGTGATTGCATGTTGTGTTGAACTTGATCTGTGCAATATATTCCTAATTGAAAGATGCATATAAAATCAGGCTAAAGCACCACTTCACCTTTCTACAGCACTCTATCTCTCATTTCTTTCTTAGTTCCCCCACCCTCCTCATAGACATCAAATGCAGACACAGATGTTAACACTATATATATTGAAAGGATAACAAGGACGATTGGTTACTCTTTCAATACATTTATTGGTAGGTGACGTGCGTTTTGCCACTGATCAGTGGCGAAACTCGCGTCACCTACCAATAAATGTAATGAAGGAGTAACCAATCGTCTTGTTATCCTTTCAATATATTACACTTTGTATTGCTCTTCACCTCGACACAGAAGTGAAATTAAACATCGAGTGCTCACCCGGGTGAACCTGCAGTAGCTCTAAGTTACACTCCCTATATATATATATATATATATATATATATATATATATATATATATATATATATATATATATATATACATATACAGATATGTATATATATATACATATACACATATATGCATTACACACACATGTATATATATATATATGGAGGAAGTTATAGTTCACTTGAAGCATTGTGTAATGAGGTATAAAAGTGTGTATATGTATAATAAAGCCAAAACAATGCAGGTATGGATGTAGAATAAAGAATGCAAATGCAAAAGATATTGTTGACAAATTAGTCTTTTACCTTAGTTTATTTAAATGTCCTTAATTTTCGAGATAATATCTCTTCTTCGGAGGGAAGTAAAGCGGTTAAGCCAGTGTTCTAAATAGCTTGCCAATTCATACTGACAGGAAATGGTCAGCATGAATTGGCAAGATATTTAGAACACTGGTTTAACCGCTTTGCTTCCCTCCGAAGAAGAGATATTATCTCGAAAATTAAGGACATTTTAAAAATCTAAGGTAAAAGACTAATTGTCAACAATATCTTTTGCATTTGCATTCTTTTTTCTATGTCCATACCTGCATTGTTTTGGCTTTATTATACACATACAAACGTTCATATATATATATATATATATATATAATTTTCTCCTAGTTTATTTTACACCTAATTCTGTTTAATTGACTGTATCTGGGCGATTACGCTGTCGAAATATTCGATAAATATTCCGTCGCGGCTGACGCGAAGGGCTAGTTTCGGTTATTTGTAGGAGATTTCTTCATAGAAGCCTTATTCTTATAGCCTGGTCTATTCGATTTTTTATATAGTTAATTATGCTAATTGGGAGAGGAAATTATATATATTTCATCTGGTGATTCTATAGACATGTTTTATGATATATAGCTCTGATTATTTAATTTATTATCTTTTCATTGAGCCACAAAGTGACCCGTTGCAAAACACGTTTATGTATGTATGTATATATATATATATATATATATATATATATATATATATATATATATATATATATATATATATATATATATATATATATATACATATATATATATATATTTAACCATCGTCTCAGTATGTTTGGCCTTTTAACTTGTGTTGTAGCTCTAGTTCACTAGCTTCTTCTATGGAGCGTTTGCCACACATCTCGGAAGTTGTTTTACGCTAATTTCCAATAGCCGAAATACTATTCTCGCTAATTTATATTTATATTTATATATATATATATATATAATATATATTCTTTTGTTTGACCTGTTTAGCTTGCTTCGTTTTTTTGGCTTAGGTGTCTGATGGCTTCTTGACCGCCATGCTATAATATAAATCTAGCGGCCTAATTGACAGTGTAGTTAGAGCGCCGGAAAAACCCTTTGTATAATTTATTGCAACTCTCATGGTGTGGATTGGCAGTATCAGTAGAGGGTCGGACGCCATGCTTTGCCGCATAGAGTTACGACCCTTTCCATTCTGAGTTCAAATCCCGCCGAGGTTAACTTTGCCTTTCATCCGTACGGGGTCGATAAAATAAAGAACCAGTCATGCACAGGGGTCGATTTAATCGACCCCCCCCCCAATAACTGGCCTTGTGCCTATCAAGGAAACCATTATTTATTGCCACTCTCTGCACTAAGGGTTTCTAAACTCACCGATGTCAACAGTGCTCTTCATATTTTCGTTATAGTTGAAAAATGTACTAACGTGGTAGTTGTTCGATTCTTCATCTTCAGTTTTTCCAGTTCCTCTCTGGAAGAAATCGACAGCCTGCAGGAGAAGGATGGGCTCCCTCCGGATTAAACGCCTAAGGATATGTTAATATGGCGCCTATTCTAATTCGGCAGGAGATACAAGTCCATACATACTTAATATAAAATTTAAGAAAAAAAAAATCATTACGGTTTCATCACAAATAGTTAAATCTCCCCACATTTCTGAGCGCTGACCGCACATTATATACTTTCCAAGGATATTTCCCGTGGCTATCTTTTCAGTGGGATAATCGATCAAGGAAGTACATGCCAAACTTCAAACCTCCAGTTGTCACGTTTGATAGCTGGTTCAAAGATATTTGCTATTGGCGATACTTTCCTCATTTTCCTAAAGTAAACATATATAAGTGTAACCTATTTTAATACAACAATACAGCATGATCAATTTGGTGTAATCGATAACGTAGTCGCTCTAAATATTAAAGATTCGATGTATTTGTCATATTATAGTGCATTGGAACGTATTTTTTACATACTATTCTTTGTCTCCCCTTCTCTCTCTCTTTCTCCCTATCTCCCTCGCTTTCTCTCTCCCCGTTTCTCTCTCTATATATATATATGTATATATATATATATAAATATATATATATGTATATATATATATGTATATATATATATATATATATATATATATATATGAATGAAGTAATTCCGTCGGAAAGGTACATGAAAAAAGAGTGCTCTATGTAGGCTACAGAGCTTATTAGTTATGTAATAAACAGCATAAGATAATTATTTCATTTACCATATTTAATAAAAACACCATGTTTTATTCATTCTGACGACTGAAAACAGATATATCTGCTTTCAAGAAACCACTGGTAAATGAAATAATTATCTTATGTTGTTTATTACATAACTATATATATATATATATATATATACACAGATATAATTTAGCGTGAATCGCATTTCAGCGGGTAGAAATTAGCGAAACGCAACTTCAATAATGTGCAGACAAGCGCTCCATGCATATGAAGAGGATAGCAGAGCTATAAACATAAGTTAAAATGGTCATACACGCTGAGACGATGGTTAAGAAGCCATAGCCACCATAGCCAAAAAAGCGAACAAGCTAAACGTGTCAAACAAAATGAGATATGATTGAAATAGTTACCCGGACCCTCGGGGAAGATATAATACTCCGAAATTTGGGTTTCTGCAACACCTAAATCAATAATACTGTCTGCTTATACAAATAAAAATAAGCTTTTGGTATAATGATCGAACAAGGCATCACTTTCTCAACGGGTTTTTGTTCATCATTTTTCGGCGGAATCTCTCAGGTTGTGAAAGCACATGTGAGATTCTAAGGGGAGAAAACCCCTATTGGCGAGGGAATTCAGCATGTGTAGTTATTGCAAACATTTGCAAAAACCGCACAAAACGAATAAGCTCTCTACCGAGTTGTTTTTAAAATAAACTTAAGCGATTAATCGGTCAATAAAATTAATATATATATATATATATATATATATATATATATATATATATATATATATATATATATATATATATATACTTCAAAAGGACAAACAAAAGTCGGAGTCAATGGTACATAGTGTTATTAGCTCACGCTTGGTGACAGTGGAGTCGGTACACGACGTTTCGGACATAAGCCCTCCATCAGGGAAGTAGGGAGGAAATCCGAGAGCAAATGAGCTTAAAAATAGGTAAAACATGAAAGGACGGGAAAAAGAGAGATAAAAATAAACATCAAAGCCAAAATAAATAAAAACCGAATTAAAACAAAGTGAAACTGAAGTGGTGGAATGGTTGTACGGATCTGGGATGGCAAGAGTGTGGTAGTGTGTAAGAGGTGGGATCGCAGAAAGTAAGTTCTGTGCGTGTATGTGTAGAGGTAACTGATCATGTGTATATGTGCATGCAAGCGTGAGAGTCTGGGAGAAAGCGACAGTATGTGTATGTGAATGGCGATGAGGAAGTGAAATGGTAGTGCGACGTGCGCAACCGGAAATGTTCAAGTCGAATGAGTGGGAGGAGAGGGTGGAGAGGGTGATTATGGCAGGGTAGTGAGTGATAGGGAGAGGAGGAGGTGATGCCTGCAAAAGAGAGGTTGGTGGGTGAGAGAGATATTGGTACTACTATGTGTGCGTGAGGGTAATAGATGTGTATACAGGCAGGTATATGTGGGTGAGAGAAGCAGTCAGTCGGGGGATAAAAGAAGAAACGTGGAGAGCTGAAACCGAGGTGGGGTCGGGGGTGCATGTCTGTCTATAATTGGAAGATGGTGCGTTGTTCAGCTCTAAGTCGGGCGTCGGGGGTTCCAGGGGACACAATCAGGTCATGGATAGTCAAGTTGCGAGTGGAGTGTCCAGCTGAGCAAAAGTCTCAGGCGATGGGGGAACACGCACCATGGCGGATGTCACGGAGGTGCTCGGCGAACCAGTCAGCCTGACGGGGCCCGGTCTGTCCGACGTAGATCGCGCCGCACTCCATGATGTGGAATCCGTAGACAAGACTGGAGGAGATGCAGCGAGAGTAATGCCGGACTGAGAGGGAGTGGCTATTGGGGCTCTGGAAGGTAGTGGTGTTGGTGCCGAGAGGGGCATATGTGGCAGCGGTGTCGGGAGCATGGAAAAATCCGGGGGAGGACGGGCGTTAGGGTGTAAGGAGCTGC
This sequence comes from Eledone cirrhosa, assembly GCA_964016885.1. Taxonomy (NCBI): domain Eukaryota; kingdom Metazoa; phylum Mollusca; class Cephalopoda; order Octopoda; family Eledonidae; genus Eledone; species Eledone cirrhosa. The sequence continues at coordinate 99,261,681 of OZ024742.1, read as the reverse complement.
GGACGAGGAGGTTGTGGAAGTTGCGGAAGCTGCGTACGCGTTTGAAGGAGGGGAGGGGTGGAAGTCTGAAGATAGGGAAGGTGGAGGGGTTCAACTGGAGGCGTCGCAAGAATCGAAGGATGGTTCGTTGTAGGGTGGTGGGGTGGTAGGTGAAAGGAAAGGGAGACGGTGTGCAGCGGAGGGTGCGGGCGCAAGTGAGAGCGGCATGGACGAGGGAGAGGTAACTCCTCCGGGTGAAATGACGGACTAGAGAAAGGGCCTGGGTCTCAAAATCCGCATCTCGGCTGGAAAGGCGTCGGATCCGGAGAAGTTGGGAGTAGGGAATGGAGTGTTTTGTGTAAGTGGTCTGGGATGAGGTAAAGTCGAAGTAGGAGAGGTAGTCCATGGGTTTCAAGAAAGCGGAGGTGATGAGTAAGTGGTGGGAGGGGTCGATGGCGAATGAGATATCCAAGAAGTGGACGGAGGTGTTGGAGAGGGAGGTGGTGAAGTTGAGGGAGGGATGGAAGGAGCATAGGAAGGAGAGAAAGGAGCCGAATGTTAAAGTGTGGGTAAGTGTATCTATTTGAGATCTGTTAAATATGTATGTCTAAGATGTGTATGTTATGTCCTGGGAGGAAAATGTCCAGAAGCATATATCACTTTTTGCACATTCACATGCGTGTGTGTTTGTGTATATCTGAGCATGTGTATGTGTGTATGTGTGTTTGTGTGCTTGTGCGTGTCAGAGTGTCTGAGACAATATGTACATGGGCTTAAATACCTAGAAGCTATTGTAATTGCCAGCAGATTCAGAAATATTAGCGAGCTGCACATGCAATTAAGTCATTATTAAAATTATAGCTTTTAAAGTCAGGGAACATGGTGTGTTTACTGTGTATTCTGAGCGTTTTGTTTACGGATTAAGTCAATTAACTTATTTGCATACATAGATAAACGCACACATATATATATATATATATATATATATATATACATACACACTTACATACGTGGATACACACACACACGCACCCACACACACACATATATATATATATATATAAACGTATATATGAATATATATATATTCTCTCTCTCTCTCTCTCTCTCTCTCTCTCTCTCTCTATATATATATATATATATATATATATATATGTATATATATATGTGTGTGTGTGTGTATGTGTGTGTGTGTGTGTGTGTATTTAATAGCAGTTGTGGAGAAGGGCTTATTAATAAGAAGTCGGGGAATGATCTCCCAGAACAATTTATTTGCTGATTTGAAGTCAGATTTCAGCTTAACCCCCAAATCGTCCCATGTTTTATCTTCGGACGCCTTTACATTCTCTGCTGCGATTCTCCGTGCCCGCTTCTACCGCACAATATGGGCAACTGGCCAGAAGGACAGAATGTCTCTGGAAAGAATTGCTGTACAGATTTTACTGGCAAAACCAACCGGCAAGAGACGTAAGTGTAGACCCTGAGCAAGATGGATGGGTAACATGCATGAGCTTGGATGGTCATGCTTGGGGATCCAGCCGGATCAGTTAGAGACGGTTGTTTCTGACAGGACCCGCCGGAGGGAATGTTTCAGGAATTTTGCCCCCACGATCCTCTCAGTAATATGTGGTTGGTGAAGAAGAAGAAGAAGAAGAAGAAGAAGAAGAAGAAGAAGAAGAAGAAGAAGAAGAAGAAGAAGAAGAAGAAGAAGAAGAAGAAGAAGAATATATATATATATATATATATATATATATATATATATATATATAATTAATAAAAATAATGAATAAAAACAAAGAAAACAGTTCCTTATATTATAAAAATTCATCATTTCATAATCGTTTCTAGGATATATATGTGTGTGTTGGTATGTATATCATATAGATCTATGTAAAAGTTTTACAAACTATCAGAGGGAATATACATACCTACACACATATATGCTGTCTTCAGAAATAATATATATGTGTAGGTATGTATATTCCCTCTGATAGTTTGTAAAACTTTTACATAGATCTATATGATATACATACCAACACACACATATATATACTAGAAACGATCGTAAAATGATGAGTTTTTAATATAAGGAACTGATTCTTTGTTTTTATTCATTATTTTTATTAATTTATCTTGACTCTGTTTTCCTGTGTTTTTCATCGAAAGTTTTGAATACATCTTCTCTTTTCATGATATTTGGATTACATTGAGTTCTTCATACGGATTGGACACTACCGTATATTTTGGTAGATTTATCTACATATATATATATATATATATATTTCGTTTCTGAATTTGTTTAGCAAGATTCTTTATCTGAAATCGTGTGTTGAAACCGATATTGTTATACTTTGGGAGGGTCATGTTGCCAATAAGAAACACACGCACCAGTTGCTTTC
>OZ024742.1:99236803-99249303 GCA_964016885.1 Eledone cirrhosa | reverse complement strand
GGGTCGGACGCCATGCTTTGACGCAAAGTGTTACGTCCTTTTACGATCTGAGTTCAAATCCCGCCGAGGTTAACTTTGCCTTTCATCCTTACGGGGTCGATAAATTAAAATACCAGTAATGTACTGGGTAATTGCTGGCCTTGTGCCAAAAGTAGAAACAATTATTATAAATATACTCCGAAATATGCAGACCTGCATGTATACTTGGCTTGACTAACAAATCTAAACTAAACGAAATATCCTGCGTACACTAGCGTCGGTTGTTTAACTAACACATATTATACTAAGTATAAATATATATATATATATGTGAGTGTGTGTGTGTGTGTGAATATGTGCGAGTGTGTTGGTGTGTGCGTGTGCGTGTTTGTGTGTGTATATACGAGCGTTAATTTGTCTGTCAGTTCGTGTATTTGTGTGAGATTGTCTTTATATGTGCGTGTGTGTGCATACTTCCAGATGTTATGCATATATGAGACGAAATTTCGACTGATGAACGTCAGGTACCCTGCATCACAACAGGCGTCTCTTAATAAAGCTTTAACATATTCCATTGATACGAAGAATCGTTACTTTGATTGTTTCCAATTGTAATACAAGACACCATTTTCTTGATAGGCATTTTGTATAGGATTCAATTCCATCCGTGTAAATGCTATTCAGCTACATTAGTTCTCTTGTATTACCTTTCTATACAGTTGGTAGCAATCATTATATGAAAGCAATACCTGCATTTCATTATGCTAAAGACAATACTTGTGTTTCAGATAACGCTATAATTGATACCTGCATTTGACTAACAAATCTAAACTAAGCGAAATATATTGCCGTTTATTCTAAAGAACGATTTGTGGAGAATATCAATATATTCCATATTCATTAATATTCCCAGTGGCTGTAGTAACTGCTCGTGGGTGTCAGAATTACGGAATCGAGGAAAATGCCTTGCAACTTTAATTACGTTCGTTTATGTTCGGCGTTCTAATCGCAATATAGGAGACATTTTCTCATATTTTGGGGATGTTATTAATAAAAGTGAAGGTCAAATCTGCCGATTTACTTCTCTACACTAAAGTTTATCTCCTTACTTGTCCAAGTGTCATGTACCATTGTTGGCCCTCCGTTGAATCAATGATGTAAGTTGAGGTTTTTTTGATCAACTAAATAGACTGATCGTGAAATTTACGTGCAAGTGGCCCATCATTCCACACATATTTGCTCACTTAGCGCAAATTTCAGAGTTATTAGGCTTGAGGCATGTGTGGGAAGGGTGGCACTATGAATGTACTGAAGCAGCGATCAATAACAATTTTTATCAATGAGTAAATGGGCTTCCTGAGTAACGAACGTGACTCAACCAGCCGCGTGAATTAAATGATGCGTACACTTACAATAGTTTCAAACACACCTTTTACGCTTACTATCATTTAAAACGCATGCTGTGAATTAGATATATATTTTCTATATTTGTCTCAATTTCAGTATATCTTCCATTATTATTCATCGTAGATTGGCAGTATCGTAAATCGGTAGATTGGCAGTATCGGTCAGACGCCATGCTTTCCAGCATATTTATGTCCTTTACGGACTGAGTTCAAATCCCGCCGAGGTTAACTTTGCCTTTCATCCTTACGGGGTCGATAAAATAAAGTACCAGTAATGTACTGATAATTGCAGGCCTTGTGCCAACAAGTAGAAACAATTATTATTCATCGTAACACTTAGCCAAGTATTCGCCCTCCAATAGTTTCTTGAAATGATTTACTTAGTACCATCATTGTACTTAATCCTCTAGATCTGCAGGCATCTAATCCATACAAATGGCTAATCTGATTTATGTGTATACAGACAGAAGAAGCAAACCTGGCAAATTATTGAAGTTATCATCAACAATTGGTTAGCGGTTCGACAATAAGACATCGATAAATTAGAAGCGATACCAATAAGAAAGGATTGAATATAATACTTGATAGGCAATTTCAGATCCTGACTACAATATTATGACTAAAACCATTATACGAAATATATATATATAATTATACAATTTATACATATATATACACACACATACGCACACATATATATGTATGTATACATATATATAAACATATGTATGCATATATATATATGTGTATATATATATATATATATATATATATATATATATATATATATATATATATATATATATATATATACACGAATACATACATCTATACATATCTGACCTTGATCTCTGCTTTTGCTTTTTCTGTCGGGGTAGGCGAACAGAGCACTGACAATAATAGTTATACTGTACATCATACAAGAATTATTCTCATTTCTAACATATTTCATTCTTGTCTCGATTTTCAAAAAGTCTACATTTTGTATTTATATCAATGTATTTTAGTCTACTTATACACTCTTTTTTTTATCTCCATCGTACTATTCTTCTTCCATTTTGTATTCAGATAACCTATTGAAATGCTTTTAAGAATTTCTCATATTCTATACCATTATTTCCCACTACGCGCGTCTGTCTATCACTTTCACTGTTCAATGGTAAGGATATATATCTGTATGTCTCTCTCTCTTTCTCGCTCTCTCCCCCCTCTCTCCCCCCCCCCCTCTCTCTCTCTCTCTCTATATATATATATATATATATATATATATATATATATATATGCATATAAATATATATATATGCATATAAATATATATATATATATATATATATATATATATATATATATATATATATATATATATATATATGCATATATATACATATATATGCATATATGTATATATATATATACATGCATATATATATAATTACTTCTCTAAAAACCTAGCATTTCGAGCCACTTTTTCCATATAAAACAGAAGTAACATTCAAAGACCAACCAGATGGGAGAAAAACCACAAACCATCCATCTCATTTCTACTTTTGAAAAGTAGAAGAACTGCGAAACCGGTAAAGGAACCAAATAAATATATATTAAAAAAAAAAGACTACAGTTATATTTTCGATTTCATCTTTTTTCCTTATACTTTCACTCGTGTAGGACACATCGGTTACTTTTCATTTTGTAAAAAAACATCACTTCCTAATATATATATGTATTTAATATATCTATGTATTTAATATATATATGTATTTATTTATTTATATATACATATATTTTCAGAAGATCCCATTAAGGGAGAAAGCAGCGATTCTTTGCTTAAACTTTAATCTGTTATTTTAATATATATATATATTAGAAAGTGAGGTTTTTTTACAAGATGAAAAATAACCGAGGTGTCCTACACGAATGAACGTATAAAGAAAATAAGATGAAATCGAAAATGCAACTGGAGACTTATTTAAATATATATATATATATTTATTTGGTTCTTTTACCGGTTTCGCAGTTCTTCTGCTTTTCAAAAGTAGAGTTGAGATGGAGGGTCTGTGGTTTTTCTCACATCTGGTTGTTCTCTGAATGGGACTTGTTTTATATGGAAAAAGTGACTCGAAATGCCAGGTTTTTCGAGAAGTAATTTGATTGGTTGGTCAATAATTATAATGAATTTCGCGCCAGTTCGCGTTACAAAGTTCTTCAAGCAGGGGGGGGGGGGGTGTCACAGGTTGTTTTTTCATATATGAGTGTTTGAATTTCTCTTTACTTAAAAAAAGGGGGCTCACGAAGGCTTTTTTTTAATAAACGTAATTTGATTGGTTATAAATGAAATTATGGCTGTCACGTGAACAAGTTTTCATTAAATTTTCGCGCCCTTATTTGGAAATCTATTCTGTAACCTTTTTAGAGAATTTTATGCAAGTAAAAGATAATGGTCAAGAGAAATTGGATGTGAGAATTTTTCTGTTTCAGTGAATATGGTTAGTTCGCTGGGGTGTCAGAATTCAGATTTTCTATTGAATAAAGAAAGTAAAGATATGTATGTTTATTTGTGTGCTTGTGTGTGTGTGTGTGTGTGTTGTGTTTTTGAATTTCTTTTTACTTAAAAAAGGGGGGGGGGGGGCTCACGAAGGCATAATTTAATAAACATAATTTGATTGGTTAAAAATGAAATTATGGCTGTCACGTGAAAAACTTTTCATTAAATTTTCGCGTATATATGTGTGTAGGAAAGTGATTCTATTATTAGAAATGGGGGAGGGAGTTGTGTGTGTGGGGGCGGGGGTTGTTATGTGTGTGGGAGTATGGTTAGCATGTTAAGATGAAGAGAATATATATATATATATTGTGTGTGTGTGTGTGTGTAGGAAAATGATTCCTTTAGTAGGAATATTTTTGAATGAACATATTTTCCTTACATGTTCGTATTTGTTCTGTTGTATTGTCAGTGCAAACGTATGTTAAGGTTTATTTAGTTCGGGTTTTTATTTTCTAAAGTAGAAGGTGTTATGTGACTGTGTATGTGTCTGTTTGGATGGTTACATGTTATGGTGTTGACATAATGTATATTAAGCCATATTTAATGCTGGTCTATATTTTTGAATAAACATATTTTCCTTATTTATTCGTATTTGTTTTGTTGTATTGTTAGCGCAAAGGGAAAATAGGAAGACTTGGAATTTGGGTGTCTTATTACTTGCGCATATGTCTAGATATGCGCTTAGTGGTATCTGTCTCGTGGTTGGATCTCGTAATTGTTGGCGATGAACTGTCATTCTGTTTCTGAGTGTGAGTTTAGTTTGTCCTATAAAATCTTCATTGCATCCTTTACATTTAATGGCATAAAGTAGATTTTCTGATGAGCAAGTGAAGTGATTTTTTACTGTAAAATTTTGTCCTGATTTTGTCCTGATGTATACGCGTTGCATTCAATGAGGTGAGTGCAGGTTCCACAATTAGAGCGACCACATTTTTTGACAGTTGGTTGTGGGTTTGTGGTAGGTAATTTGGGATTGGTGAGTAATGTTTTCAGTGATTTCGGTTGTCTTTTGCTTTTGATTATTTTGTGTGTTTCAAGGGCTTTTGTCATTCTTGGGTTTTGGTTTAGTAGTGGGATGTTCTTGTGAATAGTGTTGTAAGCTTCCGCATTTCTTGGGTTGTGTGTTGAGATATATGATAGAATATTGGACGTACCTTGAATTTGTTTCTGTTTTCGTAATTCATCAATGCCTATTGCTTTAGCCCTTTCTATTCCATTATTTATTAGTAATGGTGGGTACTGTCTTTCGAGTAGAATTTCCTTTAATTCTTGAAGTCTTTTATTTTGTGTTTCATAATTGGAGACAATTGTGCAAATTCTTCTTGCTAGGTTAAAAAGAATGTTCGTCTTCGTGTGCTTTGGATGGTTGGAGGTGAATAGCAGGTATTGTTTGGAATCTGTTGGTTTGTAGTGTATGTCAGTTTCAATATTTGTGTCTTTTTTTAAGATTAAGATGTCCAGAAATGGGAGTTGATCTTGGTTGTATTCCATTGTGAATTGGATGTGGTTATTGATGCTGTTTATTAAGTTTTTGAAATCCTTCAGTTGGTCGAATGTGTGGGACCAAAGAATGAGACAATCATCCAAGTAGCGTTTCCAATTGTCTGATAAATATTTGTGGAAGTTCAATCCGTATTTTGATTTGGACTGTTCATATATCTGGACTTCTAAGTATGCCATGACTAAGTTGACATAAGTTGGAGCGGTTTTTGTACCCATCGCAGTCCCCGATATTTGCTTGTAAGTACTGCCATCGAAATCAAAAAAGTTGTTCTGTAAGATGAATTTTAATCCCTCGGTGATGAAGCTTTTTTCTATTCTGTCAGGTATCTCATTGGGATATTTCTCTAGCCAGAATCCGATTGCTTCTAGTCCGTATTGGTGTGGGATCGTTGTGTAGAGATTCACTACATCGAAAGACACAATAATAGTATCGTTGTTGACATGCTTGGGGAGGGGGTTTAAGAGGTCCAGATCGTCTCTTACAAGGCTTGGTATGTGTTTGAGAATTGGTTTTAGTAGTATGTCTATAAAGTCGCTCAGTCTGTGTGTTTCACATTGTGGGCCCGCTACAATTGGTCTTAATTTAAGGTCTGTGGGGTATTGTGTGTTCACGCAGGCTGCGGTGGATTGTTTACAGGCATCGTTAATTATTTTACACTTGTGATTTTTCGGAAGTCCGTAAAGGTTGCTGGTTTTGTATTCAAAATGTGTTAAATAATCGCGTTCCTTTTTAGTTAGATCTTCCTGGTATCGATAAATCAGTGTGTTTAATCTGGTCATTGTTTTTGATTGCTGGTAGTTTTTTACTCTTTCATAGTAATTAGTATTTTGTAAGAGAGAGAACATAGAGTTTTTATATTTTTCAGCCTCCATAATGACAACTGTACTTCCCTTGTCCGCTTCCTTAATTATAATGTCCGTATTGTTTTTTAGTTCATGGATAATCTCCCATTCCCTTCGACTCGTGTTGGGTTTGGGTTTAGGTTACGGTAGTTCATGGTATGGGAAAGTAGCTATGTGGTCACAAAATTTGTCCAGAACTCTGTTTCTACCTTTTGTTGGGTTGTATCTGCTTTTATTCCGTACAATTGATTCGTCGTTATTCTCCTTGTAAAAGAATTCCTCTGTGAGACGTAATTTTCTACAGAAGTGTGAGATATCGTCATTTATGTCATTGGGATTAGAGTATTGTGGTGTTGGTGTACATTTCAGTCCTTTGGAGAGAATGTTTACTTGTTGGGCTGAGAGGTTTTCCATATAAAACAAGTAACATTCAGAGACCAACCAGATGTGAGAAAAACCACAGATCCTCCATCTCAACTCTACTTTTGAAAGGCAGAAGAACTGCGAAACACCGGTAAAAGAAGCAAATAAATATATATATTTAAAAAAATAAAACTCCAGTTGCATTTTCGATTTCATCTTTCTCTCTCTCTCTCTCTCTCTCTCTCTATATATATATATATATATATATATACACACACATATATATATATATATATATATATATATATATATATATATATATATATATATATATATATATATATATATATATCTATCTAAGGCGGGTAAAATTCCCGAGATCCATGGACGAGTTCTCTCCAGCGGTCTCTGTCCCTCATTATCGCTGCCATATCCTGCATCTCCAACATGGACACACTAGAAGAGGAAGACCAAGGTTAACATATGTTGATGCCCTAAGGACAGACACTGGTCTGTTGGATATATATATATACACATATATATATATATATATATATATATATATATATATATATATATATATATGTATATATATATATAATAAAATAAAACAAGGGCGAGTGGTTCCTACTTCATTACGTTAATTGGTTGGTGACGTGCATTTCAGCACTGATCAGCTCACGGTTCGATCTGTATGGATCTAGCACGATTCTGTAGTCAACGGCTCGTCAGACTCTTTTGGTGGTAATGATAAAGTGAGTATACATGGCGAACGCGAAAGTCTGATATTCATATACACCCCCTGGATGTATATAAATATATATATATATACACATATAATATATATCTATATATATAAATATATATATATATATATATATATATATATATATATATATATATATATACATAATATATAAATATATACATAATATATAAATATATATATATATATGATAAATATATATATAATATATAAATAAATATATATATATGATAAATATATATATAATATATAAATAAATATATATATATATATATATATATATATATATATAAAAATATTAATAAAATAGATGTTCTTTTGATCAATTACATTTTATTATACATATATCGGATGTACAACAGTACGTCCTCATCAGACAAAATATAATGATACATGACATACCCTGAGATGTTAAATGGTTAAGATTTAATCAAGGTAGTGATTAACCCACGAGAAAATTTTACTTATATTGCCCAATTATGAGAAAATGCGAAAATGTAATAAATTCATTAGAGAATGTGTGAGTAAGAAAAAACGTTGCTTACTGTAACTGTTCTAAAGGTTTTAAAATGTATGATACTACGATGTATCTAGGAAAACGTCTCATGAATCTTAACAGCCAGTGATAGGCAATGGAAAAGGATTTATAAAGAGGGAAAGATAAAGGGTGGGTGGGGTGCGGTGATATATGCAGACGGAGATTTTTTCAGAAAGTTAAACGGTTAAATTTGAAAATATTTAATTTATAATATTAGGGTAAAGACTCCAGATTTCAGGATTATTTGTTGGTTATTTATATATTACTTTTATAAATTCGATAAGTGTGTTATCATTTCTAAACTTCTGAATTTTATGAGGGTAACATTTAAAGGATTTAGCTGGCACATAAAGAATGAAATATTATACTGTTGATTATTTACCTAAATTTAAACTTTAACAAAGGTACCAACATATTAGGTATGTAAAGCTTTTGAAGTACTTATTGTTATAAATATTTAAATAACTATTATGTATATAGGTATATATTAATGAGCCAGTATGTTTAAGGTAAATAATAACGACGAAGATAAAAATAAAATAAGATAATAGATTGAAGCATGTTAAGGATAAATGTACACTGGGTTTAAATGTACTAATTATTCTTCAACCAAGATATCAACATATTATTAGATATAGGGAGGCATATATATAGATATATATTAGGTATTATGAGTGTAGTATACTTTAGGTAAATGATAACAGTTATAATTTTATAAAGTAGCGTTCACCGTGTTACATTTAAATACATATATATATAAGAAAAACAATAATGAGTGCATGGATAATTCAGAGTTCAGAATAATGTCTATAATAATTTTTAGTTTGGATATTTTCTCTATATTTGAATCATATATATAGAAATATGGTAGGTATATTTAAAAATATTTAAAAATATTTAAAAATATATAAAATATAATATATAACTACATACATATTATAATACATTATATTATAAATAAGAGATCAAAAGCGCAGCAAAAAGTCACATTTATATATAAGTTTGAATCTGTCTTAAAGTTTAGATTTTATAGTGCAGTAAATATATTTAAAAGAAATATATGCATATACTATATTATATTATACTATAATTAAGAGATCAAAAACTCATTAAAAATTCACAGTTATAGATAAGTTTCATAAACATTTATGGATTGGGTATTAAACTAAAATTTAAAAGAGATAAAAAATGTATTAAAAATTCACAGTTATATATAAATTCCGTAAATATGTAAGGATTAGGTATTATACTAAATTATAAGCATAGATAGGAAGATAGATAGAGAAATAAAGAAATAAAGAAATTATGGTATTGATCAAAGTTAACAAAATAATGTTGTGTGTATCAATGTTTAGGCATGTTATTGAACAAGTGTCATTCATTCGAGAGTTGTTTCTTCTATAGATAGCTATACAATAAAGTAATATTAAAGGGCATTAATGTTTTTCACTGTTGATTATATATTCCTGGTAACCGAGTTATTATTGGTTTGGTGTTGTTGCTTCTTATTTTCTCGTTTTATGTGAGGCTAAAAAAGTGGACGTAGCTTTATTGAGGCAACTAGAGAATAATTCACTTTTTTGTTAATTAGGGTCTCATAGTTATTAATAATCAACAGGGTCTCCATTGTACAGACCGGGCAGTTATTTGATATACTAGAGTTGCGATAAATTCCACAGTTCCGAAGATTTGTCCAAAGAATGGAGTATTTTAAATTCTTCTCTTTTAATGACCATATGAGCTGTGATAAAGACGTGGATGATTTCCTCTTAGAGTGCGAGAATGAGCATTTATGGTTCGCAAAAGGAGCTTTGAATGTAGACGAGGTCGAACCAATGTGGTTGTATGTTTTGTGATCAGTTTTTACGGTGCATTTATAAACCAAATTACTATCTAAACAATTATTTTGCAAAGGGCAATTAGTTTTATTTCTACAATTACATTTTGGTTTAGTATACTTTATGTTAACTCTATTATTATGATCATTATGCTGGTTTGGTTTTAGGATTTTGGCGTTTAATTTGGCGATGTTTTGGGGCATGTTACTGGTTGTAGAATTTGAGAATTTAATGGTATGTATATTAAAAATGGAATGGTATTTATGTTGAGTACGGAAAGAGGTGTCAAGAGCTTTAAAGAATAATTTTGCAAGTGGTGTTTTAACTGCGACCGAAGCAGGGGTGCAAACCATATGACTGGTTTAGATCTAGTTCGTATTCTCAATTTATTTAGCGCAGGTGTGTTTGAATTATAATTATTATAGTTTCTCTTATATATGTTATTATTTTTATTATTATTATTAGGAATAATACTTGGATTATTATTATCTACATATTCTATATTATTCCTATATCCTGCTCTTTTTAACGCGTTGTTGTAGTATTCAGCATTTATATCAAATATATCTTTATTAGCTGATATTTTATTAATACGTTTTTGCACACTATTTACTATAGCTTTTTCTATAGATCTAGCGTGATTTGAATAGTTACTAACATAATTTAAGTTTTCATTAGGCTTATGAAAAGGGTAATAGAAGCCAGTGTTTAAGTTAAAGGTAACGACAAGGAAATTAACTATTTTGGTATGATTTTCTACTTCTAATTTAAGGTTGTATTATTTAAAGAATTCTATTATACTTTTCTTAACTCTATTTAATTCTATATTGTTATGCTTGACCACCGTAAATAAAATGTCGTCCCTATATAAACCACCGGTAATCTCAGGGAGTTTTCTATTTATCATGTTTAATATGAAAATTCCCAGAAGATATGTGATTTGCGCGGAATCAGATGCCCCCATAGTGATATCAAAGTTGCTATCTCTATCTGAGCTTGTCCAAAATTCGTTATTGAAGTTAATGAGAGTTCTTCTGGCTGTTAACATTATATCTATTTCATTTGTGGTTAGATCAGTGTGCTTATAAGCATATGAGAGGGCCGTATTTAGAAGTTTAGGTGTTATAGAAGAATAGTAGCTAGTAATATCCATCTGGATGGATTTATAGTTTTTCTTATCTTCAATATTCGTGTACCATTCAATGGCCTCGTTTGTATCTTTCCATAAGCTCAAACTAGATCTCAATTTAAGAGTGGGTAATATTCTATCTATGATGTTTTTACTGATTACTCCTATATCCGATTTCGTTGGGGCAATCAGTCTAACTGGAATCTCTTCCTTAAAGTTTCTTTTATGATCCTTCAAGTTAATCCTCGGCTGTCTAGGTAAGAATGGCTCTGTTCTTCCTTGTATTCCTAAATTCGTATTTAATTTATAGGCTTCTTCATTAATTTCATTAAGATCCTCAGCCGGGGCTTTTTTGTAATTTTTCCTAAGTTCTTTCAAAATCAGGTCATTATATTCATCTTTGCTTATCCCATATAAATTATTAGTTTTGTCCGATTTAACCAATACTTTGTTAACATTTTTTATTTCAGTGATTTTATCTTTTAGAGATCTGAGGTATTGGTGACCTATATATGGGTTTTTCCTAAATTTAATTTCTTTTATTATGCCGAGCATTTCTGTTTCAAAAACCTCCAGGAGTTTGTTGTATGGAGGATTTTTTCTTGATTTAAACAAAGATTCAAACTGATTGTAGTTGGTTTTTCTTTCAGCATCTTTATTTTCGAAATGAAAAGCTCTCCATCTCAATCTTCTAATAAAAGAGTTTGTCTGTTCTTTTATTAATATTTATATTTTAATATTAATAACTCCGGAAAATTATATCTTGTAGAGTGCTTCCAATCTACTGTAAAACTCATTCTTTGACATAATCATTGAATACCGTTTAACACTTTAATATATATATATATATATATATATATATATATATATATATATATATATATATATATATATATATATATAATTCAAGATTCAGTAGGACCAAGGATTAATATTATTGTTGTTTGTTTATATATCTATGAACGTTTCAATCAACATAGACTAACGCATCAAAATTAGAGAAAAACGGAAAATTATCAGTTAAGTAACTCCCCTAGAGGTACTTTACTCCAAGCCGTTTCTCTTCAGGAAATACAACACAACAATAATTTGATTTACATGAAAAGGCAAATTAACAAGTATTACACATGTGACATAAACAGAAACCACGAGTGTATGCCTGTGAAAATAGTTACTGGACATGCAAAATAAAGGTTATATGAGTTATTGATATATATATTAAAATACATTGAAGCTCTCAATTATGTATACCAAGCGTTATACCAAGTGTCTTTATATTTATACCGTCAAGATATGAAAAAAGTACCAATGTATAGAGTATAAAGTGAGATATTGTAATAATGCAACTACATTTTTTAAGATATAAAAAAACGAAGAATGAACGATAAAAGATGACATTGAATTTAACTTATCTTACTAATTAAAATAGTGAACTAGCAAACTATAACCTCATATGTTAATATCTATATATATATAGAGAGAGAGAAGTGGTTACACAACAATTAGTTCACCATTCCGAGAACAATTGTTTCACCTTAGCGGATCCCCATCTCGTAATGGACATGGGTATACGGAACAGGAAGGACAACGGTT
>OZ024742.1:99221803-99231803 GCA_964016885.1 Eledone cirrhosa | reverse complement strand
ATCCTTATCGAGCCCTATTTGGATTTTAGACTTCAAATTTATTATTATTACTATATATATATATATATATATATATATATATATATGTGTGTGTGTGTGTGTGTGTGTGTGTGTGTGTGTGTGTGTGTGTGTGTGTTTTTTCTTACATTTCCTGTTTTGGATAAAGCACTATGGCTCTAGAAGGATCTGTGAAGGTAGTTTTGATGGCTACAATGAATGATATGATAGTGGTTGTTGTTTTGATTCCAGTACATGATTGAAAAAGTCATGATAGATCTAATCTATAATCAAGTATATCACAGCTCTATCTATTCCCTATTGTTATGTTACCTCTCTATAGTAATTATATTTTAGACTTTGTCTTTCCCTTTCCTATCGTATTAGAACGC
The DNA here is from genome assembly GCA_964016885.1 of Eledone cirrhosa. Lineage (NCBI taxonomy): Eukaryota > Metazoa > Mollusca > Cephalopoda > Octopoda > Eledonidae > Eledone > Eledone cirrhosa. The sequence goes on along the minus strand of OZ024742.1, from coordinate 99,231,414 downwards.
ATGTTTGGGAAACTTTGACTACTATTTCCAGCAGATTGATCGGTCAATAATAGCTTTTCTTTGTGGTTGTCATTAATTCAAATTGTGTATAATAAGCTCGGTCGAATGCACAATGAATATGAGGTGTTGAATGGAAAAGTCGTTCCAAAGTTGGAATGACTTGCATTATCCAATCCGGTTCCACGTGCACTGAGTTCAAAACTAGTTACGGTCATCTTTATCTTTCATCCTTTCCAGGAAGATAAAAAAAATGACTGGCCTAGTACTGGCATCGACTCATCCTCTATAACTTATACTCCCCCCCTCTCTCTCTCTCTCTCTCTCTCTCTCTCTCTCTCTCTCTCTCTCTCTCGTTCCTAATCTAGACGAAATCGGTTGTGTTCAGATTCTGGGAGGGGCTGGGCTCCGCTAGTTTTAAATAGCCCAAGACACGCTGTATGTGACAACGGTCCCCTAACGATTCAATCAGGCGCTACGCCTCCTTACATACATAATATAATATACCTAAAGAATACATGACTTACTAACTAACAGAAAAATGTATTTGTTCTGCCTGCAAACACCTCCATCTCCACCAATACTTCGTTCACTCCTAATTTCGTCCTACTTAACAACTGCATAATTTAGGTTGACTTACATTTGACAAATTTACTATTAACGAGCAAACAATCAATGTACTTTTCTGCCATGCAATTTGGAAGCATTGTCTTAATTATCTTTCCTTTGTTAGGAGTTCTTCTCACGAAGAAACCGAAAAGAGACATAGTGAGATATCTTTATTCGAAAAAATGAAAAAGAAAAAAAAAAAAGACCCCCAAAAAAAGGTTTTCATTCGTTAAGACAAATAAGAAGTGGAACGCAGTTTTTACACGGTGGTTAAGAATATTTTCTGTATTTAGAGATGTTGTTCTTATTGTTCTTCTCTGTACGGATGATGCTGTTGTTGGTGGTGCTGCTGTTGTTATTGATGAAATGGCGTCTCACTATGAATTATTTTAAAAGTTGCGATCATGTTACAGATATCGGTGACATTTACTTACTTACTACTGAGATAAAATGGCCTAAAGCCTATATGATTCGTTTAGCGATTTTTATATCCATATTCTGTAAACACGCCTGGTTAAAAGGAGGTAATTAGATGTGGCAATATTATAGCGTAGTGAGGGCGGTGGATTGGCAGTATCGGTAGAGGCTCGGACGCCATGCTTTGAGTTCAAATCCCATCAAGGTTAATTTTGCCTTTCATCCTTACGGGATAGATAAAATAAAGTACCAGTCAGGGACAGGTGTCGATTTAATCGACTTTCCCCTCCTCCAAAATTGCTGGCTTAAGAAACCAATATTATAGCGTAGTCACCAAAAGCATATACGATATGTTTTGTCTCGCCATGAATCTCTCTCTCTCTATATATATATATATACATATAAATAATTCCAATTTTAAAATATATCATAATCTATAAAGCTCAGTGTGTGGTCATGCTCCTTTCTTATAGAAATCTACGATATAGAATTTCTTCAATTGAAATTTACAATTCAGTACTCGAAATAGTTTCGATTGCGTCTTGGCACATCTCATTTTTTCAATTTCACCCACAATTACGCAAAAAATAGATAAAACTCAATATTTTACGATTTTTCTCTGTCACTTAAACTGCTAAACTCTTTCCACTACCATTCAAAATCTATACAACTTCATACTTTCTGCTACTTTCTCTTTCCAAGCTTGATGGTGATACTCTCCGTTTTACTCTCTCATATCATCTGCTAACCTCTATCTACAACCCACACATTTTACTACTTTCTCTTTTATACTTCAAATTATTACATTTCATACGAAACGACAATTATTCAAAAGCAACAGATACATTTATTCAACAAGAAGCGATAAATCTTTTTTAAAACCTCTTTTCCAAACGCATACAGACACTTCAACAACAACAACAATCTGCCTTTTATAGATAATGATAAACAATAATATCCTCTATGAGGTCACTAAACCTGCTAGAAACAGCAGCTAACTCTCCCCCATATCACACTCCTCTCTACTGTCTTAAATTTAGAAAACACATATCCTCTATGAGGTCACTAAACCTGCAAGAAAGAGCAGCTAACTCTCCCTCATATCACAACCCTCCCTACTGTCTTAAATTTAGAAAACACACAGACAACCATGCAGAACAACTCCATCGCATCTCTGTTGTTCGGCTGGCATCGTCTACGCGCGTGTTGCGCAAGTACTGTGAAACAATAAATTCAACACTTTTTTGCACAGAGATAATATCCATAGGCGAAACTACAATTGTCACTGCTGGCGCAGCTCCTGCTTCCAGGTCTGCAATTCATTCACCCAGTGCCTGGCAGACAAAAAAGTGCTGTCATAAAATGGGTGGTGCAACCTAACTTTGGTAACTTAATGACCCCGAGCAACGCCGGGCTTTAATGCTAGTATGTATATAATCATACATCGTGACAGAAACAAAGTATTCTGTACATTATATGTAAAAAACATATGTTGGAAATGTCATATATTTTAAGGTAGAAAAATTAAAGTTCCCTCAGGCGACATTTCTTAACTCCTAGAACCTGATTGAAAATCGATCTAAAGAATCAATTATCGATGACTAAATATCGATTATTGTACAGCTCAGGGAAACATGGAACTAATCGTCGAAGGAAATCACCTAATTATTAGATCCAATAAAATACAAAATACCTTTATATCCGTTATGTTCAGAAAAATACTCGATCCAGACCACATGAGCTGAATTTCTATTTAACAGTGATAGCAGATATAAATACGCATGGACATGGCATCCACTAGAAATAGATGTGATATACCAGTCATTGTACAATCAGATCAACAAATTAAGAGTCCGAAGCATATATATATTAATTTAACGTGTTATAACATATACTATATATATATATATATATGATGAATATGTTTCCCAGTGAAAAAGCTCAATGGATCTTTGACCAGAGCAACCCTAATACAAATTAAAAAAATATATATGTATATAGTCATATATAAGTAGAGAAACATATATTACAGTATTCTGTACCAACAGATGTATATATATATATAAATATATATAGTAATAATAATAATAATAATAATAATAATAATAATAATAATAATTGTTTCTACTTTTGGCACAAGGCCAGCAATTACCCAGTGTATTACTGGTACTTTATTTTATCGACCCCATAAGGATGAAAGGCAAAGTTAATAATAATGAAACTAAAACAATACCAGTGGTTGTAGGCGCTCTGGGAATGATACCTAAGGGGTCTAATGATTACAAATCCCAGGAAACCCGCGTATGGGAGAAATACAAAAGATAGTACTAATGGGAACTGCCCATATACTAAGGAAGATTCTGTCAATATAAGTACATCACAAGTCTAAACATTAAAGATGCATGTGTGAGTATGTATGTTCTTTCTTGAACATGGCGGACCTTGTTGTCTCTTGAGGTCACTGGTTGTGACTTGGTGATAACTCGTATGAACATAAAGCAAGATAAATGCAACTGTAATAATAATAATAATAATAATAATAATAATAATAATAATAATAATAATGATTTCTTTATTAACCACAAGGGTTTACATAAAGTAGACATTAAGGACAGTGCAGGATAATACAGGACGGTACAAATGGGCATTTCTGCGTGTAAAAAAACAAAAAAAACAGTGGGTGTAACAAAAAATAACAATGAAAAATTCCCCAATAGGGGCGAGACTTCGGAGGGACATTTGTGGAGAAAGCCCAGTAAAAAGCCACAATGACCCTGACCACCAAGGCAAGTGCCCTCTCCCAGTTTTCCACCTTTAATTTACAGATATATACTCTGAGTAGGCCCATTCACTCGGGCCATTCTTGCTTCTCTCACCCATCTTTCAACAAAATGCTGGGAAGAGAGCACTTCCCTCTCTACTCTGATTTTCCTTTTCAAATGAAATTTGAAAAAGTCAATCAGAGCATCACCGAAGAGGTAAGTGCTCGTCTTCAGCCCTTTCAAACGTGTCCACCATACTATCTCTTTCGCCATGGCCACCAGACAGATAAAAACTGCCTGCCCTTCCCGGCTAAAGGAGGAGGGCGGGGCAATCCTCACGATGGACTCAGATGATAGCCGGATCCGTCCTAAACGCGACAGCAGGTGTTCGACATAAACCCACAAGTCAGCAATTTTCGGACACTGGGCGAGTGCGTGCAGGACGGTTTCGTCGCCCTGTGCGCATCTCGACATGCCCGGCTGACGGCACCTCCATGCCTGTAGAGTTTATCCCGAACTGGCAAGGCTCCTCGGTAGCACTGCCAGGCCAGAGATTTCTGGAAGTTGTCCATAGGCCCCGGCCCGAAAGTTCTTCCGAAGAGATTGGCTAGTTGATTTTCGTCGACGCCTAGAGTTTCCCCAAGTACGTCGTCGCTCTTCCCCTCCACTAATCCTCTATAGAACGCCGAGGTGGAGTTTCCACCGATCACATTGCCCGATTGGTCGAGGGCTGTGAGCGCCTGAAGACATTCCAGTCTCAAACTGAAGCAACGCATTGTAGCAAAGAGTGCAAAAATCAGGCGATACGAGAACAGAGTCAGCCAGTATAGACAGAACCGCATGTTCGACAACAACCAGAAGATGCTGTTTGGACAGCTTGAAGGGAAAGAAAGAGGCAACGACTTGATCCCTGAGGCGGAACAAACTAAAACATTCTGGAGAGGAATATGGGAGCAGGATGTTAAACATAATGACCAGGCAGTGTGGATTGAGACAGTACAGAAGGAGATCAGTGAACAGGCACACCAACAAACTGATTTGAGTATCACAGTTGAAACTCTTAAGAGGCAGGCCAAAAAACTAACCAACTGAAAATCACCTGGCCCAGATGGTGTGCATGGGTATTGGATTAAAAACATAACATCCCTCCACCCGAAACTGACAACCATGTTCAATGACTGCTTGATGTCAGGTGAGGTACCAGAGTGGTTGACAAAAGGTACCACAGTTCTGATAATGAAAGACCGAATCAAGGGTAATGATGTTACCAACTATAGACATATCACATGTCTGTCCGTAATGTGGAAACTGTTGACAAGCATTATGTCGGAGGAAATCTACCATCACCTCTACACAAACAGCTTGTTACCGGACGAACAGGAAGGATGCCGAAAGAAGTCACGTGGTACAAAGGACCAGTTACTTATTGATAAGATGGTAATGAGGAATTGCAAGAGGAGACACACTGGTCTTGCCATGGGATGGATAGACTACAAAAAAGCATTTGACATGGTGCCTCATTCTTGGATCACCAAAAGCCTGGAGATCTTCAAGGTGGCGGATAACATCAGACAGTTGTTGGGCAAAAGTATGAAGTCCTGGGAAACAGAGTTAACATCAACTGGAGAATCCTTGGGAGGCGTGAAGTTCAAGAGAGGTCTCTTCTAGGGAGATAGTCTGTCTCCTCTGTTGTTTGTCCTTGCCCTGATGCCTCTGACCAGTGTACTGCGAAAAGTGAGAGCAGGATACAGCTTGGGAAAGGGAGGGCTTACCATCAATCACCTCCTCTTCATGGACGATCTTAAGCTCTTCGGGAAGAGTGAGAAGGAGTTGGATGTGCTTGTTGACACTGTCCGTATTTTCAGCAGTGATATATGTATGCAATTTGGTATTAGTAAGTGTGGAGTCATTGTGATGAGGAGGGGTAAGTTGAGCAGAAGTAACGGAATCCAGATACCAACAGGTGAGATGATAAAGGAAATTGACTCTGAGGAAGGATACAAGTATTTGGGCGTTCTGGAGGCTGATGACACCAAGAACAAAAACATGAAGGAATTGATAAGAACTGAATACCTTCGGAGAGTAAGGAGCGTATTAAAGTCACATCTGAACAGTAGGAATGCCATAAGTGCAGTAAATTCCCGAGCTGTGTCTATTATTAGGTACAGTGCGGGAATTCTGAGATGGAATGTTGCTGAACAAAAAGAAATGGATAGGAAGACTAGGAAGCTATTGACTATCTACAATATGTTCCACAAGAGGAGTGATGTCGATAGATTCTACTTAAGAAGATCTGAAGGTGGAAGAGGTTTTATCAGCATAGAGGACTGTATACAGATGGAAAAAAAAAACTTAACCAAAGGCTGGTATAGAACGCCGAGGTGGCGTTTCCACCGATCACATTGCCCGATTGGTTGAGGGCTGTGAGCGCCTGAAGACATTCTAGTCTCCAGGCGCTCCCTCTCGGTCTTCGCTTGACCCAGGACTGCACCTCCGTCAAGGAAACGAGCTGGGGAAATACGTTTCTAGCAAACGGCGACCACACCTGATCACCGTCAAGGAAGAGGTGGAGATGTCGTAGCCTGAGCGCGTGCCTGCGCATCATCAGCCACGGCATACCCAGCCCTCCACGTAGCGGGTGTTGACAACAGATGGACCGCCTGACCATCGGAGCGCGTCCCTTCCACAAAAAGCGAAAGAGCAAACGCTCCAGCGCAGTCAGGCGAGGCTTAGGACAAGGTACGACGGTCAGGCGGTAGCAGATGACGGACGCGATGTACGCGTTAGCCACCTCCGCTCGACCTTTCAGGGATAGCTTCCTCTCGGCCCATTTCTGGGTGAGAGAAGCCACCCTGCTCGTCACCTCGTCCCAGTTTTTGTCCGTCTGGAGGTCCGGACCGAACCAGACCCCTAGCAATTTAACCGGTCCGTCCGTCCAGCGTCCGACGACGCTGTTGGACGGCATGGACCTGCCTCTCCAGGTGCCGAGCTGCAGGCCCACTGACTTTTCCTGGTTGATCATTGCTCCTGTCACCGCTTCGTATTCTCTTAGTGTAGTGCCGATCGCCTCGATGTGTTTGGCGTTCGACACCACTACGGTGACATCGTCCGCATATGCTGACACGGATCTTCCGCATCCTAGTTCGCGTGGGACGCCCCTCAATGTCTCCAGTTTGTGCAGTAATGGCTCAAGAGTCAATACGTACAAGAGGGACGAGAGGGGACATCCTTCGCGGACCGAGCGCATGATGTTGAACGGTTCCGAAAGGTGACCGTTCACTCTCACCACAGAGCAGATGTCGCTGTGCATGGCAGCGATCCAGCCTCTGAAGACGGGCCCAAAGCCAGCCGCCCCCAGGACTGCCGCTAGGTAACGATAGTCGACCCTATCGAAAGCTTTCGACTGATCTAAATTGATCAAGGACCCACCCGTGCCAGGTTCCCCAGCAACCCTCTCTACGATGTATCGCATGAGGTGGAGGTTGTCCTGGATGGATCTGTCGGGAATGGCGCATGTCTGCGCCTCTCCCACCAGACCACCAACGACAAGCGCCAACCTCTTTGCTAGCACCTTGGCCAAAATCTTGAACTCTGTTTAGCAGAGTTATGGCCGGAAATTATCTATGTTATCCCCCTTGTTCGGATCCTTTCTCAGCAGCGCCACAGCTCCTCGGCTCACAGAACTGGGAATTCTCCCGTTCTGTTGCCAGTTGCAGTAGACGTCCGCTAAGAGGCCTCCGAACAAGTCTGGCATCTGTACGTAAAGTTCATAGGGCAGACCATCCAAACCAGGCGATTTACCCCTTGTGCAGCCAGTCATTGCCTCCCGTACTTCAGCGGCTGTTATCGGCTTTTCGCAACACTTCGCCTCAGTGGCCGAGTGCCGCGGCAGTCCGTCGAGGTAGACACTAAAGTCCATCCCTCGACCCGGCCCACCGCTGCCCCCGAACAGCTGAGCGAAGTGTCGCTGAAAAGCTTCACACATTTGCCCGGGATCGAGTAGCATGCGCCGTCGTGGTACACCAAAGACCGGATCGTGGCTTTGTTGCCACGACGCGCCTCCGCCACTCGGGCCCATTGAACCGCTTTCGTCCCCTCGTGTCTGAGAGCACGCACCCTTGCTCTGACAACGCAGCCTTCGTGCTTTGCATTGAAGAATTGGTCAAGGGCCAATTTCGCCGCAAGCACGTCGGTCGCAATGCCTTTGCTAAGCGCCTCGTCAAATTTTCTAACTAGTTCTCCCTCTGCTCTATTTTTCTCTATTGCTAAAGCCTTACTAAACCTAATGGATTCTATTCTAATCGCTCTTTTCAGAGCAAACCACCACTTGTTGTTGACGATGGCCCTCGTCAACGCCCGCTTAACTAGTTCGCTAATCCGGTCTCAGTAGGCCTTGCGCGCTGGTAAGGACGCGTTTAGCTTCCAGTAGCCTGGTCCTCGTCTATGAAGCCTATCTAAGTCAAGCACACAGATCACGAATTTGTGGTCCGTGTAGCTGACTATCTTGAATTGTGGACAGCCTATGCTAGACCTATCTATTTCCCTACAAAATACTCTATCTAGATATGATCTGGATGACCCTATGCGATTTGTCCAAGTCCACATTGGCACATACGGGAAATCCAATCGGTACCTGTCAGACAGTTCAAAACGCCTGAGCAGGTTGGTGTGGCTCTTGCACCCTCCGCCCCTATCCGCTAATCCCACACAGTCCCAGCTTGCATCTAAGATCCCGTTCCAGTCGCCGACTAACACTAAAGAGCGGGACGTTCCAAGAAAGGTCTCCAGACGCCGGAAGAAATCAGGCCGCCCTGCTCCTGTCGGGGCATAGACGGCCACTAGCCTAAAAGTTTGCCCGTCTCCGCTGGTCACGTCCAGTACCACCAATTTACCCTCTGGGTCCAGGAAGATGGCCCGTATGGCGAGTGTCAAACCTCTCCGAAAAGGGCACAGCAACTGCTCCCCCCGATCCAGGACGGCTGGGAGATGCGTACACATCGTAGCCGCCAAAGATCGGTGAGAAGGCCCGTGCTTCAGAGATTCTGGTCTCGCTGATGGCCACTACATCTATGTTTAGTGACCTGAGGTCGTTGAGCAGGTGACCCTGCTTCCATGACGACCCCAAGCCACGCGCATTTATGCTGCCTATTCTGAGTGAGGTCATGTTTAAAATAGAGTGGAAAAGATGGGAAAGACCACTTACCGTACTTTTCGTAGAGGAGGGATGGTTTTTACATCCCTTTTCAGTTGATCGTCTGGTGAAGGGACCGTTGAATCGTCCCTTCGGCTGGTCTTCGGCTCTTCTAAGAGAATGTCTGAATATACTCTTCGATTGATAGTTCCTCCTAGGTCCCTGAAATCACCAACTGCGTTGGGGAATTTCGTTTTAGTGTTTGTGTATTGTTTCTGTGCTATTTTTAGCAGTCTTATGTTAGTTGGCGTTTTGATTGGTGCTGGTATTATGTAGTCGTGTTGTGAAATGTCTGTGTTCAATTATGTAAGTCATTAGTTTCTTGTGTGTATTTATTGCCGTGCATTTGTTTTTCTGAGGGTGGGGTGTGGTTCTGCAATTTTCTTGTCGTTGTTGCTGGGTGTGTGTGTTTTGTTGTTGTGTTTGCGATGTTGGTGCTTGTGGTGGTGGTGTTGAAGGTGTTGTTGACGGTGGGGTTGTCGCCGGTGGTGATGGTGGTGCTAGTGTGGGTGGTGATGGTGTTGGTGGTGTTGCTGCTGTGGGTCTCTTTGCAGTAGACTTTACGCTTTTCTCATTTCTTTCCTCCCTTTTCAAAGGCGACGATGCGCTGCTTCTGCGTTTGTGCCTTCTTACGA
>OZ024742.1:99209303-99216803 GCA_964016885.1 Eledone cirrhosa | reverse complement strand
CTGATTGCTACGTAATATTCTCTGAAAGAAGTTACATTAATAAAAATAACAACGCACAAATTAGTGGATAATTTAATACCACACTCAATATTTTTCTTCAATTTCGGCTAATATCCTCAATCAGTATTGCTACAAATAAAAAAGCCGTGGATTGGCAGTATTGGTAGAGAGATGTACGCTATGCTTCGTGTTAGAGTTACGGCTCTATGCGTTCTGATTTCAAATCCTACTAAGGTTACATTTGTCTTTCATTTTTACGGGGTCAAGAAAATAAAGCAACAGTAACTCAGGGAGGTCGATTTAATGGACTTCCTCTCCCCACAAATTGTTGGTCTTTTGCATAAATCAGAAACCATTAGTACTAAAAATATATGGGCGAGGGAATGACAGTATCGGTAGAGCATCGAACAACATGCTTTGCGAAATATAATTTCGGTTCTTTACGTTCTGAATTTAAATCCCGCCAAGGTTATCTTTGCCTTTCATCCTTACGTGGTCGATAAAATAAAGTAAGAGTAACATGTCAAATATGCCTTCCATCCTTTCGGCATCGGTAAAATAAAATAACTGTTTCTACTTTAGGCACAAGGCCAGCAATTACCCAGTGCATTACTGGTACTTTATTTTATCGACCCCGTAAGGATGAAAGGCAAAGCCAACCTCGGCGGGATTTGAACTCAGATCGTAAAGGGACGTAACTATGCTGGAAAGCATGGTGTCTGACCCTCTACCGATACTGCCAATCCACAACCCTCATGTATTGGGTTCGATATAATCGTTTTTTCTATCCTCATAAATTGCTGGCTTTCGGTCTAGGTAAGCAAATATTATTACAACAAACATATGTAACAAATCTACGACCACCACTAACGTAAACTAGCAATGGGGGCTTATATATATATTCACTCGAATATTAGAGATACCAGTCATATATCCTTCAAATCTCACCCTAAATTCTTTACACAGGAAATGGATATCGTATAATGATTTAATAGCAACGCTGTGACTAAAAAACACCCACATAAGATTCACATAATACCAAAGGATGGTAAATATTTGATCAATGGTTTTTTAGATTAGTAATCAGTTAACAAAAGCAACAATAGCATCAAAAGCAATAATGTGACTACTACCGTTGAATGCCACCTCAAACTTTTAGCAATTTTCATTGAAATATGAATTTTCGAATACTAACATCACCACATATTCCGTCTAAAAAGCATATTCTTTCAGACGCATGTTCGTCATCTTCAGAGATCCAGCGACATTGCTTACATTCTAAACGTTCTTATTAATAAAGCCTTAAATTCCATATTTTCCTCACTACTTCCAACACAATAACTAGAATTATAAGGATCAGTCGCATTACTTCTTGTCATTTCCAGTTACATTTAAACTCCGCAATCATCAACAACACACACACACACACACACACACACACACACACGCGCGCATATAAGCATATGTAGATATAAATATATATATATATATATATATATATATACATACAAACATATATATATATATACATACAAACATATATATATGTATGTATATAAATATATATATATATATGGGTATGTATAAATCTACGTATATATGTATATATATATTTATATATATATGTACATATATATATATATACATGTATGTATATAAATGTGCATATTTATATATATGTTTATATATATTCATACATACACACATATATATATATATGCGTATATATATATATATACATATATATATATATATATATATATATATATATGAAAACAGGGAGAAAGAGACGATTATTAGGAAGAAAAATCTATTTTTTTCCTTTTTTGTTTCTGTCTCTCTTTTTTCTGGGTTAAAAAATGGTTAAAACGAAATGTTTTACTTTGTGTGAAGTGTTACGGTATTAGTTAATTTATTTATTATTTAACAATGGCATTTATTTATCTATTTATATATTTAATAATTGTCTATTACCGGTTTCAGCATTTTTATGCATTATCAAATGATAATAGGGAAACGTATTAGTGTGGTGTCGCACATGTTAAACAGAAGGTGCAGAAAGAATAATGTTATTTACAAACAAAGTTTATGACGTGAATATATATATATATATATATATACAAATATTATACAAACATATTTTAAAAAGCACACACAGTGCTCTGCACTGCCCTACATAACAACGCTGTATTATGAATAACCATGCACTTCGACTGTAAGCAAAATTGACAAGAAAAATACACACACACTTATATATGTATGTATGTATCTATGTACGTATGTACTTATATATGTATGTATATATGAACGAACCTACGTATGCCTGTATGCATGTATGTCCGTACATAGGTATGTATATATGTATGTACGTACCTACGTATATATGAATGTATATATGTACGTACCTACGTATGTATGTATGTACGTACCTACGTATGTATGTTTGCACGTACCTACGTATATATGTATGTATGTATATATGTATGTATGAATATGAAAATCCTCGCACAGTAGTACAAATATAAAAAAATGTGTTATATCTCTTGACACGCACATTTTTAACACTCCACCGCAGCCGATACCCCACATCATCCATAGCAAAGCAGCCTTAATCGTTAGAGAAAGAATTAGTGGAATGTGTGGCCCTTATGAAGTTGCAACATCATTAGAGTTTTGAACATAATTATTTTTGGCATGCAGTTAAGGCCTTTCCCGGTTAGAGTTCAAATCCTACCGAGTTTAGCACTGACTTTCATCTTTTTGGGTGTCGATAAATACGAAATACTAATTAAGTACTGAGGTAGACGATATCCCCTGATCGCTCTGCCCAAATTACTGGCCTCCAGCCAAAATTCGATATCATTAAAAATATCAGTCTAATATTTAGCAGCATTTCCTTCGGCTTTTTACGTGCTGAGTTCAAATCTCACTAAGGTCAACGTTTTCTTTCATCCTTCCAGAATCGTTAAATTAAAGTACCATTCTGGTCATTTGATCCATTTAATTGACTTATCCCTCCCCATTAATTACTGACCTGTTGCCAAAATTATAATCCATTATTATTGTGGATTTGCAGAATCATTAGTGCGACTGAAGCAATACATTACTGACTTGTGCTACGACCCTCAACATTGTGGTATCAAATCCCACCGGGGTGAACCTTACATTTCCTTCTTCCTAGGGCAAAAACATAAAGTACCTAACAAATACTGGTTTCGTTTCAATTAACTACCACTTCCTCGAATTTGCTGACCTTGTGTCAGAATTAGATATCTTTAATATATGTTGAAACTTACCACCACCATTACCACAACCACAACTCCTACCATTATTGTGATTATCACACATGAACCATCGCTAGGAGGGGAGGAGGGGGGGGGGGGTAGAAGAGGTATGAAGAGGAGGAATAGGAGGATGAAACGTAGGAGGGTACAGGCGGAAAATGTGCGGGAGAGTGTGAACCACAACATATATATATATATATAGAGAGAGAGAGAGATAGATAGATAGATAGATAGATAGATAGATAGATAGATAGATAGATAGATAGATACGTGTGGAAACCTAACAAGTGAAAGACAACAGAAGTAGAAAGATGACAAATCTGTATAGACATGCAACATTCTTTTAGATTCACCTGTCAACAGTTATTTAGCAATTCATACAGCTACTGAAACTTCATAATTGTTTTCAACACTACTATTACTTACAGCTACTGCTACTATTAATACTATAACTGTAGTGGTGGTGTTAGTTGCAGCAGTATTATGATTATTATTTGTAGCAGTAGTAGTGTGGGGGCGCATGGCCTACTGATAGACATGCTGGACATACGATCCTAATGTCGTGGGTTCAATTCCTGGTCTAGGTTGGGTCTTTTTAGCAAAACACTATATTTTACGTTGCTCCAGGTTAAACAGTACCAACAATAGCTGGGCGTTTAACCGTGCGATATCCAGGGGAAAGTCTTGTACTCTCAGTCACTTCAATCTCTGAAAACGGCATAAGCACCGGTCTAATGAGCCTTAAATGGCTTAAGACAGACTTTAGTAGTAGCAGTAGTGGTGGTGATGGTGGCAGTAGAGATGGATGACAGAACCGTTCGTGCAGCCGATACATTTTTTTTGTTCATATTTGCATACATCACTTTACCTTTTAGTTCCCGATTTTGCATAGCCAGTTAGTAAAATTAGTAAGGGAGATTTACTGGGTGGAGACATATTTACCTATAGAGTATCTTGATGGAAAGTGTTGCTGTCCGCAACTCAATGCCCGGACAACTGGACAAGGATATCCATGTAGATGGTGGCTTCCGTGTTGCGCTGAGGATCCGATTAATTTGCTCAGGTTTCGTTCCCCCATAATCTTATGTGTCGGGCGGAAGTAGTTATATATTGATTTGATGATGTACTGCTAACTGGTTGTCGTGCGTTATCACTTGAAACATTTTATTATAATGTGGAAGGGACTAAGACCACTAGTCAGATGGATCATCTGCTGCCAACGTCTACTAAAGGGGTTTCTTCGAATGCCTCCACTGATGACATGCTGACACCTAGTAGGGCTGGCATTTCTACTTAGTTACTTGGACAATAACGAGGGCAAATGCGAGTAGTAACCCTTAATTGTATCAGTCCTTCCCGCAGCTTTTCTCCTTAATTGAGCTGCCATCATGGGTGAAGAGAAAATTGAAATACTTCATTTAGCATCAGAAAATTTGTCACGTGCCCACGATATAAAAATAAAAGTAGACTAGAGGGAGCGCTAGTTAGAAAGTTAGAGGAAAGGCTTCGCAACTGACGTGCTGGCGGCAAGATTGTCTCTCATCCAAATCATAAACGCAAAGTTCAAAAGCTGCGTTATCAGGGCTAGGGCATGTGGTCTTAGACACTAGGGAACGAAAATCGTTCAATGAGCATAAGTGGAGGAGGTGCAGCGTTGTAACAAATCCGCAATCTGGTCTCTGGTGGACAACGACGGGCGCATGTTACTTGATCCAAATAGATGTATGCGGCATTTCAGCAAGACTTCACGTTTCAGCAAGATCAATGGAAAGCTTTCGATAGTGTCAACCATCACTATATCGCGGCAGTCTTCAAAGAAGCCGGTTTCCGATGTGTTTTCTGACAATGGATCGATACGATACACAGCGACATCTCTTCTGTGTTCAGCATGAATGTTTACCATGGAACCATTTGATATCATGCGCTCGATTCATTAATGTACCTATTGACTCTCGAGCTACTATTACACAAATATGAGACGTTGAGTGGCGTCACGCTGAACTAGGACGCAGATATCCTTGTCAGAATATACTGACAACCTCAACGCAGTGGTGTCGGACACAAAACACATTGAGATGATCGGTACCGCTCTAAGGTTGTACACGGTCGTACCAGGAGTGATAATTAACTAGAAGTCGGTGGACTTGCAGCACGGCACCTGGAGAAGCAGATCTGTGCCGAGTAACAACGTCGTCGAGAGTTGCATTCACCGACCGGTAAATTGCTTGGAGTCTGGTTTAGTCCAGACCTCTAAATAGAAAAATACACGGATGAGGTAACAGCTAGGGTGGAGGCTCTTCCGCAGAAATGGCCGACAGGAAGGCATGCTTGAAAGGTTGGTCCGTGGTGATGAATGTAAAACCTCCTGCACACACCTGTTGCGTGTCCGAGTAAACATGAATTGTAGTTTTATGTCGAACACATACTGCCACGTGTGGGGCCGATCCAGCTCTCAGTTGAGTCCATCCTAAAGATTGCTCGCCGCCTTTCCTTAGCCGGGAAAACAAATATTTATGCCTGGTGGCCATGGCGAAATATATCGTCTGGTGAAAAAGTTTGAAATGTATGAGGACAAGCACTTTCCTCGTTGGCGAAGCCCTGACTTACTTTTTCAGGTTTCACACCAAGAGAAAAATCAAGGAGAGGATGGAAGGGCTACCTTCCATCCGGTTTGTTAAAAGGTGATTGAGTGTGGCGTGTAAGGTCCAAGTGAATGGGCCTGCTCTGAATATGCATCTGTAAATTGTAGGAGGACAACTAGGAAGCGGTAGGTGACATAGTATTCGGAGTGAACATGTCGTTTTGTCGTCTTACTCCTCGGAAGGGATTTGTTTGTCCAAATTATTACAATTATTGCATTTCTTAAAGATTTTTACACGAAGAATCCCAGATGATGTCGTAATATCTCACCCTGTATTGTCTTTTAGGTTTTTTTAATTCACTTAATATGGCTAATAAAGAAACCATTATCACTATAATAGTTACTACTAGTACAACCTCACCACCACCACCACCACCGCCGCCACCACTGCCATCACTATTATTACCACCACCATTACTATTACCACCACCATTATTATTATTACTACTACTACTACTACTACTACTATACTACTACTACTACCGCTCTGCTGCTGCTCCTACTACTACTAGTACTGCTGATTCCGCTGCTGCTGCTGCTGCTACTACTACTACTACTACTACTGCTGCTGCTGTTGCGGCTGTTGCTGTTGCTGCTGCTGCTGTATCTTCTTATTTTTTAATGCATATAACGAGAAAGTTATGCGGTAATTTGTCGCGTTCTCTATTTAACAGATTTTCTGTTATTAATCCTATATATTGCTGTCAACTTAATTACTTAACATAAGAAATAAGCAAACTGAATAACGTTTCTCGTATTTGACTTATCATTATTTAAAATGGAATTAATTATTATGAATGACACATCCATTCATTTAGCTTTCATATATTTAAAATCGCTAAAGGGGAGATTCAAGAAATACTGAATATACACTAATCTTACGTATTTGCCTTTCATGCACGGAAATGTCGGAAATTGCTTCATAAGACAGGCTGGATGTTAGATTTCGTGTGTTTATATTCCAGTTTACACATGTACTTAACCAACACACACGCACAAACACGCATATACATATAAACATACACTTACACACATATAGATACAGACATGTGTATATATATATATATATATATATATATATATATATATATATATATATATATATATATATATACACACATATATATATATATACACACACATATATATATATACACACACATATATATATATATACACACATATATATACACACATACATATAAACACATATATATATACACACATATATCTACACACACACACACACACCTATATATATATATATATATATATATATATATACATATATGCATATGTATATATGTATATATTTATATATATATATATACATATATACATATGTATATATGTATATATATATGGTGGCTGCCAACTCGTTTTCGAATACGGCCACTACTTTATATCCATGTAGGAGAACCCCCACCGATACGCTGAACGAATGTGACTTTTTAGTCCAGCCAGCGACTTGAAAACTCTGGTACAGACACTACACTTGTGACAATTATTGACACATAGTGCTGGGCCCATGGTACCATGTGACGACAAGTGCAGAGAGATCTCCAGATATAAAGC
>OZ024742.1:99154303-99201803 GCA_964016885.1 Eledone cirrhosa | reverse complement strand
TAACGTTGTGCTTCCAATCTACTGTAAAACTCATTCTTTGACATAATCATCGAATATTGTTTAACAACTTAATACTTATATCAGGTTGAGCGCTTTTCTATACAATATATTGAATATTATATAAATATGGATTTCTTTAACTTCCCGACTTCCCTCAAAGATATACCTATACCTTCAAATGAAGAATACATGAAGAAAACTATAGAACAGACACACTCTTTTATTAGAAGATTAAGATCGAGAGCTTTTCATTTCGAAAATAAAGATGCCGAAAGAAAAACCAACAATAATCAGTTTGAATCTTTGTTTAAATCAAGAAAAAATCCCCCATACAACAAACTCCTGGAGGTTTTTGAAACAGAAATGCTCGGCATAATCAAAAATATTAAATTTGGGAAAAACCTATATATAGGTCAGATCTCTAAAAGATAAAATCATTGAAATAAAAAATGTTAACAAAGTATTGGTTAAATCGGACAAAACTATTAATTTATATGTGATAAGCAAAGACGAATATAATGACCTGAATTTGAAAGAACTTAGGAAAAATTACAAAAAAGCCCCGACTGAGGATCTTAATGAAATTAATGAAGAAGCTTATAATTTAATTACCAATCTAGGAATACAAGGAAGAACTGAGCCATTCTTACCTAGACAGCCAAGGATTAACCTGAAGGATCATAAAAGAAACTTTAAGGAAGAAATGCCAGTTAGACTGATTGCTCCATCGAAATCGGATATAGGAGTAATCAGTAAAAAGATCATTAAATTGAGATCTAGTTTGAGCTTATGGAAAGATACAAACGAGGTCATTGAATGGTACAAAAACATTGAAGATAAGAAAAACTATAAATTCATCCAGATGGATATTACTAGCTGCTATTGTTCTATAACACCTAAACTTCTAAATAAGGCCCATATGCTTATAAGCATACCGATCTAACCACAAATGAAATAGAAATAATTTTAACAGCTAGAAGAACTCTCATTAAATTCAATAACGAACTTTGGACACGCTCAGATAGAGATAGAAACTTTGATTTCACTATGGGGGCATCTGATTCCGCGCTGATCACAGATCTTCTGGGAATTTTCATATTAAACATGATAAATAGAAAACTGCTGGAGATTACCGGTGGTTTATATAGAGATGACATTTTATTTACGGTGATCAAACACAATAATATAGAAATAAATAGAGTTAAGAAAAGTATAATAGAATTCTTTAAAACATACAACCTTAAATTAGAAGTAGAAAATGTTACCAAAATAGTTAATTTCCTTGACGTTACCTTTAACTTAAACACTGGCTTCTATTACCCTTTTTATAAGCCTAATGAAAACTTAAACTATGTTAGTAACTATTCAAATCACCCTAGATCTGTAAGAAAAGCTATAGTAAATAGTGTGCAAAAACGTATTAATAAAATATCAGCTAATAAAGATATATTTGATAAAAATGCGGAATTTTACAACAACGCTTTAAAAAGAGCAGGATATAGGAATAATATAGAATATGTAGATAATAACAATCCAAGTATTATTCCTTATAATAATAATAAAAATGATAAAACATATAAGAGTAACTCTAATAACTATAACTCAAACACGCATACGCTAAATAAATCGAGAATACGAACTAGATCGAAACCAGTCATATGGTTTGCACCCCCAGCTTAGGTCGCAGTTAAAACACCATTTGCAAAACTATTCTTTAAAGCTCTTGACACCTCTTTCCCTACTCAACATAAATACCATTCCATTTTTAATATACATACCATTAAATTCGCAAATTCTACAACCAGTAACATGGTCCAAATCATCGCCAAATTAAACGCCAAAAGCCTAAAACCAAACCAACCTAATGATCATAATAATAGAGTTAACATTAATGATACTAAACCAAATTGTAATTGTAGAAATAAAAGTAATTACCCTTCACACTCTCACACAGATATTATATAAGCAACATTTTCTATCGGGTAATCACTACCTTGATTAAATCTTAACTATTTAACATCTCAGGGTATGTCATGTATCATTATATTTTGTCTGATGAGGACGTACTGTTGTACATCCGAAATATGTATAATAAAATGTAATTGATCAAAAGAACATCTATTTTATTAATACTTATATTTTAATATACATATATATATCTGTTAGACACACAGTGACTAACAACAAAATGTTGTAAGTCTGCGTGTCTGTGACATACATGCGTGGCTTGTGAACAAAATGTTCATGCGGTATCGCTGACCGTGGTGATCCCTCCCAAATATCTTTTGTAATGTATCGTCTTATTGGCTAATTTCATCGTCTTTCAACGAGAATAATTGTTGCTCAAAAGCATCCGCCACTTTGTTTCCACGTTTATTTATCGTTTCGCTTTCGAATCTTCCTCCAGTATTGCGTCGTTTATCATCAAAATATTTTTCTCGTTTGGGTAAGTTATATTGAAAGTATAATTTATATATGATTTTTGAAATTTATATTAACTATTAAAAGTCTGAAAATATTTTTATACATCTTACAAAACTATTTATAAGATCATTTATAAAATAACAATTATATAATCTAATTACATTACAACGATAATTTATTATTAATATATATCATGTTTAACTAGAGTTATTACAAGCGTTGCCTTAAAAAAATATTAAACTAGACCTGAAAAATGCGCAAGCTCAAAAGGGCCACAGAATGTTAAAATAAACCTTCAAAAGTGTAGGACTAGAGTTGTGGCTAAAAAATATTGTAATCATTATCTATCGTACAATCTGTGGCATCCTTTTATAAAAAAAGAGACTCATGACGAACTCAAGACGACACGATAATTATTTAAGTGAATTTATAATATAGAATTCGGTTTAAGTGCATTTCGTATTAATCATTACTAAACATCTAATATGAGATATTGAACATTAGCTTAAATAATTATCGTGTCGTCTAGAGTTCGTTATGAGTCTTTTTTTTTATAAAAGGATGCCACGATTTGTACGATAGATAATGACTACAATACTTTTGAGCAACTACACTTTTGAAGGTTTATTATAACATTCTGTGGCTCTTGTGAGCTTGTGCATTTTTCAGGTCTAGTCTAGTATGCATTATATAAATAAATATATATATAAATAAATTAACGGAGTCATAAACTCGCGTTGGTCCCTGTACATTGATAAATACACACATTCTCTCTCTCTCTCTTGTATTATCTTTTATATATATATATATATATATATATTTATATATATTTATTAAAATAACAGATTAAAGTTTAAGCAAAGAATCGCTGCTTTCACCCTTAACGGGCTCTTTCGTTCTATTAAGGATTCTAATGCCGTGCACGTCCATTCCGACAAAACTGGCAACTTATATCAAGTGGAGTGCAGTGCTTACCATCAACTACTACATAATGCTGTAACTAAGGATTACCGTAAAACTAATCGGTGCGTCATCAATGAAATCAACGATGCTGGGTTTAAAATCACATCTGATCTCAACATCCTGGACCGGACCGAAGCTCTGGACCCTATTTCTCCCCACTTTACCCTGAAGGATCACAAATCCAATTTTCCGAACAATCCCTCTATTCGGCTTATTAACCCTACGAAGTCCGATTTAGGTAGACTTAGTAAGACGATTCTTGATAGAATTATACCTGAAATTAGAAGCTTGGCCCCTCTTGCACTGTGGAACAATTCCTTCGCGGTGATTGATTGGTTCAACGGCATATGTAACAAGGAACATTGCCGCTTTATCCAATTCGACATCAACAATTACTACACCTCCATTACTTTACCACTTCTCCTTAGAGCTATCAATTTCGCTAAAACACTCACAGTGGTTAAGGATTTCGAGGTTGATGTCATCCTCAATGCCCGAAAGTCGGTGATTAATTTCGACGACTCTATTTGGATTAAAAAATCCAATAGTACGCCATTCGACGTGAGTATTGGCGCCAGTGATTCTGCGGAGGTTACTGATCTTATCCGCCTTTTCCTTCTTTTCTCTATCAAGGACGAATTCCCCAACGCGGGCGGTGGTTTGTACCGTGACGATGGTCTTTTGACCATGACTAAGTGCGGACCTCGTGCTTGCGACAGGTTCAGAAAAGAACTCACAGCCTTCTTTAAAGGCTTCAACCTCTCTATACAGGTTGAGGCCAATCTCTCGGTCGCTAATTACCTCGACGTTACCCTCAACCTATTGAATGGGTTGTATTACCCGTATAGAAAGCCGAATGATACGCTTAATTACATAAGTAAGCATTCCAACCATCCTGCCAGCATAACTAAGAACCTGGTAAGAAACGTTTCGTTGAGGCTTTCCCGTCTTTCCACCAACAAGCGTATTTTCAACGACCATTCCACTTATTACAATGAAGCTCTTGCTCGAAGTGGATTTGTCGATAAGGTAGCATATACAGAGTACGAAAATAGACCTAGAAGAAATAGATCCCGTCGCATTTGTTGGTATAACCCACCATATAATATGGAGGTGGCCACACCATTAGCTAAGATCTTTCTTTCCCTTATTACGAAGCATTTTCCCCCTACACATAAATATAGTAACATTTTTAATAGAAATACTATTAAAATTTCTTACTCTTCGACTCCTAACCTTGCACATAACATCACAGCTTCAAATTTAGCTAAACTACCTAGCCGTAGGAACACGTGCAACCCTGTAGTTAGTACTAACTGTAATTGTAGGAATCAGGTTGATTTCCCCCTATCCGGGAATTGCCTCTCTAGTAACATTGTCTACATATGTAAGGTTGTAACACCCACGTCCCGTAGGGCCTTCATAGGGTTAAGCGCCAATAGATTCAAGCAGCGTCTTTACATGCATACCCATTCTTTTCGTTACCCTCTTAGAAGGAATATGACGTCACTTTCAGGTTATATCTGGAGTCTAAAAGACAACCACACCCAATATAAGTTACACTGGGAGATCCTAGCTAGGGCTAGATCGTATAACGGAAATAAAAGACCATGCGACCTCTGCGCCGCTGAGGCCCTGGAAATACTCTACGCTACAGACCACATCTTAAACAAAAAATCTGAGGCAATTTCGGCTTGTAAACATAAATGGCACAAAACTTTCCTGTATTACAGCCCCACGTTATACCCTAACGGATAGTTCGATCTATAGGTGGATATTTTACGTCTCGATGTGGGAGCTAAGTATATGTTTGTTTATACCTTTACTTATTTGCATAGGTAAGTATATATTATCCGTATGTTTTGTGAAGGTACGTATACCTTCGCGTACGTATATTTGATTGTTATGGCGTATACATTTTTTAATATTTCTGGTAACATATGGTTCGGCTATGTGCATACGGGAGTTTTGCGTCTGTGTGAGTATGCAGGTTCGTACGTATGTAGGGCGTGTGTATATGTGTACTTCATGTTTTGGTTGACTTACGTCTCCGAAAATTCGTGTATTTACATGTAGGTATGTGTGTGCGCTTGTTATATACGTATTTATTTATTTATATACGTTTATATAATTATTTATTTATTTGTAGACACGCTTACACACACACACATATTTATATGTGCGTGGTTTTGTTTACCTATGGTAAGTTTTTGCGTATGCTTGTGTATGTACGCATTTGTTTGCGTGTTTGTATTTATTTATTTCTATTACTTCTGTATTGTATTTATTTACTTTGTTCTTAACTCTGTAGCGGAGATTCATTCGGTCTCCTAGTTAGAATTTAGTCTACGACTTCTGCTATACCATTTACGTGGTTTTGTCTTAACGTGCTATTGTTCTCCACGCTCCACATATGACGTATTATCTTCGTGTTTTCGTTCATTCCCAGAGAACGTCTCTATGCACCACCTAAGAGAACATTAGTCTACGACCTCTTTTATACCATAAATGTGGTTCTGCCTTTGCGCGTAATTGCTTTTCACCGCTCCTATTAATGACGTATTATATTCGTTTTTTCCCGTTCTTAGCAAGGGAAAGTTTCCACGAACCAAAGTATATATATATATATATATTTATTAAAATAACAGATTAAAGTTTAAGCTTATCAAGCCCTCTTTGGATTTTAGTCTTCAAATTTATTATTATTACTATATATATATATATATATATATATATATATGTAAAGGTTAAACAAAAATAACAACACAATATGTACAATATATGGAAGCGATATATATATGAATGTATATATATGTATTTTGCAATACACTGTATGCTTAATTAAAAGCATTTCGAAGACCTTTTTCTATTGTTTTAGAGTAGTGACAGACTCACGTACTTTAATTTCAGCAAACTATATATACATTCATATATTATATAGCTATTTCAGAGCACCAATTCTAATTTTCAATTTCTGCTTGACCGGCAACCGCTCTGTATAATCAGTTACTGATTATTTACTAGTATTTTATAAGAACCAAACATCCATGATTTCAGCAAACAGGAGGAGTTGTTGGCTTTGATAACCATCAATAAATGCGAAACAAGGCCTTGTCAGCTTTATCTCCCTCTGTTTGCTGAAATTAAAGTAAGTGAGTCTGTCACTAATCTAAAACAATAGCATAAGGTCTTCGAAATGCTTTTAATTAAGCATACAGTGTATTGCAAAATACACTATATATACAGTCATATATATATATATATAGCTATTTCAGAGCACCAATTCTAATATATATATAGATAGATAAATGCCCCATTGCTAAATAGAATATACATGCTCGCCTTCTAGCAAACTTAGAAACCATTAACTCTCATCATAATCACCAGAGCGGCCCCTTTTATTGACAGCGTAATCCAGGTTTTTGTGTGAGATTTATATCCCGAATATTGCCAGGCCATCTTCCTGTATATTGGGGCTTCTTTATTGTTGGAGACCTATTGTTGCATTAGTTGGTATTGAAGATTTCCAGCGTGTTAACTCGATATAAACTCCAATTTATCGTGTAATTCGTCTTCCTACTGTCCCCGTCATCTTGGGCTTCGTGGAAAATATAAGAAACCGACATTAGTGTTTTGTCAGTATCGGTAGAGCGTCAGACACCATGCTTTGCGGCATAGGACTTAAGGACCTTTACGTTCTGAGTTCAAATCCCGCCGCGTTTAACTTTGGCTTTCATCATTACAGGGTCGAAAAACTAAAGTACCAGTAATGCACTGGCGTACTTGCTGGCATTGTGCCAAAAGTAGAAACAATTGTTTGTTATAATTAGTCATTGACATGTACGGATGCTCCATGACGTAGTTCCGACGAACTTCGGTTTCTTCTAACTTTTATTGGATTATTTTGCAAACTGGAAATCTATTTCAACATCTCAGATGAACAAATTTCGTTTATCGACGACAGTTGCTGTTAATAACTACATTAATGACTGAATGCTAACATTATGCGCAGTGGGAGGTATCAATAAGATAGGAAGTAGCATGACAAACTGAATCAAAGTAAATTACAGCAATACCCGATAGCACTACTGAACTGGTTTTACAAATGGACAAACTATATTTAGAGAAAGTCATAGAAAATACTATAGCGAATCAAACATCCGAAGACAAATAATAATAGCTACAACCTACTAACCAAAGTTGATAATTTTCTTAACATATGTAACAATACAAACAACAATGTACAAATGCTCACACACTTTCACACTAACACAGATACAGGCATGTGATAAGTGTCAGAGTACTGAAATGTGAAGTGGTTAGTAATGACCTGGAAGTTGTAGTAAAGACCCAGCATTACAAGGCAATACCAGAACTCTGTCCCGTTATGGGTGGCAAGTCAATATCAATGAAAATGATGTTACCGATGAAAAAGGCTAGTTGGTACAGTTGTGACAGCATACACCACTTCAGTGGTGCCTGTCATGAGTTGAGGTAAATAAACCAAGTAATGAACAAATTACTGGCAGCCTGAGCAGTTATAATATTATTTCTATTTTTAAGGAAATCTAGAAAACTGACGTCTTCATCGGCTTCTGAAGCGGTTAATAATTCCTAATCCTGCGGTGAAGTATGCTGAAATTTCTCCTAATAGCAATATCACATCTATGAATGATGATAAAGAGGAAACTTGAGTTGAATAAGGGAGACACATCTGTAACAGAAATAGAATTGAAAAGAAGAAAAAACAACAGCCATATAAGGAATCTTCGAGAAAATATGCTAAACAATGTGATTCCCTGATGTACATGATCGCCATAACCAACAAAACTGAGTTGCTTAACAAAACATATAAATTGGAGAAGGAAGGTTCATGCAATAAATGATTACTGCTGAGAGTTCCCGGATAACAGATTCTTATTTATAATAACGAAAGAAGTGGGCTGATCTGTATAGACTTAACTAGTGGTTTCCCGCATATTTGGGTATGTTATCCCGGAAAGTATTTATATATTATTTGTGTTGTGCTAATAATTGTATGTTATATAACAATTTCTACTTATTTCATATGCTTAGCACATTCAACTGTTTATTGTATAACGTCCTTATCCCTACCTTTATACCCTGGCTGATGATGTGCAGTCATGCCCCGACGACGATGCGACAACTCCAGCATTTCATTGTCTGAGAACAGGTGTTGTCACCGTTTGTCAGTCCTATCTTTCCCCTGCTCATCTATTTGGAAAATCTGCAAGCGAAGAAAGAGGCAGGTTGCTTGACAGTGAGGGCATGAAGGTTATATCTCTTTGGTGCCCATTGTGAAAGAGTTTGTGTGGTGGACGATTTTGAAAGTGCTGAAGAGAGACACATTCCTCTTTGGCCAAGCGAGCTAAACTTTTCAAGTTTCAATTGAAAAGGATATTGCGGGTGGTGGAGAGTGAAGTGCAGCCTTCCAGCAAATTTGTTGAAAAGTGAACGAGTGAGACGAGCATGGTTTGAGTGAAACCTGCTATGACTTATACTCGTTTGCATATAAACAAAGACTAATTTTCCTCGACCTTTATGTTTTTATTAATAATTTCATAATTCAAAAAATTTTCTGAAGGCTATAAGATATAATTTTGCACTGTAATTTATAAGTTATTTTAGTTGGTTGCTTGTAGAATATTCCATTCCAGACTGTTTCAATTGAGAAGTAACTCATTCAACTCGGTAAACTTTTGAAGCAAGTAGCATATGTTTCATATTTACTTTGTATATAAATATAAGATTGAGATTTGAGTAGTTACCTGCCATATCCAGAGATTCTTGGTTAATTTAGCTGTAATTGCCACGTATTCTCTACACTTTGAAAATGCCATAATGTCAAATGCTGTGAACATAATCACTGACACGCATACATACACACACACGTATATATATGTGTATGTGTATGTATGTGTGTGGGTAAAGGTATATCATAAACGTTTTACAAATATGTCATGAATATAGGTTTGGTTATGTGGCTAGAGAGTTCGCTTCGCAACCACATGGTTTCCTGTTGCATTGGTCAACTAATTTTAATCTAGCCTCAGATGTTTCACTCATTCGAGTGAAATTTCTGTAGGCAGATACTGTTCGGAATCCCTAGATGATAAACCTAATTCACTGTCCGCTTTAATAATCTGACGTGGTAATTAAAATATATTTAACAGAGTACGTTATGTGACAAGCATTCAGCGTACCAAAGATTATCTTGATGGAAAGTCTAGGACACCATCGACTTTAACAGCGCCACATGGTCTTTAGCAGATATTCTTTTGTTGCAAGCTTTCGGAGAAGCTCAGGTTGTGTAACATCCTATAAATTTTAACAAAATCACTTCATCCTAAAGTACCTTTAACATAGTTCAATCCGTTTCTAACATTCGGGTCAGTGTAAACATTGCACTGCAGATAACCAGCACCAATTTCATAAATCTGGAAAGTCATAAAAATCTCATAGATACTGCCCTTCTCTGTCTAACTGTTGTGTCTAGAAACATAACACAATAGAAAGATATCAAACACTTACAAATAACAATGAATATTTATATCCTTCCTTCTTGTAATTTTGTATATTAATGTATTTTATGAAAAAGTATCATGAACCTTTCTAGTCTAAAGACCGAGAGTTAAACGTGTTATGTTAAATATATGAAATATTTATATTTCGCATCATCATTTGAACTCTTGGCACTATACAATCAGAACTAAGGCCAGCTCGCTGTTGTTTTATACCAATCTATTGTCTCTTCTTATATACATCACCAGCAAATACAAGAACAATGCCTAAATCTCACACTACAACAAAGCAATTACTACGGGGAAAAAACAACGGCATCAACAACAATCGATCCCCAAATTGGTTTAACTTCGAATCTATATCACCATTATCAATGAGTGGATGGAAAACAGAAACCCATCAGAATTCAAGTAGATTATGGGCCGCTTACACCACACAGTACATTAGACATAATTATAAGAAATACGTATGAAGTATTTACAAAGATGTTGATGATGATGATGACGACTACTACTACTACTACTACTACTAATAATAATAATAATATTACAACTGACAACAACAACAACAACAACAACAACAGCATCAACAACAACAGCAGCTACAAGTTTGATAAGTATGAAAACTAAATAATTAAACGTACTACATAGTAGTGGGATGACAAAAAATGGCAGCAGGGTAAAAATAATAAATTGAATTGCAGAGAGAAAAATTCTTTTTTTTTTAAACGAGAAAATTAAGGCATAAAAAGGTAAAACGCTGTCAGTCACAGGTGAAGTTTTATCATGATTATCACTGTTGATGTTTCTGTTGCTGTAGTTGTTTTATTGTAATGAGAAGGAAGGATTTCTATGGGGTATTCTGGTATAAAGAAATAAAGAAAAACTAGGTAACTTGCAATATTCCAATTACAAAACTATTTAGTTTGGTTTTGAATGAATAATAGAGACGACAACATCAGTAATAGCAACAACTGTACCATGGACGACTATGGCGGAGACAACAATAGCTGCAACAGCAGCTAGTAATACAAACAAAATCCACTAAACTTATGAATAGTTCACAGTTATTTAAGAAAAAAAGTATTTCTTCTGACTATTATCATCATCATTATCATCATTCTCTTTCAACAGCATCATCACTATCGTCGCTTTCATCATTATTATCTCCATTATTATATTTTGGTACATTTTAATCGAAATGTCAAAAGCAGAGAAAAGCATTTTTGTATTTAAATAAAGTTTATATATATTCATATATAGGCACACTACTGTGTACATATATACGTGAGTGTGCGTCTCTCTCTCTCTCTCTCTCTCTCTCTCTCTCTCTCTCTCTCCCTCTCTCTTTATATATATATATATATATATATATATATATATATATATATGGATATATAAGTGCATAAGTGCGTATATATATATATATATATATATATATATATATATATATATATATATTGTGTGTGTATGAGTCCTGTATTAAACCCAGTTGGGAGTGAAATGGAATCGAAATATGGTTAGTATCAACATGAAAACCTGTGATGTAACTGGTTTTGATATTGTTGCTTCTGTTAAGTTCAGTTTCATTTAATAATAGTTTCAAATACTTTTCAATATTTTTGTTACTAGTATCACACAACTAAGCATAGTTCTAGCCCGGTTAAATTACAGCATACCTGTGATTGTAGAACGTTGAACTCATAGCATTTTAAGTGTATATTTGTTATTCACAAACAAGTATGAAAAACTTCATCATGAAAAGTGTATTTAACGGTATACTTTATACATACATAACATATATATATATACACGTATGCACACACATATGCACACAGAAAGATAAACTCCCCCGTTTAATTTATTGGGTGGTCCTACAAGACTAGTGTTTAATTTTTCTTTTGAAAAACTATTTACTTGTAATTCAGGACCCCAGTCAAGTTCAGCTCGAATCGACTGCTGATATTCTTTTACAAATCTCAATGCCTATCACATTGTTCTATTGCTGTTCATACTGTTTTCTGTTCCATGTCTCGGATCATATGACTTATTAGCAAACGCTCAGTATACACAGACTACCAAATACTCTCGTACAACTATAGCTAATACAAAATCAATTCATATCTGAAGCAATAAAATTCATACAACCATCAATTAAGCGCATACATTTAAACTGTCTCTTTTAATTGTCATCCTCTCTGCGTAAAACTTCCCAAATACGTAAACAGAACATCCAATCCAATCGAGGGTATTCCCCTACCTGTTGGATACCCCCATCCCCTGGGTTTTAGTGTCTTGATTATTGTTCTGATCGAGTTCTACTTACCCCCTCACAAGAAAGTTCTTGTGGAGGAGCCGATTCCGTCGCCGACCACTCAACCATGAAGCACAATACACAAGTTTTATTTTCCAATAGGGACCAACTGAGGAGTACATATTCTCTGTCGATTATTTCCTAGAAATCGATCCCACCACCGACCATCCTCAGTACCCAAACTCTAAATTTGTATGTGTGTATGGAAGGAATGTGAGTTTGTATAAGAACGTTGCATCAGTCGTCGCCTTCGAGGATGACTAATCAGTTAGTTGATCAGCTGAAGATCTTCCTCGTAGATTAATGTGTCAGGTGATAAATATTCCAGTTTCCACAGACACTAGTATTCAGGTCTACTGCCAGTCTGGCACCCTAGGCAAGGTTATATTCAGCCGCCTCAACCCCTCCCCATGAACATATCAATTTCAAAATTTATAAACAATAAATAAACCAGGATAAAGATAAGTCCCTCAATAAAACTGAAATTTCTTTCTTCATTTCTTTCTGAAAATTGTTGTTGATTTGGTGAAATGCCCCCTCCCCCCCTGAAATCAGTGCCGTAGGCGGCTGCCTAGTTTGTTTATATGGTAGCACCGGCCAGGCTTGAATTCTTAACGTAACACCAAGGTCGAATCAACGTGTCAGATATTATGTAACAAAGCTCATTCGATGCAGGAGACGTCTACAAAATTTCACTCAAAATCCATCGTCGTTTCAGGGCTTTGATAAAGAATCTTATCCACGATGACACCCAATAGGATCGAAATTGGTGCTTCATCATCGTGACACGTAGTTCTTAACAACGTAGCAAAGGTTTCATCCAATAAACCATAAATATGTTAAAAGAAAATCTGGTTGGAAAACAAATATCGAAGGAAATAAAAAAGATACATATGAAACATCAACGTTTAAAATGTTAGGTGCTTTAGTGCTAATAATATGGGCTGTTGATTTAGTGGTAGTATAGATGGTGGCTGTAGATATAGTAAACCTTATTTTTCACTCACAAATTCCAGGAAAAGTTGCGGGTACAATGTCTCGAAATGAACGGGCTAGATACATAAATTGAGCACATGGATGTTATTCAAAAGTTTTGTTACTGGTCGACCAGGTGTTAATAGGCTTGTCTCTAATATCTGTCCAGCGATTTTTTAAAATAAATTTTAACCACATTCCCAGTGGCGGACTGGGTCTAAAAATATTGGTTGCCAGGAGATGAATGGGGGCCCACCTACATATAGAATGTTCTCATTTAATTTTTATAATGAATAAATAATATTTTCAAAGTATATATAAGAAGTGGAAACAAAACAGTGCAATCAAATTTTTGACGAAACATATCTTACCTTCTCCAATAAAAAAATATTATGTATTTTGCCAATTCCAGAGATTTTCAATAATGACCTATGGTCTTTCAGACTGTGTATATATATATATACATATACATATGCGGGTATATGTATGTATATGTATGTGTGTATGTATATATATATTTACTCTTTTACTCTTTACTTCTGACGGTTTAATGCTGAAGCTGGCGAATTTGTTCACCACTTCCTGGAAACTTCAAAACAAATGATTTGAGTTTCCACAGACATGGGTCGATAAAATAAAGTACCAGTAATGGCAATGGGTAATTGCTGGCGTTGTGCCAAATGTAGAAACAATTATTTATGACGTGCAATCGGCTAATATTTTGTATACATACATGTATAAACACATCGTTCATTCTCTCTCTGTCTATCTGTCTGTTTCTCTGTTTCTCTCTCTCTCCCTCTCTCTCTCTCTCTCTCTCTCTCTCTCTCTCTCTCTCTCTCTCTCTCCCTCTCTCTCTCTCTCCCCCTCTCTCCCTCTCGCTCTCTATATATACGTATATATATATATATATACGTTATTCCGGTTGAATCGGAGGTAACCACAGTAAGTAAGGTGCACAGTACATAGCAGAGTATAAAAGTTTTAATATAGATGAGATTCTACAGGACTAGAACTGTTTCATTCTTTAGAAATCATCAGGAATCTGGCTTTCCAAAAATAAATGTTGTGGTATTTATATCTTTTCAAGTGGTACGAGAGGGTGGGTAGTGGGATGGGTGGAGGTCATTGGTTAAAGAAAAGGGAATTCATTAAAAGCTAATTCTTTAAGGCTATAATTTATATTTAGAGTGACAAAAGCAGAAAGAATTCTATAAACAATTTCAGATTGGGGTGCCACTCCTTATTTTTAAGTTTCTCTTAAGCTAACAATGCCTATATTTCAGGTGTCCATAAGATGGTTGGAGGTCGGTCATGGTTGATGGATTTAAAGAAAAGGGAGATTCTTTAAAAGGTAATTCTTTAAAGCTCTACTTAGAGTGACAAAGGCCAAGAGAATTCTATAAACCAATATTATATACAGAAGAGAGAGAGAGAGAGAGAGGGACAGATGGAAAGAGAGAGAGAGAGAAATAATGATGTTTCTGCATGAGTCTCCTACATGCTAGTCATTATAAAAGCCAGAGGATGTTAAAGAATAATTATCTAATATTATGCTGTTTAATCTGCCAAAAACATTCACGAAAACTTAACTTTTTCTATAATTACAATTTGGTTCGTGATAACACACACACACACACAATCGCACAACACACAACCTCACTAAATCTCAACTCACCACTCTCTCCAACCTGAAATCGAGGAACCTCATCTACCTCCCCTCCGACAAGGGAAAATAATTCTGCGTCATCAGCAGAGAGGCCTACAACACCCTGGCCTTCCAACACCTTGACGATGGCAACATCTACTCCAAAGTCACAGGAATTATTCCCGCGCAGATCGAGGAGCACATCAACGCCGCCTGGACCAACAACTGTGACCGGCGGAAGCTCCCGAAGAAGCTCAAATACAACTTCCTCACGAGGAACAGCAGACTACCCGCCTTCTATCACCTTGTGAAAACACACAAACATGGACCCGACCTGAATATCAGAACTAATGTATCGAGCGTGGAAGGACCGCTCTACAAAATTTCATGGCTCCTAGCCAGAATACTTAAACCCATACTAGACACCTTTTGCCGGGACACGTAAACAGCTCCGAGGAGGTGTTGGAGCGCCTGCACCAAATGGATCCCGATACCAGAAAGGCTAACAGGTATCCCTTCAGCGTTGATGTGGTCGCTCTTTCCACCTCGGTCCCGGCGCTCCCCGCCGTTGATATACTGATGGAACCCGTTTAATCTACCGACCTACACTGTTTCGGGCTCACCCCCACTGACATCCACCAGCTCCTATCCGTCGTCGTTAACAACACGTATTTCGGTTTTCCGACCAAACATACCGGCAAACCTCGGGGCTGCCCATTTGGCTCAAGTCTGTAGAGTGTGCTAGCGATCTCGTACATGGACAGAGTCGAGCGCAAGGCAATCAACATCTGCCACCCTAACGCCGTCACCTTTTTCTCAAGGTACGTGAACGACATCCTCATCCTCACATCTTTCCAGGAGATGGCGAGCGGAATTTATGAGACGTTCAACAACACGGATAAGAATATTGAGTTCAGTGTTGAACACCCCAACGGCGACGGGCCCCTTGCCCTCCTCGACTTCCGAATCAACATCACGGAGCAGGGAGAGATCCACACCAACTTCTACCGCAAGGCAGCCCGCAGGGACTTGTTCGTCCACTACAAGTCTGCCCTCCCTAACAGTACTAAAAGAGGGTACATCACGAACGAGATCACGCGAATTAAAAACAGATGTAGCGATCCCGTGAGTGGTGTCACCCATACCAAGCGGTTCCTCAGGGTGCTGGAGACGAACGGATACCAGCCTCGCTTACAAACAGAGTAAGAGACACCAGACGGAAGAGGCAGAGAAAACACCCAAGGCAAGTGGTTCCTTAAAATCCCGCACCTGGGCGTGAAAACCACCAACGCTATCCGCATGGCTATACGGAGAGTGGGCCTCGACATTCACCTGGCCCATTCGGGCCCCTCCCTACGGATATGCCTCTCCAGGAAACCCGGGAAATCGACTGACGCGTGTTCCCTCAGAAACTGTCCGATGCACCAAACGAACTGTTGCTTACGCACATACGTTGTATAAAGGGTAGAATGTGATAAGTGCAACCAGTACTATATCGGTAGCACAATCCGGACGCTACATATCCGGATGAAGGAGCACATCAACACCAGGGCCTCGTCTTTCCGGAAACACATAACCAAATGCGGAAACAAAGATGGAAGGCCCATTGTCACGGTGATAGCGACAGATCGCAACGTCGGCACGTTACGATTGAAGGAAGCACTTTGGATGACACGCCTAGGACCACAAATAAATAACCGATCCGAGAGAAGCGAGACGAGGTGGCTGATATAAACAAACGAGCCAACAGCACACGCACACACACACACACACACACACACACACACACACACACACAGTGGCAGTCGAACGATTGTTATTGTGTGTATAGCGCCCCCACCATCCACCGACCAGAAAGCGACCAGAGAGACTACTACACTGCTAGTAACAAAGAATGAATATAGGTAGTACAATAGATTGACAGCTAGCACCATCCCTCTCCCACAATAAAGAGGGGTGCATCGACCTTTGCTTGACAGCACCTATTCCCCACGCACATGCGCTCTACAGAATGTCTCTGTTATACACGAACGGCGGACAACAGAGGCCACGTAATGTTTCTCTATGACAGATAACTTCCCCCCTCGGAAAACCCCCCAGTAGATGGATGCGAAATCCGAAATATAGGGACAATTAAATCTCTCCCAAGGTAACTCTATCTCGTGTTATTTTTTATATTTTTTTCGCTCTTTCCTACGTTTCTCTACACACTATACATCTCATTTTACATTTACTTTTACATCTCTCTTTTAACCACCGGATTCTGTTAACCGGAGATTTACCCATTTGCATTGTTGAGGCTTCCAAAACGACCAAATTATATATATATATATATATATATATATATATATATATATATATATATATATATATGCTACCACTAGTAACCTCACCAGAATTTTATATATATTACTATAGATGCCGGAACCACTTTACGCCAGAGAGATTTATATATTTATACACACACACATATATATATGTATATATACATACATACATACATACATACATATATATATATATATATATATATATATCTGTGTATATATACGTATATATAATGTTAATTGAACAAGTACTTTCATGCTTTCGCAATCTTCAGGTTCATATTCTGTGGTGACAGTCAAGTTTGCAATTTTCAACTGTAGTGAGATGGGTAAATTTTGTGCCCTATATACAGTGAAAAGTGGCTACAGAATGCTATTTTCTGGAAACTGTATTTCGATCAATCGGTGAGTAGTTTCACTGGATTACTAAAGCTGATTGGTTTAGGCGTCACGGTTGGTTGAGCATGTTTACCGACTACTATTTGACCCTATCCAAAGCATCAATTGTTTTGCTATTTTTAGAAATGATAAAAATAGCATTTTCTAGTAATCATCACCATCAACATCCCTTTTATTATTATTATTGTTGTTGTTGTTGTTGTTAGTGGTAGTAGTCGACATGTTCGTAGTCATAGTCATAGTAGGAGTAATACCCCATTATTATTGATCATTTAGCTTGGGTTGAAATTTATCAATAACATTCTTTTCTTTGATTTTTCTCTTGATTTCTCTTGGGCTGTGTAATTTGTAGAATGGAAATATTATAAATACTCTCTGACATGTTGCTAGATGGTTACTGACGGGTAGCTGACGGACATTTGTGTCTCTGATTTGCTGTCGGTGCACCCGTGCACGTTCCGATAGTGCATTTCCAGTTTGACCGACATATAGTTCGTCACAATTCGGGCATTTAATGCAGTAAATTAGATTTCTGCTTTTGCAGTTCATTTTTGCATTTGGGAACATTTTTCCAGTTTTTGTGTTCATATATTGAACGTTGTGTATGGAGTGAGATGTGCCACATCGACTATCATTGCATTTAGATACAGTGAATGATTGGTATTTGTTGTTAAGGTCAAACTT
Organism: Eledone cirrhosa; assembly: GCA_964016885.1. Lineage (NCBI taxonomy): Eukaryota > Metazoa > Mollusca > Cephalopoda > Octopoda > Eledonidae > Eledone > Eledone cirrhosa. Next base: position 99,183,527 of record OZ024742.1, on the reverse strand, counting down.
TGCTTTTGTTAGTAATTGCTTCAAATTTTTCGGCTGTCTTTTACTAAGTGTCAAAGATCGGTCTGTGATTAAGCCTTTTAATTCATTACTTTGAGCAATGATCGGTAGGTTTGCTTTGGCAGTGTTGAAGACATTCTGGTGACATGGGTTGTGTGTCATTATAGTTCTTGGTTTCTTCTTCCTTGGGTTGTCCTAAGTTGTTGTATAGGTATTTTTATAGGCCGCTGTATGCCATTTTCTATAAGTAGGAATGGGTATGTTTGAGCAAAAATTCTCTTAGTTCGGTTAGGCGTTTGTTCCTGGTATTCGTATCTTCTACAATGGTACAAATTCTTCTGGCTAGGCAGCATGGGATGTTGCCTTTTGTATGAGGTGGATGGCACGACTTAAAATGCAGATATTGATGGGTGTCTGTGTGTTTATAATATATATCCGCGGTAATGGTGGTGTCGTTTTTGATTACCATTATATCTAGGAATGGTAATTTGGTACTACTCACCTCTTTTGTGAATTGGAGAGATGGGTGTAGGTTATTCAGGGGGATATTGAACTCATCCAGATTATCTAGAGAATCTGTCCAGATGATGAAACAGTCGTCAAGGTATCTCTTCCAAGATTTGTCAATGTACTTTCTAAAGTCAGTGCTATACGTTTCCACTATTTCTTGGTAGAGTTGTTGTTCTAAGTATCCCATTACAGAGTTCGCGTAAACGGGACCGAACTTCGTTCCCATCGCTGTGCCTCTAATTTGGATGTAATTCTTTCCATTGAAGAAGAAAGTGTTGTTTCCAGAATAAGTTTGACTGCATCTAATATAAATGGCGCTGTGAATCTGGTGGGAATACTTTCTCTATGTTTTTCAACCCAGTATTTAACTGCCTTTATTCCTAAATCAAACCGCCTTTATTCTTAAATCATGTGTAATGTTGGTGTAAAGGCTTACCACATCAAAATTAAGTAGAAGTGAATTCGTTTCCGTGGTTTTGGGAAGAAGGGACAGGAAGTGGATATCATCCCGGATGAAACTGGGTATCTGAATACATAGTGGTTTCAAAATAATGTCAACAAAATTGCTTAGACGGTGGGTGGGGCATGTTGGACCAGCTATAATAGGTCTAAGTTTTAAGTCTTTTGGGTGTAGTAATTTAATGTACTCACTGTTTTGTTCTTTTACTGCCAGTTGTATTTCTTTTGACTTATGAACTTTCGGTAGGCTATAAAAGGTTGCTGGGGTTTGGCTCAAAATTGGTGATGTAGTCTCCTTCCTTATCAGTAAGTGAGTTGTGGTATTTTGAAGCCAGGTTGTTGATCTTCTTCATGATGTTGTGGTCTATATTTGACGGTATTTCATGATAGAATGTTGTGTCTTTCAGTTGTTCCTCAACCAAATCTTTGTAGTATTCAGCATCCCTTATAACAACAGCACCTCCTTTATCTGCTTATTTAATTATTATTGTTTTATCATTGTGTATATGTTTAAGTGCAGACATTTCTGATTTGTTAATGTTTGGCCTAACATTAGTATTACGTCTAAGAGGAAATTTAAATAGGATGATGTCAATGTATTTGTCGGGATAGATATTTATTCCTTTTGCCGGAGTGATGTATATATACATATATATATATATATATATATATATATATATATATATATATATATATATATATATATATATATGTGTGTGTGTGTGTGTGTTTGAATATATACATATTGTTATACTTGGGGAGGGTCATATTGTTGTAATAATATTGCCAGAATTAATAACACAACACACTCCCAGTTTGGTTGGTTTTCGCTTTTGTATTTTTTATATCAGTTAATTTATTCGATCCTCAATGTTTACCATTGACTGACCAACTGTCAAAAATACAGATATAATATAGACACAAACACATATATATAGTCTAACATGTTTGTGTCTATATTATATCTGTATTTTTGACCATTGGTCAGTCAATGGTAAACATTGAGGACCGAATAAATTAGCTGATATAAAAGATACAGAAGCGAAGATCAACTAAACAGTGAATGTGTTCTGTTATTAATTCTGGCAATATTATTACAACAATATGACCCTCCCCAAGTATAACAATATTTGTTTCGACACACGATTTCATATCAAAAACCTCGCAAAACAAATATATATACGTATATATATATATATGATATAGATATGCCAGTAGGTACTAAGTACCCACGGAAATATACATGGTGTCTATAACAGTTGTTGTTCAATGGTACTAATTTGAGATACCAGATTTATAAAAATGAGTGGAACAAGTAAACATTAAACAATCTTTTAAATAAATTAAAATACGATTTAAATATTCGCCTGTTCCAGTGCTGTGACCTACGGTTTCGCTTATCAAAAGATTGGAAATTCAGAGAATCAGCTTTTCAGACAGCTATTTGGGCAGAAAGCGATATATTTACTATTACATGGGTTTTGTGCCCTGTGGTATGGAAATAGCTGTCTGAAGAGCTGATTCTTTCCATTGGAAATTCTCTGAATTTCCAATATTTTGATGAGCGAAACCGTCGGTCACAGCATTAGAACAGGCGAATACTTAAATCGTATTTTAAATTATTTAAAAGATTGTTTAATGGTTAATTGTTCCGCTCATTTATATATATATATATATATATATATATGTATGTATGTATGTATGTACGTATGTATGTGTGTGTGTGTGGGGGGGGGGGTATAAATATATACAATCTCTCTGGCGTAAAGTAGTTCCGGCATCTATAGTAATATATATAATATTCTGGTGAGGGTACTAGTGGTAGCATTGACGTTTGTGGAATCCGTAGATACATGTACAACATATACTTCCAGTATTTAGTTCGAGTTTATTCATCATTCTTTGTACTTTTTAGCTAATATATCATCTACAAGCTAATTACTGCCTTTGATATAATCGATAATTTCCCCAATTAATATATGGATTGTTCGGTTAACATTTATAAAGTCACAGATCGGAGAATAATGCGCTGTATCGAAGGGATGTCACTTTATCATAGCCTTGGATATACATGCGCTTTGTATTTGAAACTGGAAAACGGAGACAGGATTATTTCAAAAACGACTTGATCTGCGTTTGTGTGTGGAAGTAAGTACTACTGTGAAACATTAGTTTCAGAGTTGTATTTATTTGGAAAGTGACTTGATCTTAAACCAGTTTATATTTTATTGATTTATTCGATAACTATTGAGAAGCATTGGATGACTCTTCAAACCAACTAGCTTTTAAATTAAAATAAAATTCATATTACTATCAAATTATATTTGCCTCTACTTGGATAGCTATCGTTCCCTGTAATTAAAGAGCAATTTTCTGTTTTTTTAATGTTACAATTAAATCAGAGAAGGAGGAAGGAAGGGATTCTCAATCCTGAGACCCGACCTGAATGCAGGTAACCGAATGCATTCTACTAAAATCGCAAAGGGCAAGGAAACTGGGGTTCGACCAGTTGACGGAGTACGTCATCCAACTAAAAATGTGGTTCCCATCTAAAGTCGAGATGTTAATCATCTAAACTGTCTAATGAGATTTCAATTACAATTCTAATCCTCAAATCATGACGGTGGTCTCGTAGCCGTGGAAGAATCCCATCGAGGTGGAATGGCTGATGTATCGGATATCGTTGGATTTAAACACAGCAACGCTTTTACGATCTTGTCTGCAGGGTACGGTTCAGATATATCCTCCAGACAAGCTGTAGACCTGTCCCATTTTTTATCTCTCTCAGACCTCTTTTATATACAAATATTCTTTTTGTTTTCTTGTTGTCATTCATACGTTTACATGTTTAAATAACTTCTCAAATTTATCTTTACAATTCTTATTTTTAAAATCATATATCTTTTCGGAAATTTTCAGTTGTAATTATAACTGGAAATTTCCGAAAAGACTAATTATAACTAGTCAATTATTATTCCCAACCTAATAACGCAATTCAATTTTCAAAAGTAATTATTTCGATAAAATAATTTTATCATGCCTAATGAATTCTCGCAGGTATATTAATTAGGATTAAACAAATCTCTCACATAATCACACAGTCTTCCCACACTTTCATACCTAACTTTCTATTGTCTGTAGGTGAGATGCAAATCCTATGTATCTGAGTTGTGGAGATATAAGAAAATTGATTGATAGGCTGGCATTCTATCCAGGAGAACTTGAACGAATCAACGAGAAAGCATCTATGCTATCATTTAACGGCGTGATATAGCAGCTAAGTTTTCTGAGAGTCACACACTAGTATATTTAGCAGTAGATCTGCTATCTTTGTATAACTATTTGGAATGATCGTTGTTGGATTAGATTTTCACCATATATCTCCTTGATCAGAGCTGACTTTGCTCTAAATAACAATAACAAAGTAAACATAAGCAATGTCTGAGATGGTGGACAAAATGCTTTGCACCATTTATATACGACCCTTTTTGTTCTCAGTTTAAATACCCTAAGTCAACTTTGCAATTTATTCAGGTGTCAATAAAATAAAGCACTGTTCAAGTACTGGGTACGATTTGATTAATTCATTTTCCATCGAAATTGCTGACATTGTGCCTAAATTAGAAACCATTATATATGTGGGGCCCCTGGAGAATCTCATTAGAGGTGAGTTCGTATTTAGTTATGATTTCAGATATTGAGACTAAGCATTGGCTGCATCAATATAACTCACCTAGAGAAAAATGGAGAGAAGGCGATCGGGAAATTGGACGAAGGAAGCTGTTTTTATTAGCTCATACTATTTGTCAGTCACAACGTCTGACAGTTGAGTCACCATATTTCCAGTGACAGGAAGCAGGATTTTAACTTAATAGGCACAATTAAAGTAATTACAGCGAACATTTCTCTCCGTCCGATAACGATACCGCTATTCCACCACACCTGAACTTGCAAAGGGCCATAAAAATACAACGTTAAATGCTTTTACATGCACACCAGGCCACAACACCACATAATTTATCTGTTTGGGAAATGGTGGGACATCTCGACATCAACATATTCTTCCATAGATAATCTCAGGTTTATGAGCGAATATTTCAATACTCTACAGTTTTTAGTACATGAATATTTGCAAATTTTATAATATCAGTTCGATGATCCTTGATTTGGTTGTGTGCATGTAATGGTATATTTTGTGCACTGTCATTTTGTTATTTCCTGATAACCTTTATGTTGTGCCACTATTCCATCGAGTTCTCTTACTTTTATATCGTATTAGATAATGCTAGTGAGGCAACACATAGCTTAGTAATTAGTGAATTGGGCTCACGACCATAAGGTTAGGAAATCGATTTTTGCATCGGGCGGCGTGCTGTATTCTTAAGTAGGACATTTTATTTCATATCGCTTCAATCTAATTAGCTATAAATAAGCCGCGACGATACTGGTGCCAATCTCTCTTGGTATGTGATTTCCCCAACGTCAGAATCGGTAGCGTATCGAGAGGAGACTGGTCTGCATTTCTGATTGCTGGTCATCCACAAAGGCTTGTGCTTTTGAGAGGAATTTTAAGGGGCCCTGTTATGATGGAAAAAAATATCAACTTTGTCATGCCTATGGATATCTTGCATACGACTGGGCATCCTGGAAGAAAGAAGGAGAGAGAGCGGAAAAGAAAGAGAAGAGAGGGAGGGAAGAGAGATAAAGAGAAAAGAGAGAGGAAGAGAGAGGAGAAGAGAGAGGCGGAGAGAAGGAGAATGCTTTTGTGTGTGTAGTTAATTGTTTCTCACTACTTAAACATACACTGCATATATTATAAGCATTTGGTAGACCTGAACTTCTCAACTAATACTGAAATAGTTTTGGTCTACTTCCAAGTGTTCAAATTATTCAGGGTATTGTCCATATACGGGCATGTTATACTATACATTTATACTGCCCCAAAATTTCTGGTAAACCATTCATATTACCCGTGTGTGCTTCTTCGTCTATTCTATTGTCTCCAGTCGCAATTTTGTTAATCAGGAATTCATTTTTATAATCATAGGCGCCTATATTACAACCCTTCTGTTGGTATGGTAATTAGACTAAACGTTCTTAAGTATTTCTCGTAATGTGTCATTCTTGTATTACGGTGATTATTTAAATAGTAATTACATGAATTTATATCTCATTCTGGTAAAGGGAGGTAATAAAATATATCTAATACAGCATTTAATCATTTTTTGACATCCAGTTCCCTCATTGAGGTTTGAACTCAGGAATAATTGAAATGGAAATTAAATGACACACAACATTTAGTCTGGCAGCCATTTTACAATTCTACTGCCATTCTACCATTCCGTTGATGAAGACAATAACGACTAGGACAACGACGATGATATCACGACAATATCGAAAACAACAACGACGAGAACAAAGACCACCAGGACAACGAAGACAACGACAACGAGGACATCGGAAATGTCGATGGTGACAATAATTATAACGGCGATAACGACGATGTTTATGATGATTCTATCATGATAAATGGCGAAGAATTAGTTAACAAAAATCAGAAAGCCGATTTAATAAAATAGCAAAAAGAATAAGTTAAGAAGATAGATTGCTTTCCCCACTTAATTTCATGGTTCAGTGAGAACATAAGAGCTGACAGAAAATGGTTGAAAAGTGTTGGGCTCGCAGGCTTTAAATATCTTTGTTAATATTGTTGTTTTTAACATAGTCAATCTGTATATTTGGAATTTTCGCTGCATGTGTCTCTCTACGTAGGTTTGTATGCGTGTGCTTATAATGTGTGACTGAGTTTTTGTGTTTGTTGGTGTATTGTATATGTATGTTTGTTTGTGTGTATGTGTATGAGTTTGTTTATCTATGTTCTGCAGTGTCTGTGTGTGGATTCTTTTTTGGTGTGTGCGTGCGTGTGTATATTGTAGTCATGAGCTTGTGTATGTATGTGCGTGAGCATCTATGAAAGTGTTTGAGGCATGTGTATATCATTGCGTGTGAATGTACGCGTACGCATCTATCTATACATATAGTATATGTATCTGTACGCGTGTAGGGAAATATTTATGTGTATGATATATGTGCATGCTAGTTCGTGTTGTGTTTGTATGTATGCATGTTTACACCTGTATGTACTTGTGCATCTATTTATATGCATCTTCATGGATGTCTATAATATTCCGTGTATGTATGCATGCTCTTGCATATGTAAATAATGTATGTTTGTATTTGAACCAATATATGCGTACATCTTTCAATACGTGTGATATATGTCTCGAAACCGTATGTGTGATACTTTTGCATGTGCTTAGGTATGATATATATATATATACAGACCTGTATATATATATATATATACCTGTGTGTGTGTATATGTATATATATATATATATATATATATATATATATATATATATATATATATATATATATATATATATATATATATGTGTGTGTGTGTGTGTGTGTGCGTGTGTAGGTTTGCGTAGGTTTGCGTATTACAAATGAGTGAGATTGTAAGCAACTATTTATCTACAAGAGCGTTATCTGCGTTTTTTGTATCTAGTTTTAAGTATAGAGGCGCTTCTTCTCTGATGAGACCATACTAATCCTCAAAATGCAAACACATGTATAATCGCTTATGTTCTTTGTAAAGTAGAATAGCTGATATTGTTTACTTCGCAGTTCATTCTTTTCACATCAAAGGTTTCTAATTTTTTTTAACAATCGTTAGTAATATTTATTTGAATTTTACTGTTATCAAATAGCCTGTGTTCTACACATTCGTATATTTATTGTTTATATAATTATGTCGAAAAAAGTGAGCACCTGATGCAAAGGTAACTGACCATTTCTAGTATTTACTATATTCTATATAATATATTTAGATTTGTTATAGCAATATTCCTTTGTACATAGAAGCATGCGAACATTTATTTAGTATTGAGATGACAATACTCGTTGAAGTGCAGGCATGAGAATAATCTCGTATTTCGCGATGCAGCTAGAAAACGCTGATAGTATATAAACTTCACAGAGTAATTTCGTCACAGTTAAGGCTTCTAGTGAAAAAAAAGGAGATTTATCAATCTCATGTTTATCATAAACCTTCAAATATACTGTGTTCAAGCATTAATATTATACATATCACTATCTCTCCCCCCTCTCTCTCTCCCGTTCTCACTCATACATATATATAAATGTGTGTCTTTGTGTGAAAAAATATATAAAGCGTATTGTATATGAGATAACGCCGTTTCATTTTAAATTGTCTTATACCACATTATATATATATATATATATATAAATGTTTTGATATTACACTGAAAGAATTTCTTCAGCATTTTCTACTGAAAAAAATCTTTTAACTTTCCCTTTCTACTATTTGTTTATATATATATATATATATATATATATATATATATATGTATAAATGAAGTAACTCTGTCGGTAAGGTCCAGGAAAAAAGTGTGCTCTATGTAGGTTACAGAGCTTATTAGTTATGTAATAAACAACATAAGATAATTATTTCATTTACCAGTGGTTTCTTGAAAGCAACCAAAATTGCTTTCATTCATCAGAATGAAAAAATCCTGGTGTCTTTATTGACAGTGGATTTGAAAAACAAAAATATAACAGATATGAAAGTGAGGCTGGAGGAAAAAAAGGGGATGGGGGGGGGATAATAATAAATAAGAATATATAACAACACACGTAAACACACACACGCACACACGCAAGCACATATATATATAACTATATATACGTACACATACACACAAATATACACAGAGACACATATACGCACGCATATGCACATATACATATATATATACATCCATACATAAATACACCAACACATATACATACACACATATACATGCACACACATACACACACACATATATATATATATATATATATATATATATACACATACATATACACATATATACACATACACATACATACGTACATACACAGACACATACATACACACAGATATATATATATACATATACACACATGCATAAGTACCGACCTATAAAAGGATACATATGCTCACATACAAATAAGATTAATTAATCATAATAGGCCGTCACATAAAAAAATAAGGATTGAGAAAATGAAAAAATAAAAAGGATTGTTAAGTTGACAGCGATACAGGACGGCAAAATTTAAAATAAAAACAAAGATAATAATAATAATAATTGTTTCTACTTTAAGCACAAGGCCAGCAATTACTCACTGTATTACTGGTACTTTATTTTATCGACCCCGTAAGGATGAAAGGCAAAGTAAACCTCGGCGGGATTTGAACTCAGGCCGTAAAGGGACGTAACTATGCTGGAAAGCATGGCGTCCGAATAATAATAATAAATGACCAAACGCACGTGGAAAGCAAATGTACAAAAAAAAACTAAATATATATACACACACACACACACACACACATATATATATATATATATGTGTGCATACACACATATATATATATATACATACACACACACACACATATAAATAAATACACACACACATACGCATACATATAAACATTTACGAGCACACCCCATACATATAAACATAGCACAGACACAAAAGAGTGTATACATACAAATACATATACACGCACACATAAATGTAAACAACATACACACATATAGTATAACAATTCTTAAAGATAAAAACAAAAATATAAACTATAAAGTTACATACACACATACGCATAAGTACGTACACACTCACGCACATACACACACACACATATATATATATATATATATATATATATATATATTTTTATATATATATAAATGTAGGTGTGTATATTTGTATATATAAATATATATATACAAATATACACACCTACACATACACACACACACACATATATATATATATATAAATGAAAGTATAGAAATTATTGTGAGCATGAAGCCAACAGTATTTCATAATATATAAGTGACTATAACATATATACACGTACATACACACATATACATATATATATACATACATACACATGCACACACACATATATATATAAAAAGAATTACATAAAAAATTATTTTCAATTTTATGTATAGATATATACACATATACATATACATACACACACATATATATATATACATATACATATATACACATATACATACATATATATACATACATACATACACAAAATAAAAATAAAAGGAAGGAAGGGGTATTCAAATAGTAGGGCATATGAAAAATAAAAAAATAAAGGTATAAATGTAAAGTGAAAACGATATATTGTCAATGAACGGACAACACATCGTCTTACTTATGTAAAATAATAACTTCAAAAGGGCTTTAACAGTCGAAATCAACAATCCTTTATTAAATGATACATTTAATAAACTCTATACAAAAGTTAATTCAATCCCTACATACCTTGCGGGTTAACAGAAATGGCTTAATTATTATTTTATGGACAGAGTTAAACGAAAGGATATGTGTGTATGCAGGAGACGAGGCGTCACAAAGTCTTTGGTTCCAAACGAAGGCATTCAATAGAGTACACCTGCCAAGTCGGGCCGTCATAATCGGAGAAGAATATTTGTACGTCTGCTGTCCATTGCAGCCAGTATGGAAGAGAGAGATCAGCTACCCTTCTCACTCAATAGCCTCTCATATATTTAAGATAGTGCCGATACAAGGGAAGTAACTCGCTAGTCACTACATCACCCCCGGGCAGATTTTTAGCCGAAAATCGTTAACGATGAAGCCAAGGACCCACAAGGTACAATTTACAAAATCTGGAAGCATGTTTCAAAACGAAGCATCGGAAAGAGAAATAGGTTCAAGCATGCAAGCATTAACACAGAAAAATGTACAGCAATAAATGCAAAATGCATTAAAAAATACCATTCGCAGTAAAGGGGCCCCATATGCAATAAACAAAAAAATTTTGCTAGGCAATGAAAATGCCATATGTAGCAAGGTTACAAAAATGCACTGAACAATGAAATGCATTTAAACTGGCAACAGCCGTAATGTTACGGGATGTAACGAAAAATAATATTTATTGATACTGCCGTAGGCAGTCAGGAGTCAAAAAGCAACACAATGAAATATACAGCAAAAACAACTGGAAGAAGAAAATAATACAATTCAGTTTATATTACTGCATAGCTTACGGGGCCAATGCACCCTTCGCCCAGAACGGGTCGTAGTTCTGTATGTTGATGGGGGGGGGGAGAAGAAATAGGCGTATGTGGCAAAGAAAAAGAAGGGGGCATTTGAGTTTCAAGTGTCATTGTGTCATTGTCCAGGTTTGCTCGTTTGAAACGATCACCGGAAACCGTTTCCCTGGAACCACGAATGTCCAGTGTGAAGTGTTTGTCTGTGCGAGCAAGCACACGATAGGGTCCAGAGTACGGCCGTTGAAGAAGGGGTCTCATGGCGTCGTCTCTAACGAACACATGTGTCCACAAGGCAATATCCCTTGGGACGGCAGTTTTTACAGTTTGCTTCTTAGTGCCCATCGGTGGTAGATCCTTGAAATAAGAGTGAAGCCGGGACACGTAGGAAGCGGGACACTGCGAAGTCAGGTCAAAAGGGGCCAGCATTTGCCCTGGTAACGCCAGAGGAGTACCATAAACTAATTCGGCAGAGGAGAAGAATATTTGTACGTCCGCTTTCCATTGCAGCCAGTATGGAAGAGAGAGATCAGCTACCCTTCTCGCTCAATAGCCTCTCCTATATTTAAGATAGTGCCGATACAAGGGAAGTAACTCGCTAGTCACTACAAATGTTTATAGCTGATTAAGAGCACTCAACAATTCCTGGAGCAAATAATCAATTAAAGTAAGCATTAAAAAACTCAGTATGTAATTATGCATATACATACAAAACCATACATACACACACACAACCAACTACATACAAATACATATATACATATATATATATATATATATATATATATATAATGGAAACATTTGAACAGGGACAAAACAGAGAGGCAGTACAACGAATATTTATTAATTTCACGCTCTGGAGAGTGGGGTGTTGGTGGGGGACGACGTTTCGGGCATAAGCCCTTCCTCAGGTGAGAAGTGTGTGGGAACAGAGTTCAAAGGGTGTGTAGAGGAGTGGTGGAGAGACATATAGCGAAAGGAAACGGTGCGAATGAAAAAATAAAAAATAAAGATAAATATAAAAATAAAGCATGATCAAAATACAAGGAATGAGATAAATTTAAAAATAAAGGCATGATCAAAATAAACTGAAATTAAAAGGGGGGTAAACAGGTGGTGGAAGGGTGTGGGTGTGTAGGGGTGGTGGCGGGTGGAGTGGGGAGAGGGAGACGGGGTGTCCGAGCGGGGAGGGCTGAAGGTGGTGTGTGTGTGTAGGTGTGCGTGTGTGTGTGTGTGTGTGTGTGTGTATGTGAAAGTAAGGGTTGGGGGAAGAACGGGGTTGCATGTTCAGGAAGAGGTGTGTGTGTGTGGGGGGGGGGGGGGTCGGAGTGTCTGTGCGTGTGTGGATAGTGGGGTGGGGGACAGGAATCAGGAGGCTGAGGGTGTAAATATGTGGTGGAAAGCATGTATATATATATATATATATATATATATATATATATATATATATATATATACACATATATGTATATATATACACACACACTAATACACACACACACATATGTATATGTATATACACATACATACACATACACATATATATACAAATTTATACGTACATATACATATATATATATATATATATATACATACACTTATATACAGATATACACAACAACATACACGTAAAATTAATATCTAAAAATCAAAAGGGGTGGGTGGGTATGTAAATGGTAAGGTAGAGCGTAGGTGGGAATAAGGAAAATAAATAACATGAGAAAAAGTTAAAAAATAAGAGGAGATAAGGGAGAAAGAGAAAATAAGGGTACAGAAAGTGAGTCCAGAGAGTAAAAAAGTAAGGCGTAAAGAGCAAAGGAGAAGTTCAAGGTGGTTAAGTCATCGTAGCAAAGAAGAAGTTCGAGGTGGTTGAATCATCGTAGGAATGTCAATCCATTTACAGAGCAGATGTGATTTCAGGTGAGGACAACATCTGAAAATCTCGGTGTTGGAGCTTTGTTGTGTGTGTTTACGTGTGTGTTGTTATATATTCTTATTTATTACCCCCCCCCCCCTTTTTTTACCCAGCCTCACTTTCATATCTGCTATATTTTTGTTTTTCAAATCCACTATCAATAAAGACACCAGGATGTTTTCATTCTGATGAATGAAAGCAATTTTGGTTGCTTTCAAGAAACCACTGGTAAATGAACTAATTATCTTATGTTGTTTATTACATAACTATATATATATATATATATATGTATATATATGTATATATATGTATATATGTATATGTATATGTATATATGTATGTATATATATACATATATATACATATATATATATATTTATATATATATATATATGTATACACATATATATATATATACATATATATAAATAAATATATACTTAAATCGAAGGAAGTGTGGTAAGAGGAAAAGGTTCAGGACCCCGACGGCAGAATTCAAGCCGTTTCGACGGCTATTTCTGGACTGTAGCCGTCGAAACGGCTTGAGCTCTCAAGTCGGAGCCTGAACCTTTTCCTATATACACACACACACACACACACATATATATATATATATATATATATATATATACACGTATGTATGCATATATATATATATATATATATATATATATATATATATTCCGGTGTCGGAAAACCAAATTTTTTAACCACATGATGTCGTTTTTGTGAATATTTAACGTATAAGTACTCGAATTTCCTTAGGTTAGTCTCTTAATGATGCTGACTTAATTAAATTACAAGTGAGTTGGAAAACGACCGAAGGTTTATCAGTTCTATTTGAAACCTTCATAGTATTATTTTAAACTCCCTGTGGATACCCACATTGAAATTGTAAGGTGAACTTTTTACTCTGATTATTTATCTGTTCGATTTATCTATTAATTGTTTGCAATTATGATTAGCTTTCTATATGGAAACCCTGGTTGAGTGATTTATGATTCGTTTTCATTTTTTTCAATTTGAATACCTGCCAACGTGTCCTCTGTGAATAATCAGAACTTTTTTAACTCCCCTTCGTTTTCAAGACACGTGACATTGAATGTAGAGTTTACTACTGTTATACTCGATGTATATATCATATTACCAGATTGAAAATAATATTTACTGGAGTGGATATCATCGTTTAAATCAATTCAAAACGCGCAACACCAGCATGACCACAGGCTAATGACTAAAACCAGTACAATAAAATATAAATGGCAAAAAAATCTCAAGGTACTTTGAACAATTTTCTTAGCTACTTTGAACAATTTTCCGTGAAGCTTTTAAAATCTTGTAATTTTGTTTTTAATGTGTTAAAACCATATAAAGACTGTCGAAAATGTTCACTTTTCAATTGTAACCCACTCGTTAATTCATTTAAAAACTTTGTTTAATTTATTCTGTAGTTTCTTGTTTCAAGTCCATCTAGAGTACCGGTTTGTTATTCATGTTTGCTCCCGTTATCTGCCATCACATTTCACCAGCAGACATATTTGATGTCATAACTTATGCATGAAAATTTTACGGTCACAATACCATAGCTGTCACATTTTTGCCTGCTGTTTGTCAAAAGGAGGAGATAATACTTTATTCGAATCAAAATGGCTTCTGATATTTTCCAAAACACAATCTCTCTATGGCCTTATAAACGAATGTGGAATTATTTTCTGTTTTCATATATACTTATATCTCTTTCTATATTGTTGTTTTACATCTCAATATCTAAGAGCAATTTAATCTTTTATTAGTTTCAGCCTTTAGTCTGCGTCAGTGCTAGGACACAGCATGTAACTGATCATATCGATACCAGCACTTATTTAATCGGTTTCTTTAAATGAAAAGCTAATTTAGGGATCTCAATCGTAGAAAGAGACAAACAAACACATATCTATGGATGTATGTATGTATGTAACTGTGTATGCATGTTTGTTTGTCTGTTCCTGCGATTGAGGGCTTGACACACATACACACACACACACGCACACTCACACACACTCACTCTCGCTGTCACTTCATATATATATATATATATATATATATACACATGATACTACAGTCCCTAAACTATATATATATATATATGAAAATGGCGGAGACATTACAATACAATAGGAGGAAACATAATAGTACCACTGATGATGTTGCAGATGTGCAACGAAAGAACTTTGATAGACTATATATATATATTTATATCTGTATTTTTAACCGTTGGTTAATCAATGATAAACATTGATTGCCAAATAAATTAACTATGGAGATATAAAAGATACAGAAGCGAAAACCAGCCAAACAGTGTGTTCTGTTATTATTTCTGGCAATATTACAACAATATGACCCTCCCCAAGTATATATATATATATATATATATATATATATATAGAGAGAGAGAGAGAGAGAGATGTTAACATCGAGTCGCTGTTGGTTCACCAAAGTGAGCACTTGATGCGTAGTTTCTAGTATGTAATTTGAAATTTTCATTAAGTTTATTCAGGTGTGACACGCGTTTCGCGATCAGTATCGATCGAGCATAACTTTGGAATAAAAAGCTCATCAGACATCTGTTAACTTAATGATGGAATGTTTCGCGTACAGCGTTAACAAATATACCTGTTTTCATTCATTTGGGGTGGTCAGATTTTCTTTGTATTGGTTGTTAGTTTTGTAGAGAAAAAATATGTGAAAAGGTTTGAGAGGGGAAGGGAAGATGTAGGAAGAAGAGATTCAGAAAATGAATGAATGTTGGTGTGATACATCCAGTGGTTAAGGTGGGGATGGTTTGAGGCGTTGACCGTTTAACAGTGGACAAATTGGCACTTATGTTGTGATTAGAGGGATCGGGGTGGGGGGTAAGATTTAGGGAATGATGAGATGCAATAGCGAAGCAGGGGAGGGTGAGGGTGACAAGTGGTGGATGAGTAGTACAAAGAAAGTCGTGAATTTCGGTGTCATTGAGACGGTATGCAACAAAGATAAGAGTAAGAATATATTTGAATGATAAAATTAAAAAAAAAAGTATGAAGGACAGAGGTTAGAGACTGGCAAATAAATAACCTACTAAATAAATAAATTCAGGGAGTGACTAAATGAAATTACAGTATGGTTTGGAATGATATGGAATAAGTAAAATGTATAAAGCGTGATATCTATATATATATATAACTGATGTTGTCTGTGTATGTGTCCTCATTTTTGCAAAGTCTATACAAATCCAAATTTCTACTCCGATTGACTTCAAACTTGCATTAATATATTCCTTGCGGTTTAAAGATATTAACTGCAGCCTTTATTTTTCAATTTTCTGCTGTTAAAGGGGTGTTAGGCGCCGGTTAGCCATCTCCGTCGAACCCTTATAATATCTGTCTGTGTGTCTGGCTGTCTGCATAACGACATTCAGACGGATACGCCATTGCTGACGTATTATCTTCGCTACATTCTCACACACACACACACACACACACACACACACACACACACACACACACACACACACATGTACTTATATATACATATATATATATATATATATACACATATATACATACATACACACATGTATACACATAAAAATATCTAAATATATATCTATATATATATACAAAAGTGTTAGCAAAGAATCGCTGCTTATTACTATATATATATATATATATATATATATATATATATATATATATATATATATATATATATATAAACTGAGGATGTGTGTATGTCCATACCCACAGAACTTCTACAGTTTGAAACCAATTTTCTTCCAACTTGGAACAAACATGCATTATGTTCCCAGGAGTGTTTTGGACTCATAAAAGTTTCAAGTTTTCGTTAATGCGGCCCCTAGGTAAATATTGGTTGGCTGGTTGCACGACCCCCCCCCCCACACACACAAACATATACATATGCATCTAAAGAAAGAAAGGGAGATGTAGAGAGAGAGTGAGATAGGTTGTTATACAGAGAGAAGTACAAGATATTCACATAGAGAGAGAGAGAAGGCGACAAACGCTGGTTCACACACACACATACACACATATATATATATAAAGAGAGAGAGAGAGAGAGAGAGAGAGCGAGAGAGAGAGAGAGAGAGAGAGAGAGAGAGAGAGAGAGAGAGAGAGAGAGAGATCTGCGCGTTCTTTATTGTTCTCCATTCTGTAGAGGAATAGTGAGAGAGAGGGTATGAGAAAAAAGGGAGAGAGGGGTTGAGAAAGAAAGAAAGAGAGTGAGGATCTTTAACTTTTATTTATTTATCTGTTCTTTACACACTATTCAACTCCATTTTTCAACCTAACGTATCTTTCTCTCTTTCACACACGACGTACTGTGACTGTGTAAGTTATATATATTTATGTCCGCACTCACACATACACAAAAAGACGCATCTCTCTCTCTCTCTCTCTCAATATATATATATATATATATATATATATATATATATACATATATGTTATAAGAACAGATTAAAGTTTAAGCAGAGAATCACTGCTTTCAAAGTTAACGGGATCTTCTGAAACTAAAAAATTCAATCCGTGAACGCAGAACTATATATTTCGAGAAAAGTTGCAACCGAAGGAAAACAGGAAGACCATATTTTGGTTTCTTGAAGACGTTCCCTAGCAATGAACGGAAAAAAAGCGAGGATAATACGTTGTTATGTGGACCGAGAAGAACAATTTCATGCAAAGACAAGACCAAGTTTATGGTATAAATGGAGTCGTTAGACTAATGTTCTATTTAAAATAACCGAATGATTTCCAGCCCCGGAGTTTAAGAATGATGTAAATAAAATTGTAAACGAAAATGACAGAGGTTATTATAATAGTAAAAGTAAATAGTGAAGATTTAGGCCAGCACATACGTATGCGCCGACGGAGAAACACATACATATACATACGCACACACAAATACATACACACACAAACACACAAACACGCTCGCTCACGCGTGTGTGTGGGTTTGTATGCATTTCTACAGTATTTTCACCAAACTTAAGACATAGGTTACTTATGTACTCCGGATGGTCATGGGCACTTTCATTTTTACAGATATTGATTATAGGGCCTCCCGGCAGATAACCCCCTTTAACCCCTTCCTTGGAGTCGACTGAAGCATTGCAGTGAAATGAAACAAAATGTCATAACTACTGGAGTTCGCAACCGGTTTTCACAAAACTTGACACATGGGCTACGTTTGTTCTACACATGAATGTGAATTCTCAGAATTGGCCCATATTGAGTAGGGAACCCCTGGGGGCAGGAACCCCCTTTTGGAAAAAGCCGATGATTTTGTAAAAGTATAGTTATCGAAGCAGCACTGAAGTATTGACATACATGATATACATAACTGCTATTTAATACCCGAGCAACGCCGGGTACCTCTGCTAGTAATATATAAAACGTGATATATAAAATAGCACGTGAAATAAAGGCATCATGTAAAAACATAATGTGGATAAGTTATCAGGTGATAATTGTGGTAGGTATGAGTATAGATATGAGTAATACACTAGAGGTAAACTCGATGAAAAATAAGTGAGAGAATATATAGACTAGGGGAGAAACCATTGTTATGAAAACATAAGGTAATGACATTTCGTGATGGAGTAAAATAAAGTAAAGTGATGATAATAATAGTAATACTGAGAATAATTATAACAATGTTAATAGTGCTATTCTAGGTATATAACTATGGTTCACGCCCTCCCGCACATTCCTACTCTGTGATCCAGAATCGCCCAGACATATACGTATGAATGTGTGTCTATACCCAGATATTTGTAAGTTTTACCATCAGGTAATGCTACATGTGTATATAGATACACACATATACAGCCCAGGTAGCTACTCGGGCACCAATACCTACATATATACGTATGTACATATGCACCCATATGTACACATATATATACACAATGACGCCAAGAACCTGATAGAAAGAACAAAAAATAGAAAAGAACGGGCGGTCGTAGTGGCAGCAAAAGGAAGTGTCAACCCGAGCAGAAAGTAGAAGGCGGGGGTAGAGAGAGAGAAAAAGGACAAAACATAATAAAATAAAATAGTGGGTCACGGATGTGGCAGTAAACCGGAGTAGCAGCGGGAGTAGTAGGTAGAAGGGAGAACATAAGAGCGGCCTGGTGTCGATAGGACGTTGTCTGTGAGTGTCTGATACTTTATGTGATCGACTCCGTAATGATGAAAGGTGAAGCTAATCTCGGAGAAATTTGAACTCAGAACGTAAAGGGACGTAAATATATGCCACAAAGCATGTTGTCTGACACTCTAATAACTCCGTTAATCCATCGGCAGTAATTTGGGGAAAGGAAAAGTCATTTAAATTGACCCAAGTACGAGGCTAGTACCTTATTTTATTAGCTCCCGAAAGGATAACAGGCAAAGATGACCAGGAAGAATTTTAAATCAGAACGTAAAGAGCTGGAAGAAATATTGCGAAACATTTGTCCGACGCTCTAACGATTCAACCCTCGATATAAACATTAATGATTACGTGTTAGTATTGTAAATTATTTTGGTTAAACAACTGCCATCATCGATATGGCGAAATAACGTACATATTTTTTATATAACGTTCTGTTTTCTCACACAAATACCACAATGCACCAAGTGCAGACTTTTATAATTTTGTACAGTCAACAACTATTATATACTTACACAGTTCAATGGTTTTCATTGTTCAAAGGTTAAGAGAAATGGCAAGTTGCATCCAATTATGCTACATATTGCCAAATAAAACACAAAAAAGAAACAACTTTCAATATATATATATATATATACAGTATATATATATATATATATATATATATATATATATATATATATATATATATATATATATATATATATAGAGAGAGAGAGAGAGATAGACATATATATATATATATATATATATATATATATATATATATATATATATATATATATATATATATATATATATATATATACATACAGATGCATGCCTGTATGTATGCATCTATATATGTTCCAAGTTGTAGCCCACAGTTTTTCACCTAAGTAGCAGAAAGTTTGTACGGAGGCACATCTTTTCATCTAGAATGTCATAGGTTCTGTTCATTTTCTGATAATTAAAAAAACACTTAAATTTACTTAGAACGAAGAATGCATATTTGCAATAGAAGGAAATTGCTTTTATAATGAAAAAAAAATAGGAAAAATATATATGGAGTTTGCTGCTGGAATTATGTGATATACAATTACTAGAAAGCCAATTATTTCCTGATGTTCACTGCTTTTTTACGTTTATATCAGTGGATACGGACATGGCTGAGTGGTTAATAAGGTTGCTTCGAGATTAGAATGTCTGGGCATCGATCACGCATAGCGTTGTGAGTGAAGTTGTGCAGAGGGAAAATGATTGGAGGCCAGTCAGATGGACCAAACCTACAATTCAATGGTCCAACTTTGTCTTATTTATTTTTCCCTAACTTCCTGGTATTATAAAATTTAAGAAATTTGATTGTATATATGCACTGATTTCTGACAAAATCCCATTGTATTATCTGTTATATATATTAACCTTCCATGATTAAATAAAGCACAGAAAGTTACTAAACTATACGTTAGCAGAGGATTTGAAACATATATAACAAGATTCTGAGTAAATTGCCAATGTGTCTATTACTTGCATTCAGAAAATATATTAATTTGCAGTTATAATTGAGAGCTAATTGGACTTGACAATGCAGCGTTCGGTCTCTTAAATATAGTCACAACGAGATGCTGGTAAGTCATTTTGAACCACCAAATCTTGAGTAGCTTCTTGATACTCTATTTCTTCAATCACATATTTTTTTTTTGTTTTACAAAATCTAATCATATGTAGATTGATGACATTAATACCATGAGTGGAACTTGATTGTCTTACTATCCTCAACACTATCATATTATCTTAACAGACAGTTTTTCTGTGTCACTGTCGAATTAATGCATGAAACACCTGTAATCAAAGCTTGATTTACTTTACAATCGCTTGTTACGGGCTGTTCTGAATATTCATGGAAAAGACATTCGACCAAATACAGACTGTACATCAATCTTTTTGTAAATACTGATGGCATCATAGGGAGATGGATGTGATTTGCCGGACATTGCAAGAAAACTAATCAAAAAACTAATTAGTGATATATTGCTTGCAATAAATAGTTCTCTACAAACAGGAAAATCTGTCTTACTGACTTCCTGAAAGTTCCTGATGGGTGCAGTGATCGCTTCGAACAAATCAGAGCAAGCTCGAAAAGATAATTAAAAATTAAATACAAAATTAACATTGATAAGAAGTTGAAACCAGCACAGTAAAATACAATGTTCTACACTAAATATAAGATAAAATACAATTGATTCATTTGTAGACTTCTATTTTCATTTCTGTGAAGAATAACATATGTTAAAATCTGGATCGAAATTAATTTCTTCTTCTTCTTCTTCTGCTTCTTCTTCTTCTTCTTCTTCTTCTTCTTCTTCTTCTTCTTCTTCTTCTTCTTCTTCTTCTTCTTCTTTATGTAAATATATATGTAGGTTACATATTTATATACACTGGGAGTGACATATACTGCATTAGTGGTGCGTGAAAATTAGAGAAAAATATATAGATGGAGAGAGAGAGAGAGGGGGGGGGGGTTATTATTCTGTCATCAATAATAAATATAGAGCGTCTAATAAAATCGCTGCCGTTAATTTAACCTGAAATTAGCTGAGCTGGGGCGGGATATTGACGGCGTTCTTTCTTGTAAAGAGTGTCGGCACGAACGACCCGGCGAAAGGTTTTCACTGCAATACCCATACCTCTCTTGGTTCTAACTTATCTCTCAGACGAGCAGAACATCGGACATATGCCGAGTCATGGTCATAACGGATACAGTAGAAAGGTCGCTACACTGCAGAATAGAGCTTCAATGACAAATCTATGGAAACCCTCTGATATTTGAACAGATTACGATCGTCAGCTTCGCTGATTTCACGAGATTGATTTTACTTTTAGTAAGCAAGATTTATTTCAGAACTCTCCCAAAACCAAACCGCTTGAAACCAACCCCAATATTAAGGTCCAAGTTTGTAAAATTGAGTATGGTGATCTAAATCTATCCATGATAATTGTATGTAATAATTTTATTAAGTTATATTCTAAACATCCGTTTAATAATATGATACATTATGTCTTCCATATTCCGGACTATTTTCAAAATTATCTGAGAGATATAGGTAGTGTCTTTCATGCGACATATAGTAACGAAATGATTAAGTTGCTTCAGCACTTTTGCAGCTGTCGAGATTGATGGAGTCGGTAAATTTGGAACCACTGATCCATGGAACACGCTTGCGTGAGTGGAGCAAACATAGATAATCATTAACCGAACGATAAACAATCAACAGTAAAGAAAAAATACGACAACATTGATAACATCACTAACAACACCAGCAAATATAACATCATGGATATCTTGAAGTAATGGAAATGATTTTAACCTTATGAGTTGCATCATATTGGGCTATTGCCAAATCTTTTAGGGTTCTACCCTATTTCAGATATGAGATACACTACTTCTTTAAAATCTGTCAGCAGAAAGAAATACAATGAAAATACAATGAACAAACTTAACAAAATCATTTGGAGATGTTCCAACCACTGAAGACAATCAAAATGTTCCTGAATCTTTTTACAAACACTCTGTCAATAAAGAGATTTCATGAAGAAAGAAATACGGATGTTTCTGGAATAGTACGCAGAAAATGCTATATATATATATATATATATATATATATATATATATATATATATATATATATATATATATATTGCATCTTTTTGGCGTATATATATATATTGCTGCGTAAATGAACCTATAAATTTACTCATTTTTTAGCATGCCAAATATACGTAAACATGCCAAATATAAGTATTTCCCTGTAGATTGTAAAGATAACAGCTTTAATCCATTTTCAAACATAGTTTTCTTATGGGAAGGTATGTATATCATCTATAGAACGACAGAGATATCGTAACCAAGGATCTTATCTATCTAGCGTACCACGTATAGTTATAACTAGAAACTGATGTATTCAATTTCATTTTATTTGCGGTCATATATGTAGTATATATATAAAATGGGGCTTATTCGCGGTTACATGTATACTCTCTATATACCAACATAGCATATAATATACTACGGTTGCCTAGCACACGACTTAACATATATCTCAATTAAGACATGAGCATTAATAATATGCAAATTATTATATCCGTATCAGGATAGAACTATAAATTATAGCCGATATAAGCAGCGCGTTTATATATTTCTTGTTGGAAAATTAACATCGGTACTAACACAGCGTGGTTCCCAACAGGGGTGTATATGATGGCATATAGGATATGTTTAGCTATAGTAAACACAATAATTTTGCTATGAACATTCTAAACTATGACCATGTCACAGCTCAAAAGTTGCATGAGACTGTCAGACACGTTATCACATTTTATTCGTCATCCGGGAAATTTTCAAGGAAGTGGGGATATGTGGCACATTTATATGTTGTCTTCTTCTTCTTCTTCTTCTTCTTCTTCTTCTTCTTCTTCTTCTTCTTCTTCTTCTTCTTCTTCTTCTTCTTCTTCTTCTTCTTCTTCTTCTCTCCTCACATATTCATAGGGGCGAGGGGATGTCATTGACTCAGACACGTCTTCAAGAATGTCACGTCAGAAGAAACCATTTCCAATTTTTCCGCCTGGATCTACAAGCTAGATCAATTGGCGCAATTTTAGCCGTATCAACTTTTCTATGTCATTTTGAGTATTTCACCGAATTTTAGGAATTTTATACATATATATACGTATATGTATATATATATATATATATATATATATATATATATATATATATATATATATATATATATATATATATTATATATATATATATATATATATATATACATATATATATATGTATAGATACACTTTCGAGTTTCAACTGCATGTATACACACACACACATCTGTGAAAAAAACCACAAACCCTCCATCTCAATTGTACTTTTGAAAAGCACAAGAACTGCGAAACCGGTACAGGAACCAAATAAGTATATTTAAAAAAAAAAAAAGACTCCAGTTGCAATTTCGATTTCATTGTTTTTCCTTATATATATTATTTATAAAACGTGAGAGAAAAGACAAAAGAAGGACAAATTCCGCTCATCGGCTATCTTCTGTGGATCACTAATGTTTCGAACGCATTACAGACAGTAGATTTCAGTACATCACAGTACATTTCAGTACATTTCAGTACATCACAGTGCGTTAATAGCTCAAATGGATAGCAATCCGGGAAGAAACACAACAGACGATAACGAATGTGACCGAAAAAAAATACAGAAACAAAATACAAGAAAGTTATACTGATAGAAAACTGAAAAAGACGAATGCAGCAGTACAGAGGGTAGAGGGTAAAGGAAAGGAGAAGATATATAAAGGGACATACACGTGGTTTTTCTGCAAAAGCGATTTTATATATTTTCCCATTTTCAATCTCCTCTGTTTTTTTATTTCAAAAATATATTTCTAATTCTATCTTCTGGTGAAGGATTAGAGTTTGAAACTTTAAGATACATAAACGACTATATATCTGCATTGAACTGTATTTTTTGCTTTATTGATTTTCGTTTAATTTTGTCGCACGCACGCAAAAACACACACATAAACACACACACATATTTATATATCATATATATATATAAATATATATTGAGAGAGAGAAGGGAAACAAAAATAGTGTTTGAAAAATGCAATGAATGACCTTTTGATTATTTGGAAGGTTTCATTAAATATATACATATATGTGTGTGTAAATGTGTGTGTTTGTATGTGTGTATGCGGATGTGGATGTCTATGTGTATGTGTGTTGGGGGTATGTGTGTGTGTGTGTGTTCGTGTGTATGGCGAATAATTTATAACAAACTCAATAAAAATAATGTAGTTTGGGGACATGATGAACTCTGCTTTTTAAAACGAAAGTCAGTCCATCGATTCAAGCGGACACACGCAAACTCACACACGCAAGCACACATTATATATTACGAGCGTTTGTTATGAAAATATTGTGGGACTTAAATTACAAATTTTACCTGCATGAATTAAGAAATTGTGATCGGTTCTTCAAGTTTCTAGATTGGATTATATTTCAAGACAAAAGTACATATATTCCGCTAGAGAGATTAACTCTTTAAATATATATATATATACATCCATCCATACATACATACATACATACATACATATATATATATATATATATATATATATATATATATATAGTGTATATATATATATATGAACATATTAACTCGAAAATAGGGTTTCGAGACGGCATTGTGCCGCTAACAGCTTCCATACGCTGAGTTTTCACATTTCTCTGCGAATATATATATATATATATATATATATATATATTGGTAAACGGAAAAGAAAATGCTGACAAATTGTCCACAGTGAAAAATAGTTTAATTAGGAATAAGTGAAAATTAGTAATAGTATTGGTTAGTGTTCAGTTTTGGTTTTAAGTTTTACCGGATATATATATATATATATTTCGTTTCTGAATTTGTTTAGCAAGATTCTTTACCTGAAGACGTGTGTTGAAACCGATATTGTTATACTTTGGGAGGGTCATGTTGCCAATAAGAAACACACGCACCAGTTGCTTTCACTTCAATTTATTATAAATTAAATTCATAAGTTTAGGAATTTATAAATTTCCGTTTGAGGAACCAGATGATTGTTCATATATTGTCAAAGTTCTTTCGTCACTTTCTGTGAGCTCTTCAGTGACTATGGATTCTTTTCTTTGTTTTTGTTCCTCTCCTTTGTTCTGTCCTACGCCATCTTGATTTTGTGTGTGTTGTGTGCTTAGAACAAAGGCGACGCACGAAAACAAAGAAACTAATCCCCAGTCATTGAAGAGGTCACAGAATGTGTGACGAAAGAACGTTGACAATATATGAACAATCATCTGGTTTTGGAATCAACCAACCAACCGGAAATTTTTAAATTCCTAAATTTATAAATTTAATTTATAATAAATTGAAGTGAAAGCAACTGGTGCCTGTGTTTCTTATTGGCAACGTGACCCTCCCAAAGTATAACAATATATATATATATATATATATATATATATATATATATATATATATATATATATATATATATATATATATATATATATATAGGAAAAGAGTCAGGACCCCGACGGCCGAGCTCCGACGTTTCGACAAGTTTCAGGTAGCTGTCGAAACGGTGGGTATTTTCTTTCGAGCAGCATTTCCTTTAATTTTTGAAGTCTTGTATTCCGCGTTTCATAATTGGAGACAATTGTGCAAATCAAATTCTTCTCGGTGGAATAAAATGGATGTTTGTCTTCCTGTGCTTTGGATGGCTGCAGGTGAATAGCAGGTATTCTTTAAAAACTGTTGGTTTGTAATGGAAGTCAGATTCAATACTTGTGTTTTTTTTATGATTAAGTTGTCCAAAAATGGGAGCTGATCTTGACTGTATTCCATTGTGAATTGGATATGGTGTTAATAAAATGTTTGAATTCATTTAGTTGGTCGAGTTTTCGAGTGTATGAGACCATAGAATAAGGCAGACATTCAAGTAACGTTTCCAATTCCCTGATAAAAGTTTGAGGAAGTTCAAGACGTATTTTAATTTGGAATGTTCATATATCTGAACTTCCATCTGGATTTTTTCTATTCTTTCGTATGAATTAAAATACATTTTATAAAACAACATTTTTTTATTTCGATGGTAAAACTTACAATCAGTCAGGAACTGCGATGGGTACAAAAGTCACTCTAACTTACGCAAACTTAGTAATGTGTGTGTGTGAGTGTGTGTGTGTGTGTGTGTGTGTGTGTGTGTGTGTGTGTGTGTGTGTGTATTAGTTACAAATGTGGCGAATAATTTAAAATGAATGAGAACTCATTACAAATAATGTGGTTTGGAGACTTGATAAACACGAGAACGAGTGAAACGCACTGAGGTCTGCTCAACGGTACAAGCGCGCACACACAGACACACACGCACACACACACATATATATATACATATATATATATATGTAGGAGTTATATTTAATTTGTTGGGATTCCAATAAACTTAAAAGTTTATAACTGATATAGAGCACTCAACAGTTTACTGGAGTAAATATTCAATATATTAATAAATAGAAACTATATTTATGAAACCATACTTATTTTATTATATATATTTCAAGGGCGACCAAGCCAATCTTGGTGCGGTTTCAACAGATAAAATACAAAATTTGTTTTATAAATAGTGACATAACCATGGAAAACAACCTTGACGGTTGAAAAATCGGAATTTTCAACTGTCAAGGTTGTTTTCCATGGTTATGTCACTATTTATAAAACAAATTTTGTATTTTATCTGATGAAACCGCACCAAGATTGGCTTGGTCGCCCTTGAAATCTATATATATAAAACTGTGGTTGTCTGTCTGTCTATCGATTTTTGGCACACATCTCCTCTTAGAATCTCTGACGGAATTGCACCGAAATTGCTATACTTGTACATTGAGCCCTAGCGAAGACATCGGAAAAAAAAATTTCAAATTGACCCACCCTATGTGACGAAATCGAATATAATGTATCGATTTTTGAGCGTAAGTTATCAGTTATTTCCCTTTGTCTGTTTACATTGAGCGTCTTACGTAAAAAATTACGCTGGCTTTCTCAGTCTTTGTTAATAAATAACCAGTGCAGTTTTTATCCCCAGCATCCTCTTTTGTTATAACATTCGGGTTATCGTTATGTTTTCTTAACTTCATAAGGCATATTGTTGGTTGAGGGAATATTAATCAAAAACACCACATGCAAGTCTGCACAGTAGACACTACAGTTTTTAAGCCAAAAAAGAAACTTAACATTGTAACTTTAACACAGCTACTGAGCGACCCCGTTTTGCTTCATTTCCATTTAAAAGCATTTTAAAACAATATTTTTACTTGAAAACAAGTCTATTTAAAGACTACGTAAAACAAGCAAATATTTCGTCGTTAGGCGTGCAGACAGACAGTCGTGCAGAGAGGTGATATACGGGTGCAGACAGACAGTCGTGCAGAGAGGTGATATAGGCGTGCAGACAGACAGTCGTGCAGAGAGGTGATATAGGCGTGCAGACAGACAGTCGTGCAGAGAGGTGATATAGGCGTGCAGACAGACATAACTGATAATTTGGTTACGCTAATGTTTTTCTCTGCGTTGCAGTGTTTACATTTTCGATCTTTGTTAATAAATAACCAGTGCAGTTTCTATCCCCAGCATCCTCTTTTGTTATAACATTCGGGTTATCGTTATGTTTTCTTAACTTCATAAGGCATATTGTTGGTTGAGGGAATATTAATCAAAAGCACCACATGCAAGTCTGCACAGTAGACACTACAGTTTTTAAGCCAAGAAAGAAACTTAACATTGTAACTTTAATACAGCTACTGAGCGACCCCGAGCAACGCCGGGCTTTACTGCCAGTAATATATATAATAAAATAAGTATGGTTTTATAAATATAGTTTCCATTTATTAATATATTGTATATATATATATATATATATACACATATATATATATATATATATATATATATATATATATATATATATATATATATATATATATATATATATATATATTATATATATTTAGCAAAATAGGAAAGAGCTAAACTGTTCAATTAAATCCGTATAACAATGCATTAACTGATTCTTCAAATGATTAGAAAATTTGAAATGCAAGAAGTACCCTTTCGGAAGTATGTTAACATTTCATATTATTCAACTGAATTATTATACATATATATATATATGAATGGATTCGCCACTGTTTTCAATGTTGTTTTCAAGTTATTTCATCAGCTGAAGGACTTACTCATACACGTGTAGCGAATGCGCCTGGGCATTATTCAACTCTGGTAACTTTAATCTAGTTGTCATAAATCAGTACACTGAAATAGAATGGCCTTTACATCATATGTAAAGTACATACACGCAAGAGGCTTGGGCCGGAGAACGTTAGAGTAAAAGACACATAC
>OZ024742.1:99144303-99149303 GCA_964016885.1 Eledone cirrhosa | reverse complement strand
GCAGAATTGGTAGAGGGTTGGACATGATTTCCAGCATAGTTACGTCCCTTTACGATCTGAGTACAAATCCCTCCAAGGTTAACTTTGCCTTTCATCCTTACGAGGTCGATAAAATAAAGTACCAGTAATGTACTGGGTAATTGCTGGCCTTGTGCCGAAAGTTGAAACAATTATTATAGTTATCTGCATTATGGTGTCTATATATATATATATATATATGTGTGAGTGTGTGTGTGTGTGTGTGTGTGTGTGCATATACCACCTAATCTTTTTATTACTGACACCTCTTTTTCTGACTTTCTTTCAGTGTCGTGTGTATGTATGATTTTAGGGATATGCGAAAATGTATCTGCTTGTTCAGCAGATCTGTCATTATTATCATTAGCAGCAGCAGTGTATCCGATAGGAGCGGCGGGTGCAAAAGCCTCAAGAACCTGATCAGCCAGTTCCAACTGTCTGACAGGTAACCGACTAGATTTTCCTAATGCGCCAGCGTGGACCTGGACTAACCGCATAGGGTCATCTAGATCGTATATAGACGAGATATTCATTAGGAAAATAGACAGAAATAGTGTAAGCTGTCTACGTTTTAAAACGGTCGCCTATTCAGATCACAAGTTTGTGATCTGTATGGTCGACCTAGATAAGACACGTAGGTTAGGACCTTGTTACTGGAAGCTGAACATGTCATTTCCGGCACGTAAAGCTTACATGGACCAGGTCAACAATTTAGTTAAGAAAAGGTTGACAGGGGGAGTCGTCAACAATAGATGGTGGTGGTGGTGTTGGGGGGCTCTCAAAAGAGAGATTAGGGTAATGTCGATAGAGTTTAGCAAAAAAAGTAGCGTTAGAGAAAAATAGAAAGGAGGGTTAGTTGGTATATAAGTTAGACGAGGCTATTTGTAGTGGCATTGCAACTAACTGCTAGCCGCGAGAATGGCATTAAACCATTTCTTCAATGCGAAACACGAAGGTTGCATTGTCAGAGCTAAGGCGCGTGCTCTGAGAAACGAGGAAACCAAAGCTGTTCGATGGGCCCGCGTGGCAGAGGCGCAGCGTGGTAATAAAACCACGATTCGGTCTTTGACGGACCGAGACGAACACGGGCTGAGCGATTCCAAGGGGATGTGTGAGGCCTTTCGCTAACATTTTGCTCGGTTGGTCGGGGGTAGTGGCGGGTCAGAGACGGTGGCGGACTTCAGTCCCTACCTCGATGGCTTGTCGCAACTCTCGACGACCGACACCGGGCGCTGCGAAAGGCCGATTACTTCAGCCGAGATTCAGGATGCCCTTGTCGGCTGCATGAGGTGCAAGTCACCCGGTTTGGATGGTCTGCCCTACGAGCTTTACGGAAATGTGGCAAACTTGTTCTCCAATCTGTTCGAAGCGCTCTACTGCAACTGGCAGCAGAACGGAAGCATTCCTAGTTCTGTGAATCGGGGCGTTGTGACACTGATAAGGAAAGACGAGAACAAAAGGGTCACATTAGACAATTTCACTCCCATAACTCTGCTCAACATAGAGTTTAAAATTTTGGCCAGGGTGTTAGCGAAGAGGTTGGCGCTTGTCGTCGAAGATTTGGTTGGGGAGGCTCAAACTTGCGCAATCCCAACCAGGTCCATACACGACACTGTCCACCTGATGCAATACATTATAGAGAGGGTTGGGTGTAAACCTGGCTTCGGTGGGGCTCTGATCAATTTAGATCAATCGAAAGCATTCGATAGGGTCGATCATCAGTACCTGGAGGCTGTCCTCATGTCGGTGTCTTCGGCCACGTCTTCAGGAGCTGGATCGCTGCAATGCACAGCGGCACCTGCACGGTGGTCAAAATTAATAGCTACCTCTCGGAACTTTTTCAGGTCTCCCGATCGGTCCGTCAAGGGTGCCCTCTCTCCTCCCTTCTGTACGTATTGACTCTGAGGAAGCTGGAGCTGTTGCAGGGCATCCCGCTCGAACCGGGACGCGGAAAGGCTGTGTCGGCTTATGCGGACGACATCACCGTGATGGTGTCGGACACCTCAGAAATCGAGGTGGTCGGCAACTTATTGGAGGAATATGAAAGGTTGATGGGAGCCAAACTTAACCCGGAAAAGTCGGTGGGCTTGCAACTCGGCACCTGGAGAGGCAAGTCCATGCCGTCCAACAGCGTCGTTAGGCGTTGGACGGACGAACCGGTAAAGTTGCTCGGGGTTTGGTTCGGGCCAGACCTCCAGGTGGATAAGAATTGGGACGAGATGACGGGCAGGGTAGCCAGTCTCACCCAGAAATGGGCTGCGAGAAAGCTATCACTGAAAGGTCGGGTGAAGGTGGCGAACGCGTACATCGCGTCCGTCATCTATAACCGTCTGACCGTCGTCCCTTGCCCCCGTTCGCGCCTCGCCATCTTGGAGCGGCTCCTCTTCAAATTCTTGTGGAGGGGTCAGGTTCGGTTGGTGAGACGGTCCATCTGCTGCCAGCACCCTTTACGTGAAGGGATGGGCATGCCGTGGCTAATGATGCGCAGACACGCGCTGAGGCTGAGGCATCTCCAGATATTCTGCCTAAACGGTGCACAGGTGTGGTTACCGTTTGTCAGACGGGCCTTTCCTCAGCTCGTCTCTTTTACTGAGCTGCAGTCCTGGGTCAAGAAGAGACCGAGACTGGGTGACTGGCATCTGGAATGTTGCCGGGCACTCACTGCCCTCTAACAGGCGGGCAATGCAGTCAGTGGAACTTCCACTCTCGAGTTCTATAGAAGATTAGTGGTAGGAAAGTGCGATGACGCACTCGGAGAGGCTCTGGGTGTCGACGAAGTCGAACTAACCAGTCTGTTCCGGAGGACTTTCGAGCCGGGGACGATGGATAATTTCCAAAAATCCCTCGCTTGGCAGTGCTACCGGGGGGCACCGCCGGCTCGAGATAAACTCTACAGGCACGGAAGTACTGTCAGACGGACCTGCCCGAGATGCACGCACTCGTCCAGTGTCCGTGCATTAGACTTGTGGAGTTATGTCGAACAGCTGTTGTCGCGTGTAGAACGGATCCGGCTATCGGCCGAGCCCATAGTGTAGATCGACCCGCCGCCTCCTTTTGGCCAGGAAGGGGAGGCAATTTTCCTCTGTCTGGTGGCAGTAGCGAAAGAGGTTGTATGGTGGACGAGGTTGAAAGGACTGAAGACAGATACTTTTGTCTTCGGCCAATTCCTCATCAACTTTTTCAAGTTTCACTTGGAAAGGAAGGTGAGGGTGGAGAGAGATGTGCTGCTCCACAGTACATTTGCTGAAAGGTGGCTGAATGTGGCGAGAATGGCCCGTGTGAGTGGGCCTACTCTGTACATGCGCCTGTAGGTGGGTAAATTTGAGGAGAGAGTGCCCTTCCAGGGTGCTCTTGAAGCGTCGGGTCGTTCAGGATTAGTGGGGTACCTGAGCGAACCGTGGGTGGTCACCCCCTTACTGGGGAACTTTTACTTGTATTTTTATTGTTACTTTGTTATTGCTATCCATATTGTTTACTCGATTTTTCTGTAAAACCCCACTGTCCCTGTCTTTTGTATTGTCCCCTATATGTCGGCCCTTGTGGCCAATAAATGAAATCATTATAATATCCAATATATTCATTATTTAAGACTCTAGGATCTGATTTGCTGGGAAATCTGACTTCAATTGCTACCAGTTAGAACTTTCATATAGACGGTCCTTTGTTAGCACTTACCTGTGTGTTGTTTCAAGATTAATTCTCAGAACGTATATCAAATTTTTATATCTAAATACATCTTCTAAGGCGGTGAACTGTCAGACATGTTAGAACGACAGAATGAAGGCTGCAATGTATTAGTTCCCGGTTTCAACGCAAATGTCAATACAAACCGAGGTCAACTGTAACTTCACTCTTTTGATATTGATAATTAAATTTCCAGCCCCATACTAGTGTCGCTTCCTTCACAAAATCTCTTTCTATCACCACACGCTTCTCACTCACATTTTCTAACCACATCAGTCTCACTCATTCTCTCTCACTACCACCCGTCTCACTCACTCTTTCTAACCCCACCAGTCTCACTCACTCTTTCGCACCCCACCCGTCACTCTCTCACCCCACCCATCACACTCTCTCTCACCACACCCTTCTCACTCACACTTTCTAACCTCACCCTTTTCACTCACTCTTTTTTACCACACCCGTCTCATTCACTCGTTCTCACCTCACCTACAAAAATGGATGTTGTTTTCGTTGTTGTAGTAGAGATGGTATGCCGAAATAATTGAGAGGGTGCCTTACCAATCATGACACCATTGTTGATGTTTATCACATTCTTAGTAACTTGAAAAGTTTCACTCACACTCACAGACACAACCCACATACCTAGCACGCCACCACCCAACCTCTCCGATGATATGTAGTCCTTTTCTTCCGCAACCCTTTCTTCTAAGGTCCTCACATCCCGATTCTATCTCAAACCTCCCATCACCGCCTTTAAGCTCGCCCATAATCACCATGACCTTCTGGTGTGCAATTCCTTCCCTGACTCCCCTAGGACTCTTCCGGGCTCCTGCCACTGTTCTAGCCCCTCTGTAACACCTTTCCCTTCATTTTCAACGTCACCACTCTCACAGGCATTAACGGTTCTTTCTGTGACCAGACCTCTTTCTGCTTCACTTCCAGCAACGTGGTCTATTCTCTTTCCGGATTCTTATACATCGGACACACAGGTCGCCGTCTGGCAGACCAATTTACTGAGCACTTGAGGAACATACAGTTTGGCATGTTTACCCTAATACCTCTCTACAAGTCTCAATCCTGGGTGTCCCTTTGCATCAAGGGACACCGACCACGTGCACCATGACTGAGCAGAATTGGATTTTCTGCTTTAGGTCCAGATTCCATAATGGAATCAACTACCCTTCACAATTTCTTTCATGTATCTTTACCCTTCCATACATACATTCGCGCGTGTTTCTATGGCCCTACCACTGTCACCACTAAATCTTCTGCTGTCAAAAACGAACGCAGTTCACCGC
>OZ024742.1:99134303-99141803 GCA_964016885.1 Eledone cirrhosa | reverse complement strand
ATAGAAGCACTGGATATGTAGTCCTGATGATTTCTAACAAGAATGAAACGCGTAGATTACTTCCCTTGCTTTTATCGAGAATCTAATTGTAATACGTGACGTATTCTATTCTATAGCGATTAGGTCTTCAAAATGTTTATTATAAACATACAGAATATTTTCGAATATTCTATGTCTATATTCACATATATATCGCTATTTCAGAGCATTTATTCCAATATCTAATTTCTGCCGGACCGGCAACCGCTCTTTCAAACCAGTTCCTGTACACAGCTAAGTATTCTATAAGTCTCTAGCTGTGTCATTCTCGATAGAAGCACTGGATATGTAGTCCTGATGATTTCTAACAAGAATGAAACGCGTAGATTACTTCCCTTGCTTTTATCGAGAATCTAATTGTAATACGTGACGTATTCTATTCTATAGCGATTAGGTCTTCAAAATGTTTATTATAAACATACAGAATATTTTCGAATATTCTATGTCTATATTCACATATATATCGCTATTTCAGAGCATTTATTCCAATTTCTAATTTCTGCCGGACCGGCAACCGCTCTTTCAAACCAGTTCCTGTACACAGCTAAGTATTCTATAAGTCTCTAGCTGTGTCATTCTCGATAGAAGCACTGGATATGTAGTCCTGATGATTTCTAACAAGAATGAAACGCGTAGATTACTTCCCTTGCTTTTATCGAGAATCTAATTGTAATACGTGACGTATTCTATTCTATAGCGATTAGGTCTTCAAAATGTTTATTATAAACATACAGAATATTTTCGAATATTCTATGTCTATATTCACATATATATCGCTATTTCAGAGCATTTATTCCAATTTCTAATTTCTGCCGGACCGGCAACCGCTCTTTCAAACCAGTTCCTGTACACAGCTAAGTATTCTATAGGTCTCTAGCTGTGTCATTCTCGATAGAAGCACTGGATATGTAGTCCTGATGATTTCTAACAAGAATGAAACGCGTAGATTACTTCCCTTGCTTTTATCGAGAATCTAATTGTAATACGTGACGTATTCTATTCTATAGCGATTAGGTCTTCAAAATGTTTATTATAAACATACAGAATATTTTCGAATATTCTATGTCTATATTCACATATATATCGCTATTTCAGAGCATTTATTCCAATATATATATATATATATATATATATATATATATATATATATATATATATATATATATATAAAAGACGTAAAATAGGAAAATTTAAAAAAATTTAAAAAATTAACTTACTTACTAAAATTTTCACTCCAACTAATTAGTTTCTGCAATGGGATAAAGACAGTTACGTAATCTAACTATCGAGAATTCATTGCGTCATCAGGGAGTCTATTCTCAGCTAAGTCTCCAGGCGATGCGCGGACACAGGGGACTCATATAAAAATAATAATAATTCGGTAGATGGAACAGCTAGCGGGGACTGGATTCCATGCACCGAAAAGCTCGCTGTCACTGGTCAAATGGCAGATTCTAAAGAATCAATCACGTGACACTGAGGCTAGACGGTAGGAGTGGGATGGTAAGATGACAGAAGCCTACTATCACACCAATAAATTAGTAGTGGTTTTGGCAGGTTTGCTCGACAAATAAGTAATTTGGAGATAAATATAGAGAATTTAGTATATCTACTAACATATGCGTACAGATGTACGCTAATGCTAGCAAATACATAGGTTATGTCATAGTACCTAGGTGGTTCAATGCAGGAGGTTGCAGAACAATAATATAAAAGACGTAAAATAAGAAAATTTTAAAAAATTAAAAAAATTAACTTACTTACTAAAATTTATCTCCAAATTACTTATTTGTCGAGCAAACCTGCCAAAACCACTACTAATTTATTGGTGTGATAGTAGGCTTCTGTCATCTTACCATCCCACTCCTACCGATTTGCCTCAGTGTCACGTGATTGATTCTTTAGAATCTGCCATTTGACCTGTGACAGCGAGCTTTTCAGTGCATGGAATTTAGTCCCCGCTAGCTGTTCCACTACCGAATTATTATTATTTTTATATGAGTCCCCAGTGTCCGCGCATTTCCTGGAGACTTAGCTGAGAATAGACTCCCTGATGACGCAATGAATTCTCGACAGTTAGATTACGTAACTGTCTTTATCCCATTGCAGAAACTAATTAGTTGGAGTGAAAATTTTAGTAAGTAAGTTAATTTTTTAAATTTTTTAAAATTTTCTTATTTTACGTCTTTTATATTATTGTTCTGCATCCTCCTGCATTGAACCACCTAGGTACTATGACATAACCTGTGTATTTGCTAGCATTAGCGTACATCTGTACGCATATGTTAGTAGATATACTAAATTCTCTATATTTATCTCCAAATTACTTATTTGTCGAGAAAACCTGCCAAAACCACTACTAATTTATTGGTGTGATAGTAGGCTTCTGTCATCTTACCATCCCACTCTTACCGACTAGCCTCAGTGTCACGTGATTGATTCTTTAGAATCTGCCATTTGACCAGTGACAGCGAGCTTTTCAGTGCATGGAATCCAGTCCCCGCTAGCTGTTCCATCTACCGAATTATTATTATTTTTATATGAGTCCCCAGTGTCCGCGCATTGCCTGGAGACTTAGCTGAGAATAGACTCCCTGATGACGCAATGAATTCTCGACAGTTAGATTACGTAACTGTCTTTATCCCATTGCAGAAACTAATTAGTTGGAGTGAAAATTTTAGTAAGTAAGTTAATTTTTTTAATTTTTTTAAATTTTCTTATTTTACGTCTTTTATATTATTGTTCTGCATCCTCCTGCATTGAACCACCTAGGTACTATGACATAACCTGTGTATTTGCTAGCATTAGCGTACATCTGTACGCATATGTTAGTAGATATACTAAATTATATATATATATATATATATATATATATATATATATATATATATATATATATATATATATATATATATATATATATATATATATATATATAGACAGCTTCCAAAAATAATGGTCGCATCCAATAGGGTACGTCAACATTATTTATAAAACTGTTTATATATTGTATTTTGTCTGATGAAGGCATACTATATTTTAATTTGGCATCCCTGAAATATTTATAATGAAATAAATATGGTTTTATAAATATAGTTTCCATTTATTTCATATCGTATATATATATATATATATATATATATATATATATATATATATATATATATCCCTATGTCTTCCAAAAGTAACGGTTGCATTTTGTAAGGGTATGTCAATATTTATTTATAAAACTGGTATATTTTGTATTTTGTCTGATGAAAGCATACCATAATTTAACATGGTATCCTTGAAATATGTATAATAAAATAGATATCGTTTTATAAATATAATTTCCATTTGTTAATATCGTATATATATATATATATTTTTATATATTTATTTTTATAAATATATATGAACAGGAGCCGATATGACGGACTACAAGGCGGTGCTACAGCATGACCGCAGTCTAATAATTGAAAACAGTAAATTAAAAAAAATTATACTTAATCAATAATTTCCTTTATTATTAATTACATTAATTACGTAGGTGTTGTGGATTGGCAGTATCGGTAGAGCGTTGGACAAATGCTTTTGCTTCATACTGGTACGGCTCTTTACGTTGTGAGTACAAATCCCGCTGAGCTTAGCTTTATCTTTCAACCTTACGAAGTTGATAAAATAAAGTTTCAATAACATCCTGGGTTCGATTTAATCGACTTTCTCCTCCCCACCAAACTATTGGGGTTGCACCTAAATCAGAAACCTTTATTAATTATATTGTTCCAATGTTATTAATTAATAATACATTTATTTAAACATTCTTTGAAACGCCTGCTTAAAACGTTTGTTATTGTAATATTGTTGGAGTCGCATGCTACTAAATAATGGACATTGTATTGGCAGTATGAGGAAAGGGTCAGGCACCATGCTTTACAGCATAGAGTTACGGTGCTTTATGATCTGAGTTCAAATCCCACCAAGGTTAACTTTGCCTTTCATCATTACGGGGTCGATAAAATAAAGTACCAGTAATGTACTGGGATAATTGCTGGCCTTGTGACAAAAGTAGAAACAATTATAAGCAGGAGATTTTAACCATTCTCCGGGATCGACTCTGATCATCTCTGTTAAATTGTTTAGAGGAAATTTGTTAGGAGTTTCATTGGATTTAAAGTATCTGTAATCAGCGGACCAGTCTTCTCATATATTGTGTCATGCTGAGTATCACCGAATAATGTTAATATAAATATGTGGAATACAACTACTTACAAGTTCATCTAAGAAACCATCTGTTCTGTTGATCGAACAACTGGAACATTCATTATCGAAACTGACTGAGGACCAACTATCACCAAAGCATGGTGTCCGACCCTCTACCGATACTGCCAATCCACCGCCGGTTATAATGTTAAAGAAGAAGAAGAAGACGACGACGACGACGACGACGACGACGACGACGACGACGACGACGACGAAGAAGAAGAAGAAGAAGAAGAAGAAGAAGAAGAAGAAGAAGAAGAAGAAGAAGAAGAAGAAGAAGAAGAAGAACGCGTCAAATACAGTGTCAATATTATGGACTTCCCCCCTGTACATATAGATAGAGATAAATATATGCATGCACATATATATCAATATACATGAGTGTGTGTTTGTGCGCGTGTATATATATACACACATATCTGCACACATATATGTGAATATATATACACACACAAATACATTTGTGGATGTGTGTACACATTCATATATATATATATATATATATATATATATATATATAGGTGGGGGTGTATGTATGTATATATATATATATATATATATGAATGTGTACACACATTCACAAATGTATTCGTGGGTATAAATATATTCATATATATGTGTGCAGCTGTGTGTGCATATATACATATGTTCGAGTGTGTGGCTAAGTGTGATTTTTTTGTTTCTGATTACTATTCCTGTGTTGCTTATCTCTTACTACTAATAAGAAAATAATCTTTTGTACTTGATAGAGAGTATCACAGATGGCTTCCTCGTTATGTCAACCCATTATTTTAAAAGCTGTTGTTTTATAATTCGTTACTTAGCATTTTACTGTTTCTATGTAACACTAGCTCGTTCAAAATGGTACATTCACCTATCTATAATCAAGTACGTTTGTCCGATAAAGTCACAATAATAGCGCCATTATGCTTAGATATGATAAGAAAATTCCCTTGTGTCCAGGGATGGAAACATCAATATATTCAAGCCAGGCGTTCATATCCGTAGCGGTTTTGAAAAAATGACTGTTAATTTACACCCTCTCCTTAACATTATACTGTAGGCCACCTTAATCAGTTCATAACGACATAAGTTTTGACCGCTTTTATCTTTGATCAATTCTGTTTCGTTAGGCATGTTATTAAGTGCAAATTGCCGACATTTGTTATGACTGTTGAATCTAATCTCTCAAAATTTTCGTAAAAGAAAGCACCTCTACTGTTTTGATAACGCATACTGTCGGCTATGACGTGAAATCATTTGAAAATCTCTGACCCCCCCCCCCCACCTCCTGTGATAATATAACCAGTGAGATTGACAGTTGAAAAATGGTTTATCACTATGAATTCGAATCTTGAGCTAATTTCTGGTCTTCCATACATGGTGTCCGCCGTTGGAATCGTTACTGGCTAATAATCTCTATGTTGGACGTCACTGATCGTTCTGTGTGGACGGACGATCACCGTTTGCGATGAGGTAGATCCACTGACTAGAACCGACTCAACCAATCTTGAATGAACACCGTTAGAAATACAATTACTAGATCATGATACATTCCATTACATTGTACCCGTGTATATAGGGAGGAACAGGCGGGGGCCAGCGAGGGAGTCGCCTAAGAAGCCTATGGAACAGCTAAGAATAGCAGACAAAAGGAAGGGAAGAGATAGGACAGATTCTCAGATCGAAACAAGGGAACTATCTTTTTGGCGGTCTTTTTATTTCTGATATTATGTATCGGTCGAAATTCCTGACAGAAGAGCCACCTCTTTTCAGGTGACGAGAAGCGGAATTTGAACTCAGAATGCATAGAGCCGAAACAGGTATCTCAGCACAAATTTGACCTCGATGTAATTTGTAATCAGAACGTAAAAAAACAAAACAAATACTGCATAGTATTTCAGCGACGCATTACTGATTCTGACAATTCAGTGCTAAATTTCTCCTTAAAGACACCATGGTGTTTTAAAGTATGAAGCATACAGCGTCCAATGTAATCTAAATATATGATGATCAGGAATGGGATCATCCTGATCGTAAGTGTGCTCATTCAGCCCTGATCCCGGCTAAACATCTATAATAATTACAATGGCAGCATCTTCAGCAAAAATAACAACTATAACAGGTGCTGCTTTACTGACAATAAAATGTTTAGTGTGTTGAGATAAAAATCATATCTTCAAATGTGACTAAATGAATGAAACAACAAAATATTTTATTCAAAATTATACGTACAAAGTAAGGATATATATATATTCAGTAGGTCAGCGAATAGTTCTCACAAACATTGTGTTCCATTAAATACGATTCTAATTTAGATTGATGAATCTTGTTTTACTTTTGCTTCTAGAAATAGTACATATTCAATCACATACTGACAGCGCCCCACTGCTTCAAACATCTGGCTTCATTGTTTATAATGCATATACTCCACCACCCTTCCACTCCATCGGAATTAATACAGATTACCATACATATCTTTCAACTTACCAACGAGGAAAGACTCTATAGGATCACTAGATCGGCCAGAAATAACAGTGAAGTCCCGTTCAAATCACAACTTGCCCTATTTAAAAAGAAATAGAAGGGTACATTATATTTGTCTTAAATATTCTTTCTTAATAAATGATGCGCTGATTCATCCCGACTGGAATATATTTGATCATATGTACATCTGCTGTATATGTTAGAAGGAGACTTGGAGGTAAATAACAACAACTCACAAATGGCTCAATGTATGATGAAAAGATTATTGCAGTGAGTGTCTAAATTAAATTAGAATACAGCTTCATTTTGCAGGTGAGATTATGGCTAACATTGCTCAACAATACTTCATTTGTGTGACATAGGTGACAATGCAAGAGTTATATGAACAAGAGCTAGTATTAAGAGAAAAAATATACTTCAAGAAGACCGGCAAAAAATCTCAGTGACATCAATACGCACGTATACATAGACACGCAGCCATACTCACATACAAGTACATATACAGGACGTGCACATTTGCTTCTGTAGGGTTTCTTCTCTGAAGTCCTTCTGCTGTCCATCTCTCCTGAACATTTCTTACTACTATATAAATATATTGATGTTGTATTGTTTACCATTGTTTTATATATATATATTTATATATATATATATATGTATATATATTAGATAGTGAAAATAGTGACACCGTTGTATTTTTGAGTAAGTAAATCTAAACTATAATAAAGTAAGGAG
>OZ024742.1:99119303-99126803 GCA_964016885.1 Eledone cirrhosa | reverse complement strand
ATATATACACACATATATATATATATACACACATATACATTAATAACAATAATAATAATAATAATAACAACAATAATAATAACGACAACAACAACAATAATATTATACATATACATATATATATACAGACACACGCACACACATAAACATATCTATACACACACACACGATAGCAACTACCAGCGCTGCGATCGAATGTGGTTTTTAGCCCAGCCACTGATCTATAATGTCTTGCACAGAGTCGGCAACCAAAACATTCACTGGGAATAGCCGGCTATGGTTGGAGTTCATGTACTTTTGCATGTCGCTGAGCCCTCCTGCTGATTTACATTCTCTACCACATGCTTGGCAAGCATGATGAGTAGCATCTCCAACATCAGCCTGGTAGTCAACCACTGGTCTTACTTTATGACTGCGAAGATGACTTTCGCGTCCAGCTTTGCTTAGGCAGAGTCTCGCACAGACGCTGCATGTCATCACCATAGGAGGACCCTCGCCGTCTGGAAGTGCAACAGCAATGCCCTTCCTCACACCCCACTTTACTTTCTCTTATGCTATTCGAGATGCCTCAAAGGCAACTTTTCCCTCATATACAGTCTTTCTCCATTTATTACGATCAACAGCAATATTTTCCCATGTATCAGCAGAGATGTTAGCGTCTTTCAAAGAGGATTTCGAGGAATCCTTATAAAACTTTTTTGGTTTATGTGGCCGTCGTTTTCCTTTAACCAACTCTCCATAAAAGAGTTGTTTTTGGTATTCTAGAATCTTTCATCCTGGCAAGGTGACCACTCCAACGAGTCGTTGTTTAAGTACAAGAGCTTCTATACTGTCACACATAGAGCTTTCCAAAATCTCGACATCACTGATGTGGTCCCTCCAGTGAACGCCATGGATCCGTCTGAGACACATCTGATGGACACACTCCAATTGCTTAAGGCGGTGTCGATATGTGACCCAGGTCTCGCAGGCATAAAGAGGACAAGAGAGCTCACATGCCTTGTACACTTTTACCTTTGTCCTCCTGCATATGTCTCGCCGACCCCAGAGTCGCCTTTCTAGCTTTCCGAAAGCATCACTTGCTTTCCTAATCCTAAGTGAGAGTTCACTGTCAAGGTTGCTGTATCGATTGACAGTGCTTTCCAGGTAGACAAACTGATCAACCACTCCAAGTCGTTTACCATACACATAGATATTTGGTTCAGTGTACTGCTTACCAGGGGCAGGTTGGTACATGACGACGGTTTTCTTGAGACTGACAGTCAATCCTAGGGCAGTGCAAGCGTCAGAAAATGCATTCAAAATGTGCTGCATATGACTCTCTGTGTGCGCTACAAGATCGCAATCATCTGCATACAAGAGGTCTCTTATAATTGATGTAAATACTTTTGTCTTTGCAGCAAAGCGCCTGATGTTAAATATGCTGCCTGAGCTTCGATATCGGATGTAAACACCATGCTCGCAATTCCTGAATGCAATACAGAAAACCATTGCAAAGTATATGGCAAACAGGGTCGGTGCTGGAATATCCCCCTGTTTCACTCTATTTTTTTATTGAGATAGGCTCCGACATGTTACCTCCAACATTAACCCAAGCCTTCATGTCGTCATGGAAAGACCTAACTAAAGCAAGGAACTTATCAGGGCAACCAAGTTTCTGGAGAACCTTCCATAATGCATCTCTGTTAACAGTATCGAAAGCTTTTGTCAGATCGACAAAACCTGATACAGATCCAAACCTTGTTCCATGCACTTCTCCTGGAGCTCTCTAGCTGAAAAGATCATATCAGTAGTGCCGCGTCCAGCACGAAAACCAGATTGACTTTCAGGAAGAACACATTCTGCAATGTGTGTCAGCAGACGGTCCAGAAGCACCCTACATAAAACTTTCCCTACGACAGAAAGCAATGATATACCTCTGTAGTTCCCACAATCATTCCTGTTACCCTTTCCCTTGTACAAGACCACCATTACTGCATCTCTCCAGTCCTCAGGAACGGATTCATTAGCCCATATCCTGCCAAACAAAGAGTGAAGATGTTGCAGGAATCTCTCACCACCATATTGTAGGAGCTCAGCATGTATGTATCCATACCCGGGGACCTTCCACTGTTCAGCTTCGAGATAGCCACTGCAACCTCCACAAGCGTCGTAGGTTCTGCGAGAGCTACTTTCACAGGACTTTCTGGAATGAGATTGAGGAAATCTTCACTGACGACAGACGGCTGATTCAAAAGATCATCAAAGTGCTCTCGCCACCATGTAGAATTCCTGTGAGTCACGAAGAAGTTCTTTGCCATCCTTGCTGCGAAGCGGTGTCACCAGAGAAGAAGACTGTCCATAAACCTCACGCAATAGACTGTACAACAGCTTTGTGTTATTGGAATCTGACGCTGTTTGTATCTCACCAGCCTTCTCACTCCACCAGTGATCCTTCATCTGAGAAAGACTCCGCCTAACACGTGATTTCACATCCT
This sequence comes from Eledone cirrhosa, assembly GCA_964016885.1. NCBI lineage: Eukaryota > Metazoa > Mollusca > Cephalopoda > Octopoda > Eledonidae > Eledone > Eledone cirrhosa. Next base: position 99,124,326 of record OZ024742.1, on the reverse strand, counting down.
TGAGTTCCTCATGCAACGTATTCCTCTCCTGTGGTTTTGCCGTCAAGTAGTGTGACAGAGCACGCCTCTTACCAGCCAACAAGTCTTCTATATATACATCATTCTCATTAAACTAGTCCTGATGTTTTTTCTGCACCAATCCCAGAACACGCCTGCCTACATCATAAACCGACTTTTTAAGGGTCGGCCAATCCTCACCAAGATCTGCAGCCTGAATCTCTTCTTCCAATGTCCTCTTCACATTTTTATCCTTAAGACGAGCAGCATTCAATCTTTTGGGCAGGGCAACACCAGGAGCCCGGATTTTACGTTTAGTGATTAGTTTCACTTTTGCGCGTACCAGGCGGTGGTCCGTCCAGCACTCAGCTCCACGAAGAGCATGAACACACTGCACATCCTGTCTGTCACGCATCCTGACTAGGACGTATTCCAAAAGATGCCATTCCTTAGATGCAGGATGCATCCATGTGGTCTTGAATTTGTTCTTTTGTTGGAACATGGTGTTGGTAACACACAGATCCAGTTCCTCACACATCTGCAGCAGGAGCAAACCTTTGTTGTTACACTTTCCCACCCCATGCCTTCCGATTACATTCCATGTGTTAAAATCCCTACCCACTCTAGCATTAAAGTCACCAAGCACGATGACTTTTTCTGCCCGAGGGATATTTTTTTAAACACATTTCAAGGCATGATAAAAGGACACTTTTTCTTCATCGAGAGAATTCATAGTTGGAGCATACACACTCACCAGGGTCGCATATCTTCCTTTGTCCAGCGGAATTCTCATGGACATAAGACGCTCACTAATCCCTACTGGGAATTCTTCTAATTTATTCACAAGAAGTCTTAACAGCAAATCCTACCCCAGCCTCTCTTCTGGTTCCTTCATCTCTTCCTTTCCAGAAGAATGTATATTCTCCACAAAATTCTGTAAGATGACCATCTCCAGCTAACCTCGTCTCAGATAAAGCCACGATGTCAAGATCGTAACGTCGAAGCTCCTTTTCAAAAAGAGCGGTCCTTCGTCCAGGACGCTCCAAGGAATCCCTGTCAAGCAGCGTCCGTACGTTCCAGCAGCCAAGACAAAATGCCTTGTTTGGCTCTATTACAAAGGCACGATGACGAGAGAGCCCAGGCTGTGATAACCTGGGGCCCTTGCCCTTATTGCCAATTATCTTTTTTGTTCCAGAATCTAAATTGCCAATTATCTCTTTTTTATTGTTCTGGAACATTATTGAATTGGGAAAAAAAAAAAAAAAGTCATAATGATAGTAGCAATAATAATAATAATAATAATAATAATAAGGAGATAGTCTGTCCCCTCTGTTGTTTGTCCTTGCCCTGATGCCCCTGACCAGTGTACTGCGAAAAGTGAGAGCAGGATACAGGTTGGGAAAGGGAGGACTTACCATCAATCACCTCCTCTTCATGGACGATATTAAGCTCTTCGGGAAGAGTGAGAAGAAGTTGGATGTGCTTGTTGACACTGTCCGTATTTTCAGCAATGATATATGTATGCAATTTGGTATTAGTAAGTGTGGAGTCATTGTGATGAGGAGGGGTAAGTTGAGCAGAAGTAACGGAATCCAGATACCAACAGGTGAGATGATAAAAGAAATTGACTCTGAGGAAGAATACAAGTATTTGGGCGTTCTGGAGGCTGATGACATCAAGAACAAAAAAAATGAAGGAATTGATAAGAACTGAATACCTTCGGAGAGTAAGGAGCGTATTAAAGTCACATCTGAACAGTAGGAATGCCATAAGTGCAGTAAATTCCCGAGCTGTGTCTATTATTAGGTACAGTGCGGGAATTCTGAGATGGAATGTTGCTGAACAAAAAGAAATGGATAGGAAGACTAGGAAGCTATTGACTATCTACAATATGTTCCACAAAAGGAGTGATGTCGATAGACTCTACTTAAGGAGATCTGAGGGTGGAAGGGTCTTATCAGCATAGAGGACTGTGTTCAGATGGAGAAAAACAACCTACACAAATACGTGACTGATAGTAAGGAGCCAATGCTCAGAACTGTACTGAAGGCGGGGACAATAGGCCAGGGGATGTCCAAGGAGGAAATAACATCAAGGAGAAAGAGCAGCCTTCAGGAAAAATCCCTTCATAGTACCTTCTTTGAGAAAACGGAATTTAGAGATCCACAGACATGGAACTGGTTGAAAAGAGGAGACCTTAAAAAGGCTACAGAAGGAATGTTAATGGCTGCGCAGGAGCAGGCCCTCAAAACGAAGTGGTTGAAACACCACATTTACAAGGATCTGTGGAGAGAGAGAGGAGACTGTGGCTCACATTGTATCCGAGTGTAAACACCTAGCCCAGACTCACTATAAGGGCTGGAGACATGATGTGATGTACAGGGTGATCCACTGGCACCTATGCAAAGTAAACAATTTACCACATTCTGAGAAGTGGTATGAGCATAAGCCAGAGGCGGTGATAGAAAACGATCAGGTGAAGATGCTGTGGGATTTTAGGATACAGACGGACAAGAAACTGGAACACAATAGACCTGACCTGGTGGTTTTGGACAAAGAAAAAAGATCGTGCCTGATTGTGGATGTGGCCTGCCCATTCGACACGAGAGTGCAAGAGAAGGAGAGGGAGAAAATTAACCGATACCAGGACTTAATGTGAGAGGTAAAAAGGATTTGGAACTGCCATGAAGTCAAAGTGATCCCGATTGTCATAGGCGCACTAGGGACTATCTCAAAAAGTTTCCAGGGATGGTTAAAGAAAATTGTCCCCTTCACGCTTTTTGGAACGCTTCAAAAGGCATGCTTGCTGGGAACAGCAAGAACCCTCCGATACGTCCTGAATATCTGAGGCTGCAGGTAGTGGCTTGATATTCATCTCAACAAACTTTCCAGTTAACTAACATCAATGACTGAGACTCAAAGAACAATAAAAATAATAATAATAATAATAATAATAATAATAATAATAATAATAATAATAATAATAATAATAATAATAATAACACATATTTTAGCCATGTTATGTTGAGATGTAAGTAAATGTAAAATGTAAAATATAAATAAGGATTGCTCTGGTAAAATATACGAAAATATTTGTGTAACTTCCACAAACTTCTGTCATGATATTCCCGAGTCCAGTGAGCAAAGAATTGTTGTATTTTGATGTTTCAGAATACAAAAATTAATTAAAAACTTACCCCACGAAAAGACAGCGTGTGTTGTCCTACCTATAAGCTCCCTCATACATACATATATATATATATATACATACATACATATATATATATATATATATATATATACATACATACATATATATATATATATATATATACTACACACACGCACATACACATATATATATATATATATATATATATATATATATATAGATAGATATATAGATGTATGTATATATGTATATATACGACCAGTTGCATGATCTTGTCGTCGTTGACTAAATTAGAAGCCCCATCATGGCTGCCTGGTAAGGAGGGTGATCTTGGACATCCAGGTGGTTGAAAATAAAATATTTCAATGGGTGGAGTAACTCTTGAGAGTCAACGAACAACCTGGTGTATTTGTATGTTTATAATTTGTGTGTGAATGTGAGTTTGTGTTTTGTTTTAAATCTTTTAAATTTCATCTCTTTGAGCATTTCACCCTTCAACGTTTTAACTGGATTGGGAGACCTATGTCTACGAATACATAAATAAGCAGACCTAGATAAAACCACGGATTACCCCTTTGGCAATGCGTATCAACTGACTAGTTTAAATTCAAAGAATTTTCCCTCAAACTATAACCTTTTATCTTAAAAAAATTTTCCATTAGATAATATTATGATGTATATAATTTGTGGATACAAAAAATATTCAAAACAAATTCAAAACAAATTCATAATGAAAAAAATATTGTCACGGCTGCAAAATCATTGGTCACATTGTTGACGTATTATTCGTTCTTTCCCGTTCTTTGCCAGCGAACGTTTCCACGAACCAAAGTATCGTCTTCCTTTCTTCCTCCGGTTGCAACAATTTTTGAAATATCCAGTTCTGCGTTTACAGATTGACTTTGTTAGTTCCAGAAGATCCCGTTAAGGGTGAAAGCAGCGATTCTTTGCTTAAACTTTAATCTGTTATTTTAATAAATATTTGCTCTACGGTTCTTATATATTTGATATATATTTATCCTTATCGAGCCCTCTTTGTATTTTAGTCTTCCAATTTATTATTATTACTATATATATATATATATATATATATATATATATATATTTGTATGTATAAGTGCACGTGTATGTTTTACTTACACATTCTCCACACCACTGAGATATATTAAAGCAAAAAGAAAAAAATGATGAATTAGCTCCTTACCAATTCTTAATCGATTTCCAATCTGGTGAGTGTTATTTATTTGACAGCCAATCATTAATAGGTAACTTGCTTGGTGCCAAGATATCAGGCTCATATCGAAAGGAATACGGTAACGTATATATTATATATATATATATATATATATATATATATATATATATATATATATATATGTATATATATACACAGACACACACACACACACATATATATATATATATATATATATATATATATATATATACATAACATATAAAAAATATATGTATATATTTGTATATATATAGATATATATATACATTCTCTCTCTATATGTCTATCAATGCATACATCAATAGCCACAATTTATTTCGGCCTATCCAGTAGACTGTGTCTCCGGATTTTATGTTATGTTTTTCAGTCAAAATATCTCTAATTCTTCACCATTCGTTGTAGATGTTATTTAAATGAAAAAGGAATGTTAATTGTAGCAATATAAAAACTTTATAAACAGCTACCAGTAATGTAATCTACATACGAAACCCATTGCATATTCTTTAGCGTGATTAGGAAGATGGGTTTCATATAAATAAAATAAAGCAAATTTATAATGACGAAATTAATGTATTGAAAGTAACGTCGATTTATGTATTCTAATCTTGGAAACCTTC
>OZ024742.1:99101803-99114303 GCA_964016885.1 Eledone cirrhosa | reverse complement strand
TGTATATATATAAGACAAAAACACATATATTAGCAAACAAACCTGATTACAACTTCACACATACCCATAACCCTATATACATACATATATTTTGTGGGGACAGAAACATCGAATAAAAACCAACATTGTTTAATAAACAAATAAAAGAAACATCCTAACCATATTGAAAAGAGAACTGACTTTCATGTTTAGGAAAAAAACAACAACTCATGTAGTAGTAAATATAAAAGACACAGTATGATATCTTTCTTGTTTGTTGTTTGTTAAAAGACCATTCTATAATAACTGTGTATGAAGTACAGAATGTAAGACTGAATTGACTGGAATAATATATAGCACGGTGATATTAAACTGCCATATAAATGGTCTGGTGCAATAAATATGTCTGTAGGAACTAAAGAATCCATGCAGATGAAATACATTGATTTTGGGTTTCGTTCCTTTTCCTCGAAAGAAATATCGTTTAAACTATTGAAATTAATTTCTTTTTGCATGAGTTTGTATCTTCTAATTATAGAAGAATGTTCATTTCCAGTCACCTGTATAGAATATTGAGACATTGTCTACCTGTCGCTACGTAGACAGATTGTAACAATAAGTTGTTGGATCTCTCCTTGTTCCTGACTTATTCTCTTCCATATTGGAGTTACTCACGTATCCTTCAATATTTGTCTCGATATCTAGCTGTAATATATTTTGTGATCTTGAAAGGATTAGGGATGTCCCTCTTTCTATCAATCTATCTCTGTTAAATATGTAGTTCTACGTCGTTTCAGTTTTGCCAGATATTTTATTTAAAATGGTTTATTGAAACAAATAATTTCATAACGTTGGTAGTGTCATATTGACAATATAAAAATCACACACCAGTTAATTTTTCCAACGACTTTATTATTTGTTTGATAATTAATCTATTCTTCGGTTAGTTTAGAAATCGGATGGTATTTAATAGTCAAAATATTTTCTTGACATGTTCTGTGTCCTTCTCAGTGACTATTTTTGCCCCGTTGTGTCTCCGCTTCGTTTCGATTTTTTTATGTACTCTATCTCGTCTTTCAGCCCATAGGATCGAGACCGGTGTAAAACGTTATTCCATCGAAGAATCGCATTTGCCCATGCACGGGCGTTTTCCGGTTCCACGGTACCTAGGTTGCCTAATAGAAATGCAATGGACAATACAGATTGGCACTAGTAATGTCACAAGGGATAAAATAGCTACTTTAAAGCATCACGTCTCACAGTCCAATAATTCCACCGCTCGGTAGTTAACTCTGAAATAACAAAAGAGAAAATTCTCGACGGGATTTGGAATCAGAGCGCACAGAGTTCGAACAATCAGCGAAAGATGTTTTAATTTGTCACTCCAACCAATACACCATCATTTTCTGAATCATTTTATTATCAATAGTGATTTCTAAATGCCATCCCTGTATTCAATTGTACTTTCATTTTCCATGGTCGATAAAACATGTAACTAAATCGGTGGTTCCTGCCTTGGCAGGAATCGGCCTCCAGGTAAACTAGACTAAGTCGGAGGTGGTAAACGTCAACCACGCTGCTGAGAGCTTTGCAAGCTCTGTCTCGGATGTGCTGTCCATTCTCCACCAGGTACAGGTGACCCCTAAAGAGGATGTCTTCATCCTCGGGTCACCGATCCACCCGCCGGCCATCCGCTCCACCATCAGGTACAGGCTTCAACAACTCCAGACTCTCAAGAGCCGACTGGGCTTGATCAACGGCCACCCAGCCCTCTTTCTTTTGAGGAACTGCTTCGCCATGCCGAAGCTCCTCTATAATCTTCGCAGCGCTCCGTGCTACACTCACACATCTCTCATCAAAGACGTTGATACTTGTATCCGAGGAGCAGCCGAGGAGATATGTAACGTCAAGTTTGACGTCATTGGATGGCAACAGGCCACTTTACCTGTCAGGTATGGCGGCCTTGGCCTCCTGTCCCCGATCTCACTGGCATTGCCGGCGTATCTTTCGTCGGTAAACTCGTGCCGCGTCCTCGTCAGCAGGGTTCTCCAAAACACAATAGATCCCTCTGTGTTCAGAGAACATGAGGCTGCCTGTGAGACGTGGGAACGGCTGGGACTCAGGTTAGTAGACGTCCCTCCTCCTTCTCCCCCTATTGACGTCAAGTTACCCCCAAAGCACTTGGGATGCCATCCAGTGCAGTCTGGCCTCAGACAGCTCACGCGCCAGCTCGACCAACACCGACTTGCCTGTTTTCGTGCGGCCTCCAAACCCCACAGTGGTGCCTGGCTCCATGCCCTGCCCTCCTTCTCCACTGGCACGCAGCTAGACAATAATAGCCTGCGCACTGGCGTTTCCTTGAGGTGCGGCCTCCGGATCTGCGATCCACATCAATGTCGCTGCGGATCCACCGTGGACACTTTCGGCTTCCACCCGCTTTCCTGTCTCCACAGTGCCTGCCACCTTCCAAGCCATGCTGCCCTCAACTAGGCCATAAAGCATGGCTTGGACGCTGCAGGCCTCCCTTCTCAGCTCGAGCCGGTGGGTCTGGACGAAGGGGACGGCAAAATGCAAGATGGCATGACCATCTTCCCGTTCCGCGGTGGTCAACCTCTCGTCTGGGATGCCACTTGCACCGACACTTTCTGCAGCCACAACCTGGTGCAATCTGCGATTAACCCGGGTTCTGCTGCACGTCGGGCTGAGGAGACTAAACTCCTCAAATACCGGTCACACTCCGACAGGTTTGCGGTTGTACCCCTCGCAGTGTAGACTTCTGGTGTCCTCGGATCTAGGGCTACCTCCTTAATCACCACCATAGGCACTGAGCTGGCCAGCCGCAGGTGTGAGTCCCGCGAGTTGGAGTGGCTTTTCCAGCGCGTCTCTCTTGCTGTCCTCCGGGGAAAAGCTTTCTCCATTCTGACCGCCGGGGCTGTGTCGGAGCCCCATTGCGTATCATTCCATATTTAGTTGTGGTCTGTGTGTGTATAACTAAATACACACGTGTTTTTTCTCCCCCAAAATTTTCCGTTCTCTTCTCACTTTCTATCTTTCTATTTCATCTTTTCTATCTCATTCTATCTTCTGATAATACGAGATGTATTTTATTGACTGTTGTATAAATAACATTACAAGTATGTTTTAAATATATACATAAATAGCATTACAAATGCGTAAATAGCCAAATACTTCAATTCATGCAACTCCTCATAAATTCTTTGAGGTTGTGTCTATATCTGAGACAATTTATACACCGAGTTGAAATCCATTATCTGGGTTCGATTACGCTCTCATGCTACCGTGGTCGATAGCATGAACCATTAGCTAAATTCGATTAACCCCTTTCATGACTTTATCTCTAGTGGCATATTCGGTATATCAATTCGTTAATGAAGAGTTTGGAAGGGATTTATTGCATTAATAATTAACTCATTATTAAGATGGTATTTATAGCATACCAAATTATGTTGGAAGATTGAAATGGGTGATATCATGGAAAAAGTGGCGATTCTAGGATATTCGGTAGGATAAGAGTTCACAAACATCAAATCTCTGCTCCTCAGAAATGTTTGACGCTCTCCCTCAAGGACAATTATAACCATTATTGAGTTTAAAACATCACGGAACTTGATTTTGAAACAATCGATAAGTATTCGATCTGGGGGAAGGGTGACTAAATTGAGTGCTATATTATATATGTATATTAAATTTGAAGTATTCTTATGATATATAGTTTGCACAATTCTATTATATGACACATTTCAATATATATGAACTTCTATTTGCCTTACGTTGTGACACAGAGGATTGTAATTATACAAATTAGCAGGATTGTAGAATAAGAAATATAAAGAATAACACATTTTTCAGTCATTTATTTTCTTTCGAAATGTTGCTGAGGTGACACATATATGAAGGAATATTGATAATATGAAGACATATTTTTTCTAACTGCAGTTCTATAAATGTATGCAGACGTTAAATTTCCTACAGGTATATGTACGTTTGCATGTATGCGTGTGACTGGCTCTGTACACACACACACACACACACACACACACACACACACACACACACACACACACACACACACACACACACACACATATATATATACATATATGTGCATATATATACGTGCATATATATATATATATATATATATATATATAACGAAAGAATTGTGGTAAGGAACCAGACGGACCAAACGCACCAGAGTACTCAATACAAAACGGCTTGAGATCTGCCGTCGGGGTCATACTTTTTCCTATATATATATATATATATATATATATATATATATATATATATATTTATGCAAGCTTGCTTGGAAACAGGCAAAATATAAATAATATTTATTAGACCATATAAATGAAGCAGAGGGAATTTAATAAGAGGAATATTATAGCAAGTAATGATATGTATCATAAATTTTGAACAAATTATTAAGTCTACATATATACTAATTTTCTCTCCCTCTCTCTCTCACTCTCTCTCTCTCTCTCTCTCTCTCTCTCTCTCTCTCTCTCTCTCTCTCTCTATATATATATATATATATATATATATATATATATATATATATATATATATATATATATATATATATATATATATATATATATATATATATATATATATATATATATATACTACACACATGCATACGCACACGCACATTCACACACACACACATATACACACAAACACATATATATTGTATGTATATATATATATGTATGTGTATATATATATATATAATCTTATGACCGAGGTGCTACATTTTAATTGCATTTATAGAGATTAGAGGCACGTTTCACGATTGATCAGATCGAGGTTCGATCAGTATCAATTGAGCTCGACTGTGGAATTAAAATTTCATCGGACTTCTGTTATATATATATATTTATATATGGGTATGTCTGTGTGTAGATAGATAGATAAATATATGTATGCATGTATGTATATGTATATATATATATATATATATATATATATACACCATTTATGTTAAGTTGTATACCAATGGCTAAAATTGGTAATTACGCTTAGTAAACGTTAAAGCAATACATTAAAGCAGTCTGCGCGATGAAATCATTCATCGTAGATTTGGTATTCCATGGCCGTTGCAGGAGCGGAGTCAAATATTCATTAAAATCAACAAAAGGCCGGACCAGAAACCTTCTTTAGAATTTTAATCCTGCGAAAACACTATACACATTTTAATGATCCAGTCTCATCATCCGTCCATAATGCAAGGCATGTGAGTTTGTAAGCATGATGGTGGGTGTAGGGATTGTTTACGGGCGATAGAAACTCTTGTGTCCTTAGAAGATGCCATTCATTTATCACAACCAAGGATTCCACGGCTACAGATGTCTATTCCTGGAATATTCCAGTTGCTCTTCCTTTTGTTGGCATCCTTCATGTCCCCAGCTGAAATCGCTAGTTCTACCCGTTATGAGCAAACTGTTGTGTATTTTGGTTCTCTAACCATTCAGTGTCCTTTTTTTGCTCCTTCACTTTACTACAAATTTCCCTCCACACTTTTGACTTTCAGTGTTATCCGTTATAATTACTTTATTTGTACACTCTCCATTTCTGTCACGGTAAAATCTCGTTTGATCTACACTGAATACTCTATTTTTCTGATATTGCTTTATTCTGTTCTCATGTAGCTTTGTTTTGCTATGAGATATTGCTTGAGTTCCTCCATTACTACTTTTAGGCCTTTTCTTTCAATGCCATACTTTCTTGTTTTTTTTTTACATTTCTAAGCTCGTCCTTCTCTTTTCGGACTAATAGCGAAATATCCTTCAAGAGGTTATTTATAGTAGCCTATATTCTCCTTTTCACCAATGGCACTTTTTTCTCTTTGGTCTCCCTTATTGTTTTTCTTTGCCTTCACATCTACACCCATATCATCTGGTACAACAATGCGTGCTGACTTTAACTGGTCATTCGATAGCACTAATAAGGAACTAAAGTTGATTTAATCGACTTTCCTCTTTCCACAAATTGTTGGACTTGTGTCTAAATCAGAAATCTTTATTACTATTACTAGCAGTTTAGCCCGGCGTTGCTCGGGTTTGTTCATTTGCTATGAAAAGTTATATACAGGTAGACGTGGCTTGAAAGCGAATAAGCTTATCAATTAAGTGCATAAAGCAGTTGAACCGGTTATTAAAAGTTACGAACCAATTAGGATTTTGTACAATCAATGATGGGTTAATAATCTTCCAATAGCGAATTTAGCAGACCAAAGTTGCAAGATCGTGGCCCTGATGTCGCTGGGTGTCACATCTGTAGGCCATGGGTGACCCTACCAGGAAATAGTTTTCCTGATGGCATAGCTCCAAAACCTGCACCAACATCTATAGCACCTTTTTGTAGACGAAATTGCGTGTCATCCCTTGAGGAGTGTAAGCAAAAAGTCCATTCCTGCTCCCTACGCGGGAACAGGTAAAATAAAGTTGGCCATCGGAGAAGCATGGCTCCTCCAAATGGATGCTCGCCACCGACAATGTTTGCCCTTGTGACTTGTTAATGGACATGGTAAAACATGGTCTCACCGGAAATTGGGATCGCCGGAAATCGAACGGGATATCTGACGCCGAAGGGAAAAGGTTAATACTTGGCAGTGTATTCCGGCAGAATTGCCAGAAGTACAACACATATGGGTGTTGTTATATTAATATTTAACCAATGAAAGTCGTAAAAAATAAATAATTTAAACATTCCGATTCATATGTCTATAGCATTAATCTGTTATATGAAGTTATTTTAAGTATTATTTTGCGGGTTGTTATTTGCAATAAGCCGATTTAAAATACCCCAGAAAAGCCGTATGTCAATACGGAACTCCAATGACACCCCCAGCAGTTAAATTATAGAGAGGGGGGATAATATATTATAGAGAGAGGGAAGAGCGACGGAGAAAGTAAAGCTAAGAAACTTTAGGGAGGTGTGTTAAACCTCAAAGCATGAAGAGAGTGAAGCAGTTAAATTATAGAGAGCGGAATGATCTATTATAGAGAGAGGGAAGAGCGACGGAGAGAGCGTTATGACTATGTTTGTTGTTGTATAAAATGATGTGTTGCTTAGTTTTCAAAGTTTATGTCGCGTTCCTGAACGAACTTTTGTCGCTGTTGGGTAGTAGAGAGAGTGAATAAGCGTGTAAAAGAGAGGGTTACAGCATGTATTTAGTTTTATCGATTTTTTTCATAGAAACAGAAAATATTTGGCAAAGTTTATTACTCGTTGACCATCGTAAATTTTGAGCACTTTGGAAAAAAATCATCAAAATCGGGAGAGAAATGTGGAAATGCGTAAAAATCATACACACACAGACAGACATCTTCCGTTTTATATATAGAGAGATTATCGGTAGTGCGTCGGACACCATGCTTAGCGGCATAGAGTTACAACCCTTTACGGTCTGAGATCAAATACAGCCGAGGTTATCTTTGCCTTTTATCCTTACGGGATCGATAACATGATGTAATGGTAAAACAATGTGATCGACTCAATCCACTTTCCCCAAAAATTGTTGGCATTGTACCAAAAGCATAGAGTTACGGCCCTTGCCATTCTGAGTTCAAATCCCGCCGAGGTTAACTTTGCCTTTCATCCTTACGGGGTCGATAAAATAAAGTACCAGTAATATACTGAGTAATTGCTGGCCTTGTGCCAAAAGTAGAAACAATTTTTATTTTTTATTTATTATATATTTTATATTATATTTCATATTATATATTTTTTTTTGTTTTTGTTTTACTCAATTGATGAATTCTATATTCGAATCAGAGGTGTAAATATGTATAGTTATATTACATATCACAGATTGTCAGCTTTTAGCTAAATTATATATAAACATAAAGTATCTAAGCCGAAGCCGAAGCGAGCAATAATAGCTTAACATTAATCAGCGGCGCTTTAAAGTTTAAGCTTCTTGTCAGTTATTTTTCAGATCTTTGTTGAGTGACAAGAATATTTGTTTAATGGGTTCTTGATGTTTTCTTCATTAACCGCATCAACAGTCGGATTGCACCCGAACATATAGTTACTAATCCTAACTCCTCGACATGTCAAAGTGTTCTAAAATATTTTCTAGCCGGATTCGTAAGAGAACAACAGTGGTTATAACCAATGGAATATATTTTCACTGGAAGCAGAGTTTCATCGATTTCCTGTAAATCACGATCTCTCACATACAAGAACCTCCTTTGTTGATGCAACGCCAATTCTTCTACATGGGTATCAAACAAAAAGGTATATTTTGCAGCACATATGTCCTGGCAGAACATGCAAATGCAATAAGAATCGGTGAGTATTCATCTATAATAAGCATGAAGCGGTAAGTGTTAGGTGATAATAGATGACATTTGATATTGCTGCCGAGACACTGAGATGGCTGTGTGGACATTCATTTATCATGAAGTGGATAATAGTGTCGTGATTTCAATGCAGAGCATGCAATGCATTCGTCACATTGAAAAATATAAGCATCCAAATAAAATGGCAATAACTATATATGATATAGGACACTATCTTAAAATATTTACCATAAAACATAAATGATTGTCAACTATTTGCAATCCAATAAACTTCGGGCTTTGTTCACCCTATTTGCGCATCTCTGTCTACATCTAATTATTACATGCATATGTTTGTGTGTATTTAAATGTATTAAATATATGAAAAATGGAAGATAAAAGTGATTGTAGATTCAAAAGAAAAGTAGACTGGGAGGTAAAAGGGACACATTTCAATACATATATATACAAAAACCAGATAATTAATTGGGTTGTTTTCAGTTAAAGAGGTAAAATTTGTATGATGGATTTAATAAATATGGTGGCCGGAGTAAATTACCGTAGAAAGAAATATTGAATGATAGACAGAAGAAAGAATTTGTGATAAACTCAAATAAATGATAGGAAATGAATAAATAATTATGTACATAGAAGCATATTTATTGTGGAGAATATTAAATTGCTGAAGTATATGCACTTGAGTAGAGACAGAAAAAAGAATTATTTGAAGACTAATTCTACATCTTTCCTTAAAAGATAGAGAAGAGAACACGTCGTGCATTTCAAGTCTTTGAACTGTCCTCGTCAGAGTAATATATCTCCGTACATTGCCGATACACGTTAGTAAGAATCTAGCTAAGTATAATACACCATATAATTGTTGGCCTGTAGTGATAGAACGCTCTTTTGGATACCGGTATGATAATTGTATAGCTTTGTAGGTGAAAGTATATTAAATCATTTAAAATAAATATTACATTGTTTGAGTGTAAGAGTCGACAGATAAGCAACGTTATAATGTTGTTCAGTAGAATTGCAGAAGACAAAACTAAACGCGCGGATTCATTGTTTCTGTTTCATTATTGAAGTCTTACGAAGAGGGCTGCGTGGTGGCAGATGAAAGAAGAATTAAAAGAAAAATGATAAGAATAAAAGAACGGGGGAGAGATAAGAATAATGAAATAAAGAAGTGAATTATTGAGGCGGACAAAATATAAAGAGACGAAAGAAAATCTAGAACTAAAAGATACCTGGGAGATAAAGAGGAATGGTAAGTAGATGAAACAAATACAGTTATCAAGCTAGATAATACTCATATAATTAATGTCCATCGGAGTTGTAACAGTTCTGTTCCTCAGTTGTTTGACATAACATAGATGACGTAAAACACATCTTCCCCTGGAAACTACTCCAGCCTACGCAACTATTTACATTTTATATGAAATGTCAATGTATTTTGTTTTATTTTTATTGGTTGGTGTTTAAGAAGAGCTGTAGTCATCGAATTTTCCGGTCATACGAGACGTATGAAAACGCTGTAGTTAAGCTACTTCGTGTGTTTAGCCAGTAATGCCAATGTATGTGTAACTATATATATTATACCAGATGTGTTGTCAAATAATCACTTGGCGGTAAACCTAATCCGTCGCCTGGTTTAAAACCTCCACCAGCGGCAATAAATTCCACTCCATTTCAAGTAGTCAGAGCAGATGTGCAGTCTCAAGATAAATTTCTCCTTTCTTGTTACATGTCATGGTGTTTCTGAAAAGTATCCTAGGAGATGTTTTACCTCTACTGATTAAGCTGTTAAACATGTAGATGGCATTATTAAGTCCTAAGACAAGTTTCACCGAGCTCTTTTCTCGATACGAATCCCTGACAGAATTATATAACAAAATCCCTAACATTTCTGTTTATATGTTCACTTGAATAATAAATCATTCCTAAACAATGGCTACACAATTTGAGAAAAAAAAAACAAAATTTGAAGTAGAAGCTGTAAAACTTTACTCACTAACGCAATATAAATTCCCCCTCTCATTAACCTTACAACTGTTTAAATAATAACTTTCTGGTCACATAAATTATGCTGGAGACTGCTGGATTAAATATATTGAATTGACGACTCTACTGATGATCGGATTCTAAATCTCCAAGGCTGCTGGCCAATTAAGATCTCAATCTTCTATTACACTTTTGTCTTGACTGTACATAAAATACCATAAGTTGTGACGATAAACAACTGAATTATTCCATTATATTCTCATAGACATAGACTGGCTTCATCTTCTAATTACACAATGCTGACAAACATGTAACATTAGCCGCCAAAAATGAAAACCAAAACACACAAATAAATAATAACGAAAACCACACCCACAAATACCTTATGGAATCAGCACCTGCAACACCATCTTTCTTCTATTAAGGAATCAATACATTATTTTATCAAATCCTCCCGTTATGTTTATTATTAGCACTTTGTTACTTCCAGCTAAGCAATTGAATTTCTCTGGTCTGCAGGACTGCCTTTCGCGCACATCTGCCCTACTCAATACAAATCTTTGTATATCCACCAAACACCGGACAACTCTGCCAAAATTCTAAAAGCTCATTACATAATTGACGCCCACACATTTCGTTACATACCGGCACAACGTGACAAATTCTTTTAAATATTCTCAACAAACATATAGCTAGAAGATCCATATAAATAATTATATGAAAGGTCTTACATATCTTAACGAATGGTTCTCTACATGCTGACACATTCTCGTATACATTAGCAGATCTTGACACAGCACCGTACTTTTTCAAATAATTATTTACACGTCTATGCTGACTCATACGCACCATTAACACATTTCATAAAACTTCATACATATCCGGTCGATTCCGTACTCGTTCTCCTAGCTCTCTACACCTCCGGCATGCTCCCTCCAAATTTGCACAACATCACACAGTCCATATATATCCACGCATCTTAAAGCATCTCACTAAACATCCATATTGCTTTTTACACTTCATCATAACATAATAACACTGTACATAACTGTACAACTCAATACACATCCTTCCACTTCAGCATAAACTGACTTTCTCACAGCTATTCTATATATTTTATGAGATGCCAATCCGATCCAGTTTTATTATTGCCGCCAATAATAAAAGAAATTGCTAGAAATTCATTTGTAAGTTTTCTTTCTCGGCTGTCTTTTAGTGTGCAACAAACATGTTCGGTTGGTTGTTAATGAAGCGAGGTGAGGGTTAGCAATAATCTGGTTAATAATTCATACAATGTTGCAGACAAATAAGATTTCCCCCAAGAATCAACTTCTCCGTCATCTAATATGTTTTAGTTAGAAACGTTTTCTTTCTGTCCAACACGACCGCCATAACCATAACTATCATCACAACAACTTCTACCACCACAACCACGGCTAAATGAATGAGTCTACAAAACATTAGTATTATAACAAAAAGAAAATTAGTCTATACAATATTAGGACTAATAAAAATTAAAAACATTGCCACTAACTTCATTCAGATTAATGACATCACACTACAACTATCATAAGTTGCAATACTAAATCTACCCCATCAACAAAATGACTATTACTTCCATTCGTATGTTTGATAATAAAAAAAATAACGGGCCTTTATTCCTGATGGAGTCGAAAGGGGGCTGTCCAGACACAGGCGGTGACTTGGTCTTATTTAAACCCCTGGAAAAGATGTGTGAGAAACAATGCAAATCACGTTAGACATACAGAAAATAGTCAACGGAACAGATTAATACATCGGTGAATGAACGGTATATCTCTCGATATACAACAGAATGAAGAAAAAATTACAATATCGCAACAAAATAAATTAAACCTGAAAGAGTAAACTGGAAAAAAGTGTTACGTCTTTAACAGGAACAGGCACAACAAGGAATAATGAAGACTTTGTCTGAACACGAATAAACGCCAGGGAAAAATTAACAGAGCTTTTTGTCCAAGTGTCGTGTAAAAAAAAAGACAGAATGAGACAGGCAAAAGTTAAGGAATATACCGGAAAGAGAATAATGGGATAGCGGTGTGGATAAAAAATGTAAACTGTCACAGCGAAAAAAACATATTGGTAGTTGGAAGAAAAAGCTGAGCAAGTTGGCATTGGTAAATATTGTCAACCTATTCACCGTAATTTTATGTGTGGATAGGATAT
>OZ024742.1:99064303-99099303 GCA_964016885.1 Eledone cirrhosa | reverse complement strand
GTCATTATTTGCAGCGGTGAAAACAATTACACGCAAAGACAAAACCACGATCATGGTATAAACGAAGTCGTAGACTAATATTCTATTAAGTGGTTCGTGGCGATGTTACTTGGCAATGAACGCAAAAAACGAAGATAATACGTCATTATGTGGAGCGATGAGTATCATGGCATAGCTGAGGTCGTAGACTAAAATTCTATTTAGGAAACCGAATGATTCTCGTCTTCAGAGTTAATAATAATGTAAATAAATTACAGAGGTTATTGAAATCAACAATAATTAAAAATATAGATGCACGCATACGTACATACATACGCGGAAACACTCGCTATGGGTATGCAAATACAGGCACGCAAACAAAAGCACGCGCAAACATACAAAAGCTCACGCAACGTCTGTACCCGCACACATACGAACGTATACACCAAATACACATAAAACATAAAAAGAAATATATATATATATATATATATATACAAACAATATATATAAACGTGTGTGCGTGTGTGCACGCGTATACATATAATTATATAAACGTATATAAATATACACATAAATACGTATATAAATAAATAAATATACAAATATATACGTATATAACGCGCGCACCCCCCCCCCACATGTAAATATACATATGTTCTTTAAACGTACGTCAACCAAAACACAAAGTACACATATACACCCTACATACGTGCAAACCCGCATACACACACAAACGCAAAACTCACATATACATATAACCATATACACATGTACCAGTATATATAATATAATACACACGTCTATAACAAATACAATCAAATATACGTACGAGAAAGTATACGTTCTTTCACAAAACATACAGGTAAGATATACTTACCTATATAAATAAGTAATGGTATAAACATGAAATATACTTAGCTAACACATCAAGACGTAAGTCCCCCGCGTATAGATCGTATTATCCGTTATAAAGTATAAAGTGGGGTTTTAATACAGGAAAGTTTTGTGCAATTTATGTTTACAAGCCGAAATTGCCTCAGAATTCTTTTTTTAAGATGTGGTCTTTGGCGTAGAGTATTTCCAGGGCTTCTACGACGCAGAGGTCACATGATCTTTTATTTCCGTTATAGGGTCTAGCCCTAGCTAGGATCTCCCAGTGTAACGTATATTTGGTGTGATTGTCTTTTAGACTCCAGATATAAGCTGAAACGCCAATGACCACATCTTAAATAAAAAATCTTAGGCAATTTCGGCTTGCAAACATAAATTGCACAAAACTCTCCTGTATTACAGTCCCACTTTATACCCTAATGGATAGTACGAACTATACGCGGATAATTTACGTCTTGATGTGGTAGCTAAGTATATTTTATGTTTATACACTACTTATTTGTATAGGTAAGTATATATTACCTGTGATGTTTTGTAAAGGTACGTATACTTTCACGTACGTATATTTGCTTGTATTTGTAATAGGCGTATATATTATATTATATATACTGGTATATGTGTATATGGTTATGTGTATACGTGAGTTTTGCGTTTGTGTGTGAATGCGGGTTTGCACGTATGTAGGGTGTGTGTATATATGTACTTTGTGTTTTGGTTGACGGTGTTTAAAGAACATATGTGTATTTACATGTGGGTGTGTGTGTGCGTGCATTATATACGTATTTATGTTTGTATATTTATATACGTACATATAATTATATGTATACGCGCGCACACACACACACACATGTATATATATATTTTGTGTATATATATTTATATATATATATATATGTATATATATATATATATTTTTTTTTAAATATGTTTTATGTGTATTTGGTGTAAACGTTCGTATGTGTGCGGGTACAGGCGATGCGTGGCTTTCTGTATGTGTGCACGTGGCTTTGTGTACGTGCCTGTATTTGCATACCCAGGCCGCTGTTTCCGCATATGCGTATGTATGTACGTATGCGTGTATCTATATTTTTAATTATTGTTGATTTTAATAACCTCTGTAAGTTATTTACATTATTCTTAACTCTGAAGCTGAGAATCATTCGGTTTCCTAAATAGAATTTTAGTCTACGACTTCAGTTATACCATAAACGTGGTTTTGTCTTTGCGTGTAATTGTTCGCAACGCTCCACATAATGACGTATCATCATCGTTTTTTCCGTTCATTGCCAGGGAACATCTCCACGAACCACCTAATAGAATATTAGTCTGCAACTTCATTTACTTCTACAACTTCTTTGCGTGTAATTTTTTTACAGCTCAAATGATTGTTTCTACTTTTAGCACAAGGCCACAAATTATCCAGTGCATTACTGGTACTTTATTTTATCGACCCCGGAAGGATGAAAGGCAAAGTTAACCTCGGCGGGATTTGAACTTACCGCTCCAAATAATGACGTATTATCTTCGTTTTTTCTTTGTTCTTTGCCAGGGAACGTTTCCACGAACCAAAGTATCGTCGTCCTGTCTTCCTTCGGTTGTTCGGTTGGAACGTCTTTCGAAATATTTACTTCTGCGTTCACAGATAGATTCTTTTAGTTTCAGAAGATCCCGTGAAGGTTGAAAGCAGCGATTATTTGCTTAAACTTTAATCTGTTATTTTAATATATTAAAACAACAGATTAAATTATAAATTTAAAAAATTTATGAATTTGCGGTCGTTCTCAAAGTATAACAATATCAGTTTCAACACACGTTTTCAGATAAAGAATCTTGCTAAATAAAATCGGAAACGAAATATATATATATATATATATATATATATATATATATATATATATATATATATATATATATGAAATATATGAAATATAAGAATCAAAGAACTGTTCAAAACATTATTGTGCTTACAGCTGTTTCCTCCAAACCGAGGTTTGGATTCTTCGGAGCAATTTATTAATGCATGGACAGTTATATGACCTCCTTTTCAGCCGAGAGACATACCAACACATATTCAAACATTGATACATATTCAAACATTGTGGGTCAACATTCATTACAAAATTTAGAGTGGCAGTACACACTTCGAGATTACATTTATATTAATAGGTACAATCAAAAATCAAAGATATAGGTTAAAGTACAACATGAAGATAAGTGGTTATATAGTGCAAATGTTATATGTGTGGCACGCATGTGCGTCTTGTTTATATAGTGTGGCAGAGAGATATGTGTGGTAGAGGCACTTAGGTAGGTAAATAAGAGTGTTAGGTTGGTAGATCTGGTGGCAAAGTCTTTATATGATTGATGTAGTCTGTGTGTGGAGAAATATTATAAGCATTAAAGATAGTGCAAGCATTAAAAGTGTTATAAGTATTGGAGATGCACAACGCAGGGATGTCAAGTAATTCATGTACTTCGGCATTTTCATGGTCAAGGGAGTGTATATTTCGATTATATGCCCTTCACATAATCCACGACAATCCAGTTAGAGATCGTAGTCTGGTGTTCTTTAGTTCGATACAGGAGGTTGTTACGTTTCGAGAGACGCCATTGAATACCGGAAGTGTGTGTGTGGCTAAGGGGAGTTAATGCATGCGGGGAGGTAACTCTGTGGTTTCCATATCTAGCCATTAAAATGTGTCCCAATATGGACCCTAAATTCTATGGTGAGGTGCACCTTCCAAGAGAGACTTATAAAGCATAAAGTGTACTAACTATAGAGTAGATTAACTAAATTATGCTGAAGGTGATCATATTATTATTAAGGTGGATTAACCCATCTTAAGGTGCTACAAATGGAAATTATAGATGATGAGCGAGGATTCTAAATTAATGATCTCTGTGGTTGTAGTCTGCTCATATGACCAGGCGCGGTGATTGCAGGATTGCTTCAGGACCCAATGATCTCTGGTAAGATCTGGGTCATCGCTTGCTACATTGGATGTCGAAAGATAATCGTCCCCAGGCAGGCCAAAGGTCAATCCGCAGTCCTCGCGACCCCTCTCTGACCGTCAGATCATCCATATACGTACAACCCGCACGGCAGTTGCATTGCATTCACTCACTGCGCTCAGCAGCCCGGTCCTACTGGTCAACAGCGCTACTCGATTAAATCATTTTACATCTGTCTAAGGAAGGTGTTTCCTCTGCCCAACACCATCCAACCGATCAATTCATGCTCAAATTACCCTTAGAGCGGTGTAGTGCCGTCCAGGTGGGTGGATGTTGTCACACCTGCCGTAGAGGTATAAATGGGTATTTTCCCTGCGAAGGGTTCCAGAGGGATGTCGTTGTTTGTGTTATAATGGATCAGCTAGTGTTGGGTATGTAGTATAGGGTGTGTCTCTGGTGTTTGATGCTAGGTGTGGTGTTAGGTTCCAGTCCGACATTGCTATATATAGGGCTTAAAGTTTTGGAAGGAATGTCTGAGGCGGTGCTGGCAAGTTGCAAACACCTCAGATTTTTTGTTAAGTAGGTTACGGTTGGAGAAGATAATATTGTGTGTTTCTAGTATACAGAGGTTACAGAATTTATTAGGTGGTTTGTACGAGGTCGCGCTGCCTATCACTTCCCATTTGAGTGTGTATGGTTTATTTTTAGATTTTAGATAGTGTATGTAGCTAGAAAGTGAGGTGGAGTTGGCTAGGCTGTGCTTTTTGAACGAGTGGATGTGCGAGTTATATCTAATTTTGAAGCAGTTAGAAGTGGAGCCTACATAGGTTTCTGTAGAGTTATTAGTCGTGACTGTGCATGAGTATATGACATCCTTGGTTAGGCATTTTTTATCTAAAGGGCAGGTTCTATTAGCTCTACAGTTACAATTATTCTGTGCGTTAGTCCGCTGGTTATAATGCAATGCGGAAGTCTGTGTGGTGGATATAGGATTTTGGGTGTTCAGGTTGACAACCCTGGTGTTATTACTTATACTATTGTTATTTCTATTGTTACTGCCGTTGCTATTGTTGCTTGCTACAGTGGTATTTAGAGGGTTTGCATCCCGTTGTGATTTTGTTTGTTGGAAGTAAGAACTAATTTTACTATTATTGCTGCTAGCTATGTGGTATGCTAAGTTAGGCGTCGTAGAGTATGAGATTTTAATGGTGTTTTTGTTTAAGAGGTTGTGGTACTTGTGTCCTAGAGGGAAGTTTTTATCTAGTAGTGAGAAGAAAGCCCTAGGTATGTTGGTGGAGACATTTAGGTTGAAAGGAGGGTTGAAAAATGTATTATTTCTTCTTCTATTTTTGCTTTTAGTGTTTGGTGTGTTGCTTCCTCCTAAGGCCTCACAGTAGTTTCCATGGTAATGGTTACCTCCGGTGGCACCCTCCGCTTTGGTGTACTTGTGGTTGCTATTCCTATTATTAGATTTCCTCATGGACATGTTGTGCGAGATGATGTTGTAGCTATGTGTTTTCTTAGGTAGGAACTCTATTTCTATATTATGGCCGGAGCTAGCTAATGCTTGATTGTAATATTGTGAGTTTTTGCTAAATATGTTTGCGTCATAGGACAGACTAGAGATTCTATTGGACACCCCCTTAGAGATAGAGTTTAATATTGATCTAGGGTGATTAGACTTGGTATCTACGTAAATAAGTTTCTCATTAGGATAGAAACAAATCTAACAACTTGAATAATACTAACAATTTTGACTCCTTCGGCTTTAAAACCTTTAAAAGCCCCCCTCATAACACTCTACTTAACTCCTTTGAAAATGACCTAGTTAAACTAGTTAAGAACATTAAATACAATAAGCACCATATTAGAAGCAACACCTTCTTAAACAAACTTAACACTTCTATTAGTGGATTCAAAACTAGTAATAAAATTATTGTACACGCAGATAAAACTAATAACATATACAGCCTAGATTATATTACTTATAGAAAGTTTATATATAATGAACTACATAAAAGCTACAAAAAAACCACCTTGAAAAACTTAGAAGATATTAATGTAAAGGGTTATAATATAGTGTCTAAACTAGGACTACAGAGGCATACACAACCTTTCACTCCGAACCCCCCTAGATTCTCTCTGAAGGACCATAAGGAGAACTTCATCAGCAACCCCACGATAAGACTTATCTGCCCTTCCAAGTCCGACATTGGTATTATCAGCAAGAAGATTTTGGATAAAATCATCCCACAAATTAAACACAAGATACACCTTAAACAACGCAGGTCACTGATTTGGTCGGCCTATACCTCCTCAATGAAATCCATAAAGACCTCCCTTACCTCAACGGTGGTTTGTACCGCGATGATGCACTTCTACTCATAGAATATAAAAAATTTAATATAGAAAGAACTAGAAAACAACTGCATAAGACATTCAAAAACTTTAACCTTAGTATCACCATGGACAAAAACACTAAAAATGTTAACTTCCTAGACGCCACACTATACCTAGACTCAAAAATATATACACCTTTCCATAAGCCTAATGAGAAACTTATTTACGTAGATACCAAGTCTAATCACCCTAGATCAATATTAAACTCTATCTCTAAGGGGGTGTCCAATAGAATCTCTAGTCTGTCCTATGACGCAAACATATTTAGCAAAAACTCACAATATTACAATCAAGCATTAGCTAGCTCCGGCCATAATATAGAAATAGAGTTCCTACCTAAGAAAACACATAGCTACAACATCATCTCGCACAACATGTCCATGAGGAAATCTAATAATAGGAATAGCAACCACAAGTACACCAAAGCGGAGGGTGCCACCGGAGGTAACCATTACCATGGAAACTACTGTGAGGCCTTAGGAGGAAGCAACACACCAAACACTAAAAGCAAAAATAGAAGAAGAAATAATACATTTTTCAACCCTCCTTTCAACCTAAATGTCTCCACCAACATACCTAGGGCTTTCTTCTCACTACTAGATAAAAACTTCCCTCTAGGACACAAGTACCACAACCTCTTAAACAAAAACACCATTAAAATCTCATACTCTACGACGCCTAACTTAGCATACCACATAGCTAGCAGCAATAATAGTAAAATTAGTTCTTACTTCCAACAAACAAAATCACAACGGGATGCAAACCCTCTAAATACCACTGTAGCAAGCAACAATAGCAACGGCAGTAACAATAGAAATAACAATAGTATAAGTAATAACACCAGGGTTGTCAACCTGAACACCCAAAATCCTATATCCACCACACAGACTTCCGCATTGCATTATAACCAGCGGACTAACGCACAGAATAATTGTAACTGTAGAGCTAATAGAACCTGCCCTTTAGATAAAAAATGCCTAACCAAGGATGTCATATACTCATGCACAGTCACGACTAATAACTCTACAGAAACCTATGTAGGCTCCACTTCTAACTGCTTCAAAATTAGATATAACTCGCACATCCACTCGTTCAAAAAGCACAGCCTAGCCAACTCCACCTCACTTTCTAGCTACATACACTATCTAAAATCTAAAAATAAACCATACACACTCAAATGGGAAGTGATAGGCAGCGCGACCTCGTACAAACCACCTAATAAATTCTGTAACCTCTGTATACTAGAAACACACAATATTATCTTCTCCAACCGTAACCTACTTAACAAAAAATCTGAGGTGTTTGCAACTTGCCAGCACCGCCTCAGACATTCCTTCCAAAACTTTAAGCCCTATATATAGCAATGTCGGACTGGAACCTAACACCACACCTAGCATCAAACACCAGAGACACACCCTATACTACATACCCAACACTAGCTGATCCATTATAACACAAACAACGACATCCCTCTGGAACCCTTCGCAGGGAAAATACCCATTTATACCTCTACGGCAGGTGTGACAACATCCACCCACCTGGACGGCACTACACCGCTCTAAGGGTAATTTGAGCATGAATTGATCGGTTGGATGGTGTTGGGCAGAGGAAACACCTTCCTTAGACAGATGTAAAATGATTTAATCGAGTAGCGCTGTTGACCAGTAGGACCGGGCTGCTGAGCGCAGTGAGTGAATGCAATGCAACTGCCGTGCGGGTTGTACGTATATGGATGATCTGACGGTCAGAGAGGGGTCGCGAGGACTGCGGATTGACCTTTGGCCTGCCTGGGGACGATTATCTTTCGACATCCAATGTAGCAAGCGATGACCCAGATCTTACCAGAGATCATTGGGTCCTGAAGCAATCCTGCAATCACCGCGCCTGGTCATATGAGCAGACTACAACCACAGAGATCATTAATTTAGAATCCTCGCTCATCATCTATAATTTCCATTTGTAGCACCTTAAGATGGGTTAATCCACCTTAATAATAATATGATCACCTTCAGCATAATTTAGTTAATCTACTCTATAGTTAGTACACTTTATGCTTTATAAGTCTCTCTTGGAAGGTGCACCTCACCATAGAATTTAGGGTCCATATTGGGACACATTTTAATGGCTAGATATGGAAACCACAGAGTTACCTCCCCGCATGCATTAACTCCCCTTAGCCACACACACACTTCCGGTATTCAATGGCGTCTCTCGAAACGTAACAACCTCCTGTATCGAACTAAAGAACACCAGACTACGATCTCTAACTGGATTGTCGTGGATTATGTGAAGGGCATATAATCGAAATATACACTCCCTTGACCATGAAAATGCCGAAGTACATGAATTACTTGACATCCCTGCGTTGTGCATCTCCAATACTTATAACACTTTTAATGCTTGCACTATCTTTAATGCTTATAATATTTCTCCACACACAGACTACATCAATCATATAAAGACTTTGCCACCAGATCTACCAACCTAACACTCTTATTTACCTACCTAAGTGCCTCTACCACACATATCTCTCTGCCACACTATATAAACAAGACGCACATGCGTGCCACACATATAACATTTGCACTATATAACCACTTATCTTCATGTTGTACTTTAACCTATATCTTTGATTTTTGATTGTACCTATTAATATAAATGTAATCTCGAAGTGTGTACTGCCACTCTAAATTTTGTAATGAATGTTGACCCACAATGTTTGAATATGTATCAATGTTTGAATATGTGTTGGTATGTCTCTCGGCTGAAAAGGAGGTCATATAACTGTCCATGCATTAATAAATTGCTCCGAAGAATCCAAACCTCGGTTTGGAGGAAACAGCTGTAAGCACAATAATGTTTTGAACAGTTCTTTGATTCTTATATCTCATATAACTGCTCTGTAAATCATCTGATGTTTTTACATTGAGCTACTTAACTTACTGGTAATAAGGTAGTAATACATTACTGCCTACCACTATTTAAGGTGTGTGTAAAATACTTACAACTGCTTAAGGTTTTGTGTTTACATAACCATAAATAGTATAACTAATACTATATATATATATATATATAAATATATATAAAACATGAGAAGAAAGAAGAATACTGCGTGGTTGCACATGGGTCACATATGATAAAAATAGTCCTTTGTCAGTGATTTTCCAACCATAATTGGTATTTCATCGCATTCTGACCTTCACTGTTTAGGGTTTAAAATATATCAAACAATAGAAAGTTTTAGTATATACATAACCATAAATATATTATATATATATATATCTATATACATATATATACACATATGTATATGTGTGTGTGTACGTGTATGTATATATATATATACATATACATATATATATATATATATATATATATATATATATAGAGAGAGAGAGAGAGAGAGAGAGAGAGAGAAATAGAATGAAACGAAATTTCATTTCTCACTCTTAATACGGCACTTACTTAAATGTAAGTATGTATGTATACGTACATACATATATGTATACAGACGTAGAGTAGCACGTATATATATATATATATATATATATACATATATATATATATATATATATATATATATATATATATATATATATATATATATATATATATATATATATATATATATATATACATACAGGCACACGTATATATATATGTACGTATCAGTATAGCGAACATTTATTATAGCGCTCGCTTTGTTCGTTTGTAAACAAACGGACAGCCTGAATTTATGCCGTACGATGTTAAGGCAACCACGTCACCTTTTTGTTCAACACTGACACAGGAAGGATGTACTAGATTCAAGCTTGTTAGCTATCATCAGCACCGTATACCCTTCTGCTAGATGGTTGAACGTTCGAAAGTATATACTTTCCTTATGAAAATTAACGGCTGAGCAGCCTAATTTGAATATCGAGTGTGTTCAGTCGGCCAGGCGCACCGAAAACGATAAATGGAAATAGAATGAAACGAAATTGCATTTCTCACTCTTATTACGGCACTTACTTAAATGTAAGTATGTATGTATACGTACATACATATATGTATACAGACGTACAGTAGCATGTATATATATATATATATATATATATATATATATATATATATATATGTATATATATATATATATATATATATATATATATATATATATATATATATATATATATATATATATATATATATATATATATACATACAGGCACACATATTTATATATGTACGTTTCAGTTTAGCGAACATTTATTATAACGCTCGCTTTGTTCGTTTGTAAACAAACGGACAACTTGATTTATGCCGTACGGTGTTAAGGCAACCACGTCACCTTTTTGTTCAACACTGACACAGGAACGATGTACTAGTTTCAAGCTTGTTAGCTATCGTTTAGCTTGTTAGCTACTGTACGTCTGTATACATATATGTATGTACGTATACATACATACTTACATTTAAGTAAGTGCCGTACTAAGAGTGAGAAATGAAATTTCGTTTCATTCTATTTCCATTTATCGTTTTCGGTGCGCCTGGCCGACTGAACTCACTCGATATGCAAATTAGGCTGCTCAGCCGTTAATTTTCATAAGGAAAGTATATACATTCGAACGTTCAACCATCTGGCAGAAGGGTATACGGTGCTGACGATAGCTAACAAGCTTGAACCTAGTACATCCTTCCTGTTTCAGTGTTGAACAAAAAGGAGACGTGGTTTCCTTAACACCGTACGGCATAAATGAGGCTGTCCGTTTGTTTACTTTACAAACGAACAAAGCGAGCGTTATAATAAATGTTCGCTAAACTGATACGTACATATATATGTGTGCCTGTATATATATATATATATATATATATATATACATGCTACTGTACGTCTGTATACATATATGTATGTACGTATACATACATACTTGTATATATATATATATATATATATATATATATTTATATATGTGTGTATATGTATATACACATACACGCTCACACACACATATACATATGTGTATATATATGTATATATATATATATATATATATATATATATATATATATATATATATATATATATAATATTAAGGATACTATTTATGGTTATGTATATACTAAAACTTTTTTTAGTTATATATATTTTAAACCCTAAACATTGAAGGTCAGTAATTTATAACTACCTTATTACCAGTAAGATAAATAGCTCAATGCAATAACATCAGTTCTTCTACAGAGCAGTTATATAGAATTCACAAGAGATTCTTGTGAATTCTCTCCCCCCCCTCTCTCTCTCTCTCTCTCTCTCTCTCTATATATATATATATATATATATATATATATATATATATATATATTTATAAAAAAAATAATTTTGAGATAGAGTGTCCGTGCTAGCAAACAGCACGGACACTCTATCTCAAAATTATTTTTGAAAAGCATTTAGAAATGCGCAACCGGTAAAAACTTAAAAACTTAAAACCACAACTGAATACTAACCCATACAATCACTAATACTCTTTTATTCCTAATTAAACCATTTTTCAACTGTGAACAATTTGTCAGCATTTTCTATTCCGTTTACCAATATATAATAACTTGTGTGTTACACCTCTATTCTTTTAACTATATATATATATATATATATATATATATATATATATATATATATATATATAGGAACGAGTAGGACCCTGACGGCTGAGCTCAAGCTGTTTCGACGGTTAATTCTGGACTAAATGAAAAGTTTATCCTGGTAAATTGAGAGCCCAACTTCTCATGGGATAATTCCATTTATGGTAAAAGTGATTGTCACAAGGATGGATCAAATGTTTATTGTTGAGACACATGATTCTATCATGGCACTATGTGGAAGGTAGGGGTAGCTGAACCTGCCAGTAGAAGAAAGAGGGACAGCGAGTGTAGGAAACCCCGTCGATCGTTGAAAGTGACGACTACAGCAGATTCTAAGGAAGAGGTCGAAAAAAACTATGCATCCAGTATACATACAGTTTGACATAGAGAGTTACTATGCTTCACTTACCTTACCGCTCTTAACGGCCGCCTTGGACTTTGCCGAGACACTTGCGCCCATCACCGACCAGGAAAGAAATATCATCGTCCACGCCAGGAAGACAATCCTACTTTTCGACAACTTCAAATGGATAAAGAGAGCTCCCGACTCCCCCTTCGACGTCAGTATGGGCGCGACGGATTCGGCTGAGGTTACAGATCTTATAGGATTATTCCTACTAATTATACTCACCGATATGTTTCCTGCATTCGGCGGTGGATTGTACCGTGATGATGGGCTCCTTACCCTTAAAGGGTACAACCCCAGTAGTACAGTCCCGGTCCGTAAACAATTAATCAGCTTCTTCCGCGACAGGGGATTTAAAATAACCCTACAAACGTCCCTAACCCGTGCAATCTTCCTGGACGTTACACTTGACCTCGATTGTGATCTGTATTATCCATACAGGAAACCCAACAACAACCTGCACTATATCCACCTCCGGTCAAACCATCCTAGAAACATCACCAATAACCAGGGGTAGACTAGGGCTGAAAAACCCCATTTGCCGACTTTGTAATGTGTAACCTCTGCTGACAAAGGTAGACGTAAGATTTTCTTATATATTTTTTATCGTTTCCTCTATATTTCCTTCTTCCCCCCCATCCCTTCTTAGTCCTTCCTACGCAGATCTCCTTCTTCGTCGTCGTTCTTTTCACCTTCTCGCCCACCCGAGGCAGCCCTTCGGTCCTCTTTAGCCTAAGTATCCCCCCCCCTATTCTATGATAGAATTGGCCGGTTCCGCTTTTTATAGCATATGTACAAGACCCCAGATACTTGCTTTCTTATCTGATTACTGCCCCATTTCCGTGATTTCTAGATTTGTTAGTGGTATCTCTGCTTTAGTTTCTCGTATATCAGTAATTATTTTCTTTGTATTATTATTTTTTTTTGGGGGGAGGGGGGGGGGATTCTGACTTATTTTTTCGTATTAAATTTTTCGTATTAGTTTTTCATATATATCGTACGAGCATTTATGTAGTTTGTATTAGAATTTATGTATTGTAGCAGTACTCTTATATATCGTATTAGTATTCATTTTCGGGATTCTGAATTAATATTTCGTATTAGTTTCGGGTTTCTGAATTATTACTTCGTATTAGTTTTTTTAGTATTTTGGCCCCCTACTTGTTGACCTGTTATTGTAAGATAGATTTGGCCGATTACTACTAACTCATAAAATTCTTTCACTACAATCTCCCATTTAGTATTCCGTCCCACCTATTAAACTTTTCTATAGTTTAGCAGTACCAGCAGTGAGAGATTTGATGATTGTGGAAGGGGAATAGTAACCAGAAATTGTGTTTTTTTATTTTTTTATATTTTTATATTTTTCTATATATTTACTCCATATAGATTTACTTATTGTTTCGACTTCTTCCCCCGTCCCCCTCTCTAGTATACTGTTTTCGACCTTTCTCTTAGAATCTACTGTAGTCGTCACATTCAACGCTCGACTGGGTTTCCTCCACTCCCTCTCCCTCTTTCTTCTACTGGCAAGTTCAGCTACCCCTACCTTCCACAAATTGCCATGATAGAATCATGTGTCTCAACAACAAACTTTTGACCAATCATTGTGAAAATCACTTTTACCATATATGGAATTACCCCCTGAGAAGTTCGGCCATTCATTTACCAGGATAAACATTTTCATTTAGTCAAGAATTAGCCGTCGAAACGGCTTGAGCTCAGCCGTCGGGATCCTACTCGTTCCTATTACCCACTCTACTACACTAAGTATTGAGTACTCTGGTGCGTTATGTTCCATCTGGTTCCTTACCACTTTTCCTTCGTTTTATATATATATATATATATATATATATATATATTTATTTATTAAAATAACAGATTAAAGTTTAAGCAAAGAATCGCTGCTTTCACCCTTAACGGGTTCTTCTGAAACTAACAAAGTCAATCTGTAAACGCAGAAGTGGATATTTCAAAAAACGTTGCAACCGGAGGAAGACAGGAAGACGATACTTTGGTTCGTGGAAACGTTCCCTGGCAAAGAACGGGAAAAACGAATATAATACGTCATTAATAGGAGCGGTGAAAAACAATTACGCGCAAAGACAGAACCACGTTTATGGTATAAAAGAAGTCGTAGACTAATTCTGCGTGAGTATGCAGGTTCGTACGTATGTTTGGGTGATGTTTATATGTGTACTTCATGTTTTGGTTGACTTACGTCTCCTAACATTTTTGTATTTAGATGTAGGCATGTGTGTGCGCTTGTTATATACGTATTTATTTATTTATATACGTTTATTTAATTATTTATTTATTTGTATACACGCACACGCACACACACACACACACACACACATATTTATATGTGCGTGGTTTTGTATACCTATAGCAAGTGTTTTGCGTATGTTTGTGTATGTACGTATTTGCATGCGTGTATGCATTTATTTAATTTCTATTACCTCTGTATTGTATTTATTTACTTTATTCTTAACTCTGAAGCGGAGATTCATTCGGCTTCCTAGTTAGAATTTAGTCTACAACTTCAGCTATACCATTTACGGGGTTTTGTCTTTGCTTGCAATTGTTCTCCACGCTCCAAATATGACGTAATATCTTCGTTTTTTCCGTTCATTGCCAGAGAACGTCTCTATGAACCACCTCAGAGAACATTAGTCTACGACTTCTTTTATGCCATAAACGTGGTTCTGTCTTTGCGCGTAATTGTTTTTCACCGCTCCTATTAATGACGTATTATATTCGTTTTTCCCGTTCTTTGCCAGGGAACGTTTCCACGAACCAAAGTATCGTATTCCTGTCTTCCTCCGGTTGCAACGTTTTTTGAAATATCCACTTCTGCGTTTACAGATTGACTTTGTTAGTTTCAGAAGAACCCGTTAAGGGTGAAAGCAGCGATTCTTTGTTTAAACTTTAATCTGTTATTTTAATAAAAATTTGCTCTACGGTTCTTATATATTTGATATATATTTATCCTTATCGAGCCCTCTTTGGATTTTAGTCTTCAAATTTATTATTATTACTATATATATATATATATATAATGATGATAACTGATAGGTTTCGGCCTGTATTGGCCAAGGCCATGTCTAATTTAATACCATGACTGGCCGATGTTTTCAAATCATGATTTACACTTCAGTCATATTTTGGACACCATAGCTCACTCAAATAAAAAGTTATTGTATTCGGAGACATATCCGAGTTTAGGAAATTTATCTGGAATTTCTCGGAGGAATTTGTCTAAAGACATTTTGACATTAACGGGATCTGTTTCCGGTTTTATTTGTTTTGGAGAGATGTTAAAGGGGAGGGGGATCAGTTTAGGTAAAATATTTGGGCCCTAATTGTTTTATGAGAGGCTAGATTGATGTTTGTAGCGCATGGATTTTTTATCATGAAAATTGTATGTATGATGTGGAAAAGCTAGAATCGGAAGGTAAGCTACAAATAACTCACTGATTCTCACAATTAACAAGTCTACGTAGATTAATCTATAAATTACCTATAGACACAGGAGGCCATAACTGGATACCGAAACCAATGGTTTCGCATACTTGGTAATTGTATGAATGTGTATTTATAATAAATAAGCCCTCTTGCAATATATTGAGCTTGTGTTCATTGACATCATATCTACGAATATGCTGCATACACATATACATACATACAAGTAAATGTGGTGGTATTTATATCTTTTCTTTTCTGGTGGTAGGAAAAGAAAAGATATAAATACCACCACATTTACTTCGACAGCCAGCTTCCAGGGGATTTCTTACGAATGAAACAGTTCTAGTCCTGTAGAAGCTATTCTATATTAAATATATATATATATATATATATATATATATATATATATATATATATATATATATATATATATATATATATATATGTGTGTGTGTTGTGTAAATGTGTGTGTGTATGTGTGTGTATGTATCTACATGACTCTTTTCTATTACTCACTCTACTACCCTAAGTATCGAGTACTCTGGGGCGTTATGACTCAGCTGGTATCTTACCACATCTTTCTTTGTTATATATTTATATATATATATATATATATAAGAATAAATTAAGAAAGATGCTGATGTTATTTATTTCGTTTAGCATTTCTTTTAATGTTATTCTATACTGAATCTCCATCGTAACTACAGTCTACTAATGTTTACTCCTGCTTTCACCAAAACAATTTATACTGAACACACACACACACACACACACACACACACACACACACACACACACACACATACACACACACACACACACACACACACACATACATATATATATATATATATATATATATATATATATATACACACATGCACACACACAAACACAAGCACACATATATTTATATATATAAACATATATATAGAGAGAAAGAAAGAGAAAAATCGTGATAGTTCCTTGAACGTCGCGTCACTACACTTTCGGGTCACATCTGGGACCTCAAATATAACAATATAACCTATAATCTCACTTGGAGCTTACTGTCCAGAGCCAACTCTTACACGGGAGGACGCCGTCCGTGTAACTTATGCTCGGAGGAAACATTATAAATGTTGTTTTCGACGGACCAACTCCTAAACAAGAAAGACGAACTGGTAACTGCATGCAAACACAGATTGCGTAGGACTTACCTCGCCCTCAAACCACAAAATGACCCGGCGGGGGGGGGGGGGGTAGACTAGGGCTGAAACACCCCACTTGCCGACTTTGTAATGGGTAATTCCCCGCTGACAAAGGTAGACGTAAGATTTTCTTATATATTTTTTATCGTTTCCTCTATATTTCCTTCTTCCCCCCCATCCCTTCTTAGTCCTTCCACCCCAGATCTCCTTCTTTGTCGTCGTTCTTTTCACCTTCTCGCCCACCCCCGAGGCAGCCGTTCGGTGCTCTTTAGCCTAAGTACCCGCCCCCTATTCTATGATAGAATTGGCCGGTTCCGCTTTTTATAGCAGATGTGCTAGACCCCAGATACTTGCTTTCTTATCTGATTGCTGCCCCATTTCCGTGATTTCTAGATTTCTTAGTGGTATCTCTGCTTTAGTTTCTCGTATATCAGTAATTATTTTCTTTTTTGGGGGATGGGGGGGGGGGGGGGGGGCGTTCTGAATTATTTTTCGTATTAAATTTTTCGTATTAGTTTTTCATATATATCGTACGAGCATTTATGTAGTTTGTATTAGAATTTATGTATTGTAGCAGTACTCTTATATATCGTATTAGTATTCATTTTCGGGATTCTGAATTAATATTTCGTATTAGTTTCGGGTTTCTGAATTATTACTTCGTATTAGTTTTTTTAGTATTTTGGCCCCCTACTTGTTGACCTGTTATTGTAAGATAGATTTGGCCGATTACTACTAACTCATAAAATTCTTTCACTACAGTCTCCCATTTAGTATTCCGTCCCACCTATTAAACTTTTCTATAGTTTAGCAGTACCAGCAGTGAGAGATTTGATGATTGTGTTTTTTTATTTTTTTATATTTTTATATTTTTCTATATATTTACTCCATATAGATTTACTTATTGTTTCGACTTCCTCCCCCGTCCCCCTCTATAGTAGACTTTTTTCGACCTTTTTCTTAGAATCTGCTGTAGTCGTCACTTTCAACACTCGACTGGGTTTCCTCCTCTCCCTCTCCATCTTTCTTCTACTGGCAAGTTCACCTACCCCTACCTTCCACAAAATGCCATGATAGAATCATGTGTCTCAACAACAAACTTTTGACCAATCCTTGTGAAAATCACTTTTACTATATATGGAATTACCCCCTGAGAAGTTCGGCTACTCATTTACCAGGATAAACATTTTCATTTAGTCAAGAATTAGCCGTCGAAACGGCTTGAGCTCAGCCGTCGAGGTCCTACTCTTTCCTATTACCCACTCTACTACCCTAAGTATTGCGTACTTTGGTGCGTTATGGTCCATCTGGTTCCTTAGCACTTTTCCTTCGTTATATATATATATATATATATATATATATATATATATATGATGATAACTGATAGGTTTCGACCTGTATTGGCCAAGGCCATGTCTAATTTAATACCATGACTGGCCGATGTTTTCAAATCATGATTTACACTTCAGTCATGTTTTGGACACCATAGCTCACTCAAATAAAAAGTTATTGTATTCGGAGACATATCCGAGTTTAGGAAATTTATCTGGAATTTCTCGGAGGAATTTGTCTAAAGACATTTTGACATTAACGGGATCTGTTTCCGGTTTTATTTGTTTTGGAGAGATGTTAAAGGGGAGGGGGATCAGTTTAGGTAAAATATTTGTGCCCTAATGGTTTTATGAGAGGCGAGATTGATGTTTGTTGTGGATGGATTTTTTTAGCATGAAAATTGTATGTATGATGTGGAAAAGCTAGAATCGGAAGGTAGGCTACAAATAACTCACTGATTCTCACAATTAACAAGTCTACGTAGATTAATCTATAAATTACCTATAGACACAGGAGGCCATAACTGGATACCGAAACCAATGGTCTCGCTTACTTGATAATTGTATGAATGCGTATTTATAATAGATTGAGCTTGTTTTCATTGACCTCATATCTACGAATATGCTGCATATACATATACATACATACAAGTAAATGTGGTGGTATTTATATCTTTTCTTTTCCCACCACCAGAAAAGAAAAGATATAAATACCACCACATTTACTTGTATGTATGTATATGTGTATGCAGCATATTCCTAGATATGAGGTCAATGAAAACAAGCTATTGCAAGAGGGCTTATTTATTATAAATACACATTCATACAATTATCAAGTATGCGAGACCATTGGTTTCGGTATCCAGTTATGGCCTCCTATGTCTATAGGTAATTTATAAATTAATCTACGTAGACTTGTTAATTGTGAGAATCAGTGAGTTATTTGTAGCTTACCTTCCGATTCTAGCTTTTCCACATCATACATACAATTTTCATACAAAAAAAAAGACCACCTCATTTACTAGGACAGCCAGCTTCCAGAGGATATCTTACGAATGAAACAGTTCTAGTCCTGTAGAAGCTCTTCTATATTAAATATATATATATATATATGTATGTGTGTGTCTGTGTGTGTGTGTGTATCTATATGACTCTTTTCTATTACTCACTCTACTACCCTAAGCATCGAGTACTCTGGGGCGTTATGACTCAGCTGGTATCTTACCACATCTTTCTTTGTTATATATTTATATATATATATATAATAATAAGAATAAATTAAGAAAGATGGTGATGTTATATATTTCGTTTAGCATTTCTTTTAATGTTATTCTATACTGAATCTCCATCGTAACTACAGTCTACTCCTGCTTTTACCAAAACAATTTATACTGAACACACACACACACACACACACACACACACACACACACACACACACACACACACACACACACACACACACACACACACACACACACTCATAAACACAAATACACACACAGACATAAACACAAACACACACACACACACACTCACACACACACATCTCTCTTTCTCTCTCTTTCTCTTCCTACTCTGTCTCCTTCTCTCTATCTATTTATATATACATACATATATATATATATAAATCAGGATGAATTCAGTTTGTAACTGGTTAAAACATTACTCAACAGCATACTTGGTACTAAACATAGCTGAGTATAGTTATATTATAAATAATGACGAACCGACGGCTGAGCTGTTGCTGTTTCAACGGCTAGTTACAGACTGATTGCCGATTTAAATGTCAGTTTTACTGGCTTTATCGTCATGGGTGTAGTATGTCCAAATAAATGCATGCATTATTTATCCAATTATAAATTCTCTTCATGCAAGTGTTAATTTGTTTGTGGTTAGGGAGTGGTTGTGTGTGTAGTTATCTGGCTTATTGAACATTTATATGTATGTGTATGACCATGTGTCTATCAGAGTGTATCTGCCTGGTCAAGTTGAGCTAGAATAATCGTGGAGAGTGGGTGGAAGTATATTTATCGAAAACATATATTAGTGTGTGTGCGTGTATGTGTGTGTGTATGTGTGTGTGTGTGTGTCATTAGTTAAGATCTTTCGCTCCCTTATTATGAAACATTTTCCCCCAACACATAAATATAGTAACATTTTTAATAGAAATACCATTAAAAGTTCTTACTCAATGACTCCTAACCTTGCACATAACACCACAGCTTCAAATTTAGCGAAACTACCTAGCCGTAGGAACACGTGCAACCCTGTAGCTAGTACTAACTGTAATTGTAGGAATCGGGTTGACTGCCCCCTATCCGGGAAATCCCTCTCTAGTAACATTGTCTACAAATGTAAGGTTGAAACACCCACATGCTGTAGGGCCTACATAGGGTTAACCGCCAATAGATTCCAGAAGCGTCTTTACATGCATACCCATTCTTCTCTTAACACTTTAAGAAGGAATATGACGTCCCTTTCAGCTTATATCTGGAGTCTGAAAGACAACCACGCCCAATATGAATTACATTGGGAAATCCTAGTTCAGGCTAGATCGTATAACGTAAATAAAAGACCATGTGATCTCTGCGCCGCTGAGGCCCTGGAAATTCTCTACGCCAAAGACCACATCTTAAACAAAAAATCTGAGGCAATTTCGGCTTGTAAACATAAATTGCACAAAACTTTCCTGTATTACAGCCTGTATTACATTATACCCTAAAGGCGGTAGATTGGCAGTATCGGTAGAGGGTCGGAAGCCATGCTTTACAGCATAGAGTTACGGCCCTTGCCATTCTGATTTCAAATCCCGCCAAGGTTAACTTTGCCTTTCATCCTTACGGGGTCGATAAAATAAAGTACCAGTAATGCGCTGGGATAATTGCTGGCCTTGTGCCAATAGTAGAAACAATTACATTATACCCTAACGGATAGTTTGAACTATACGCGGATATTTTACGTCTTGATGTGGTAGCTAAGTATATGTTAGGTTTATACCATTATTTATTTGTATAGGTAACTATATTTTACCTGTATGTTTTGTGAAGGTACGTATACTTTCTCGTACGTATATTTGATTGTATATGTTATGGCGTATATATTATATATTCTGGTACATATGCATTTGGTTATATGTATACGCGAGTTTTGCGTCTGTGTGAGTATGCGGGTTCGTACGTATGTAGGGTGTGTGTATACGTGTACTTTGTGTTTTGGTTGACGTAGTCTCCGAACATATGTGTATTTACATGTAGGTATGTGTGTGGGCGCGTTATATACGTATTTATTTATTTATATACGTTTATTTAATTATATGTATACACGCACACACACACTCACACATATATATATATATTTTATATATATTTTTATGTGTATTTGGTGTATACATTCGTATGTGTGTGGGTACAGGCATTGCGTGGTTTCTGTATGTGTGTGCATGTTTTTTTGTGTACGTGCTTGTATTTGTATACTTATGGCGAGTGATTTCGCGTATGCTTGTATATGTTCGTATATGGATGGTGTATGTATTTATTTAATTTCAATTACCTCTGTGTTTTATTTACTTTATTCTTAACTCTGAAGCCGAGAATCATTCGGTTTCCTAGGTAGAATTTTAGTCTACGACTTTAGTTATACCATTTACGTGGTTTTGTCTTTGCGTGCAATTGTTCTCTCCGATCCAGATAATGACGTATTTTCTTCGTTTTTTCTTCGTTTTTTTCTTCGTTTTTTTCCGTTCATTGCCAGAGAACGTCTCCGTGAACCACCTAATAGAATATTAGTCTACGACTTCTTTTATACCATAAACGTGGTTTTCTTTGTGCGTGTAATTCTTTTTCACCGCTCCAAATAATGACTTATTATCTTCGTTTTTTCCCGTTCTTTGCCAAGGAACGTTTCCACGAACCAAAGTCTCGTCTTCCTGTCTTCCTCCAGTTGCAACGTTTTTTGAAATATTTACTTCTGCGTTCACAGATTGATTTTTTAGTTTCAGAAGGTTCCTTTAAGGAGCGATTCTTTGCTTAAACTTTAATCTGTAATTTTAATAAATATTTGCTGTACGGTTCTTATATATTTTATATATATTTATCCTTATCAAACCCTCTTTGTATTTTAGTCTTCAAATTTATTATTATTACTATATATATATATATATATATATATATATATATAGATATTCACTCTACAATAGTTTACATAGTCAACTTATACAAATATTATATACTTGAAAATGCGTTGAAGCTGTTTAAAATACACTAAACACATTGATTACGCTCCTATCATTTTTAATATCTTAGATTGTTAAAAATTGTTAAATTGTTGAAATTTGTAAATGTTAAAAGCTTTTAAAATTTGTTTTGAGTATTACCTAGTAAACTTCCCAAGAAAATAATCACCCTCAATATTTCAAGATTCTGATTCCAGAGATATTAGCTTATATTAAATTACACTAAATAGATTGTAGGATGTCTTTGATATTTTAGTTCATTCTATATAACACCATCACACGGGCGCTGTATTTACACCCACACCCTTCAAGTGCTACTGGTAACATTTAACCTAGTACATCATACGATCGGGTCGTAGGTGACTAAATCGGCACACCAGACACGAATGCTTCGTGAAGCGGGTGATATATGGACATAAATAAAACACATTAAAAGGTCGGAGGAATATGCAAGACTCAACGACAGTCCTATAGTAAGTATATAAGTGTGTGTGCGTCTTTGTGTGTGCGCGTGTGTGTGTGTATGTGTATGTGTGTGAGTGTCTCTGTGTATGTGTGTGTGTGTGTGTGACATTTAATTTTCTAAAATAAATTAAAAGAATAACGTTATCTTGCTTCATTTTGCATTTCCTATTTTTATATATATAAGTGACTAAAACCCCTTGAGGAGTTAACCTCAATAAAGAAAAATCCCCGAGCTAGGGTAAGAATGAAGGCATGGGAAGCAGTATCAGATATGAAGTTCGGTACATTGATCTCATTCGACGTATGATCATAATTCGGCGAAACTACATGACACTGTTTGACGGAAGAACCGCTTCAACCAACGGACAGTCAATCGTCAACCAACCCCGTTAGCGGATAATCGCCAGTTGTTAGAACTGGCTATTCATCAACTCATCTTAGTTACTTGAAAACACTATGGAGTTCTCAAACATAACCACGAATAAAGCCCATGCCACTCTGGCAAATGCCAGAGACTCGAATCCGTCAAGTATTAGGCGCTATCCACTCTATTCCTAAAGTCGACCCAGCACAAATCAATCACTCCACAATCAGGTTATTCAATGCCACCGTGGAATCAGCCCTTTATTGATCAAAGAAATTAACCTTGACATATGCACTGACAAAGAAGTTGCATGGTAACAACAACCGTCTCTAGCGCATTGCCCTTAACATCTCCTGGATATATATATATATATATATATATATATATATATATATATATATATATATATATATATATATATATATTAGAAAGTGAGGTTTTTTTTACAAAATGAAAAATAACCGAGGTGTCCTACACGAGTGGAAGTATAAAGAAAAAGGGATGAAATCGAAAATGCAACTGAAGTCTTATTTTTTAAAAAAATATATATATATTTATTTGGTTCCTTTACCGGTTTCGCAGACCCTCCATCTCAACTCACCTTTTGAAAAGCAGAAGAACTGCGAAACCGGTAAAGGAACCAAATAAATATATATATTTTTTTTTAAAAATAAGACTTCAGTTGCATTTTCGATTTCATCCCTTTTTCTTTATATATATATATATATATATATATATATATATATATATATATATATATATATATATATATATATATATATATATATATATATATATATACATATATATATATATATATATATATATATATATATATATATATATCAAAACGGCGATAGCTTACATTTCTAATAATTTCAAATCAACTCGCTGTTTCGAAAATATTCTTACTTGATATATATATATATATATATATATATATATATATATATATATATACATATATATATATATATATATATATATATATATATATATATATATATATATATATATATATATATTTATATAAATATATATATATATAATTAGGTATGAGTTATACATTTAGATTAGACATAGCCCTGTCGCTATCCACTCGCTGAATTTGTTGTAATTACGAATCCACAAGTCAGATAAATATTAAGCAGTGGGTAAATTACTTAGTGTGGGATCATGTATACTGCTCATAACTTTAACAGTTTCATTACCGCGTTCTATACAAGCCGATGCAATTGTAACTGCTGCATGCAGAACCCGGTCTATGTTTTCTAAATATTAGAAATTTCTTATAACTAGGGTTCAGTCCTAAAACTAACGGAAGATTTACTATGAGAGACTGCCGGAGTTAATACGGGCCCTCGCCGTGGTAGTGACAGCATCCTCAAAAGCTGTGACAGAAACACGTGACCTTTTAAAGAAGAGGCAAATAGAATTCTTCCGTTAGGGATGAGTGGTGAAATTCGAGTAGTTGATATATACAATACAATACAATGGGAGGAAACATAATAAACCCACTGATGATGTTGTAGATGTGCAACGAAACAACTTTGTTAGACTATATGTATATATATTCATATCTATATTTTTAACCGTTGGTCAATCAATGATAAACATTGATTGCCAAATAAATTAACTATGGAGATATAAAAGAAACAGAAGCGAAAACCAACGAAACAGTGAGTGTGTTCTGTTATTTCTGACAATATTATTACAATAATGTGACCCTCCCCAAGTATAACAATATTTGTTTCGACACACGATTTCATATCAAAAACCTTGCAAAACAAATATATATATATATATATATATATATATATATATATATATATGTATATGTATATATACATTTTGAGTATGTGTTGGTTGTTTACCGACACCTCAGTAAGCAGGTTGGAGCACTTGACGAAGTAGGCAGGCTGGTTTGTTTACTCCGGAGTAATGTAAAATAAGTAAGTCAAACATGTTAAATTTGGCTTCGTTTATTATAAATTCTCTGCTATATATATTTCAGTTACAGCTATTATTGGCTGTGACCTCATCAGGCAGTACGAATTAATGTACAAATTAATGTACGAATTAATAAACAGGTAAACATGGTGTTGAAATGGATTCCAGTGTCAATTCATCGATATGTCCAGCTCCTGGGTGTGTTGTTAGTCCTCCGAGGAACTGGAATCATATAGAATCAACTGGATATGATTCCAGTTCTTCGAGGACTAACAACACTCACAGGAGCTGGACATATCGATGAATTGACATAGAGGAACACATTTCAACACCATGTTTACCTGTTTTTTCTACAATAATTCGTAATGCCATGCCAATGATAGCTGTCACTGAAATATATATACCAGAGAATTTCTAATAAACGAAGCCAAATTTAACATGTTTGTCTTACTTATATATATATATATATATATATATATATTTTATATATATATATATATATATATGCATATATATATGAATGTGCAACCTTATTTATCTACCTAGCTATATCTTTATGTGTACTACTGCCAAAATAGGCTCCATTGCCCCCCCCCCCCCATTACTCTCAGTACATCACAACTTTTATTTTATATATTCCTGTATATCTTTTAAATTCCACCTACCAGTATTTCTCTTTGTTCTTTATTCCTTCCATCTTTTCCCTACCTTCTCTTCCATAATTACATCAAATCAAACACCGCCTACTCCTCTAACACCCCATCTGCCGCACCTCCGCTGTCTATCTGTTGTCAGTTATTACTCTCATTAAGTGTACTTCATTATTTATTCTGACTTCTTGGATTTCAT
Source organism: Eledone cirrhosa (assembly GCA_964016885.1). Taxonomy (NCBI): domain Eukaryota; kingdom Metazoa; phylum Mollusca; class Cephalopoda; order Octopoda; family Eledonidae; genus Eledone; species Eledone cirrhosa. The sequence continues at coordinate 99,073,202 of OZ024742.1, read as the reverse complement.
CGCAACCGCCAGACATGCCCCAAACCACATCCACCAAAAAACACCAACGTTACCCCCACCACTACTACCACTATATAAATTACCACCACTTCTCTATTTACCTCTGACTCTCTGTTTCTATTCAGTCTCTTTGTGTATCTGCCTGTTATTCTCTCTGTCATTTTGTTTTCCTGTTTTATTTATTATTTGTCACATTGCCTGTTTTCCTTTGTTTCTTCTCTCTGTATGTCTTACTGTCTGTTTTTTTCATTTGATTGCGTTTTATCTGTTTGTCTTTCTGCCTGATCTATTCCTCTCTCAGTTTCTTTGAGTCTGCCTGCTTTCTTCTCTGTCTGTCTGTTCCTCTGTCTGCCGTTCTCTGCGTCTGCTTTTCTGCCTATCTACGCCCTGTCATTGGCTCTCTCTATATCTCCCTGTCCAACAACCACCCCTTCCAATCCATACAACTTTCCAAAGCCACCAGTAAATAATTAAATAATAAGGCGGCAAGTATTTTGTTTTCTTGCAAAAATTATTTCTGCTCTGTTAACAAGAGTCTTTCAATTATTTTAACTTTCTAACTCATTTGCCACCACTAGCACGTTCACCCAATCATTATCATTGCCACACATACAACCTTCACAACCTTACCCCTACAACTACCACAATTCAATACCAAACAACATACCACCACCACCGTCATTACACTCATATCAAGACTACTACTACTACTACTACTACTATTACTACGTCGTCGACGACGACGACGACGACGACAACGCCGACGATGAAGAGCGCCACCTCCATCATTACTTCTACCATTGCCATCACCGACATCACAATTTCTAACATCACCAATATTATTACCTTTGCCCCACCGAGGTTAACTTTGCCTTTCATCCTTACGGGGTCGATAAAATAAAGTACCAGTAATGCAATGGGAATTGCAGGCCTTGTGCCAAAAGTAGAAACAATTATTACCTTTGCTTCTTAAATGGGAGATTGTCAAAAATGAAGTCAGTTTTGTCAGTAAACTGTGAATACAAATAAAGCATGATGGGTAGATTGTCGGGTGGCTAGTTGGATGGTGTTAAGATATTAGCGGTCATAAGCCACCATTAATTATATGAACAACATATTAACCATTATTTCTAACTATATACGTCCCTTTACGGTCTGAGTTCAAATCCCGCCGAGGTTAACTTTGCCTTTCATCCTTATGGGGTCGATAAAATAAAGCACCAGTAATGTACTGGGTAATTGCTGGCCTTGTGTCAAAAGTAGACACAATTATTTCTAACTATATAGGCATGTGGATTGGCAGTATCGGTAGAGTGTCGGGCGCCATGCTTTGACGCATATAGTTACGGCCCTTGCCATTCTGAGTTCAAATCCCGCCGAGGTTAACTTTGCCTTTCATCCTTATGGGCTCGATAAAATAAAGTACCAATAATACACTGGTTAATTGCTGGCCTTGTGCCAAAAGTAGAAACAATTATTTCTAACTATATACTTGTGTCACACTCATATTTTCCCTCTCTTCCCCCCCCCCTCTCTCTCTATATATATAAATATATATATATATATATATATATATATATATATATATATAATTTAACATAGGAATTGCTTCTACAAGATTAGAACAGTTTCATTCAAAAGAAATATATAGTTCGTTATTATGAAGTATTCCACTGATTGGCTGTATCGGTGGAGGGTCGGACGCTATGCTTTGTAGCTTAGAGTTACGCCCCTTTGCGGTCTGAGTTCAAATCCTGCCGAGGTTGACTTTGCATTTCATCCTTACGGGGTAGATAAAATAAAGTACCAGTAATGCACTGGTAAAATTCCTGGCCTTGTGCCAAATATAAAAACAATTAGTTTTGGTAAGGTGAGAAAAGCTGTAATCATATTAATGCTTACTGCTTACTGCTGCCTTTAAATGACTTCAACCCTTGCATATCTAAATAACAAGTATTATTGTAACTGTATAATGACAATTGATAATAACATTAGGAATAAAAATGATGTAATGCTTTTCACCTCAACCTATATTGTTGCGCTTTGCGACAACTCCATGTACAATCTGTTTTTATATTTAATTGCTTGCTTTACGCACTATGTTTGATATAGGGTTTATTCTTATCTATCTTTGAATTTTGTAAACCTTTTTTTCTTACATTTCCTAGAGAAATACAATTATATTTATTATTTATAGTGTTAATAATTGTTTACGATTGTTTTCATATGCATGTATCGAAACGGACAAAAAAGTTATTGGATTTAAATTGTTAACTTTGGTGTTCAGTCAAATACACACACACACACACACACATATATATATATATATATATATATATATATATATATACAATGTGTTGAAAAGGTAACACACCAGAGAGCGATACAGTGCGCTACCAATAAAACAGGGTAAAAACCACCAGTGTATGGAATCTATAACCTATGAAAGGCAGACTATAGACACGATAATTAAAAATATAAATTAAAGCGTAAATAAATACCTCTATAACTATATAACACACGTACAAATCCAAAGAGATCTGTTTCGCCAGTAAGTTGTTGACAGAAATGAAATAACCCACGGTTCTTCAGCGTGTCTAAGGCTATACATTTCAGACAACACTAAGATAATTTTAAAGTGACTGTCCAGCTACACGTGGGAGAGAGAAGTCACAGCGTGTTTAAGGGCAGTGAACCAGTGGCCTCTGAGGGACGAGCTGCTAGAAAGGGCAGCCCCAAACCACTCAGAGAAGTATGCTCAACCAAACAGAGAGAGAGGAAAGACTGTTATAAGGAGCGAAGTATCTCGATAAATTAACGGAGCCATAGACTCTCGCCATTCCCTGTAAATAATGTGCTCAAAGGAGAGGAAATCCTGAGCTCTTTAAAATACAATATGTTGAAAAGGGAACACACCAGAAAGAGATACACTATCAATAAAACAGGGAAAAACTACCAGTGTATGGAATCTATAACCTATGAAAGGCAGACTATAGACACGATAATTAAAAATATAAATTAAAGCGTAAATAAATACCTCTATAACTATATAACACACGTACAAATCCAAAGAGATCTGTTTCGGCAGTAAGATGTTGACAGAAATGAAATAACCCCGGTTCTTAAAGAGTATTTTAAAGAGCTCAGGATTCCCTCTCCTTTGAGCACATTATTTACAGGGAATGCCGAGAGTCTAAGGCTCCGTTAATTTATCGTGATATATATATATATATATATATATATATATATATATATATATATATATATATATATATATATATATAAATAAAAATGAAGAATTAGAAATAGAAGCCAGGACTATCCATCATCAGTGGTCTACTAGCCATCATAGGTATTTATTTGCATTAAAGACCAGATACCTAAGACTAGCGTGAATAATAGCTAAAATAAGTTATTGGGATAAAAAGAATTGGTTTGAGAATGAGAGACATGTAAACAAACACGAATGGTGAGGCAACGTAAAGAGAGGAAAAAAATGAGAAAAACAAGTCAATGATTCATTTGAACATAAGAAGTTTCGAATATTGACGAGAAGACGAAAGACACATCTTAACCGTGAAAAAGTAAGCGAGGAAAGTATTTCGCACGGTGTGGGACGATGGAAGAAGTGAATATGTATATATACAGACTGAATTGTGTAGAAGCATTTAAATGCTAGATAGAGCTACTACACCTTTCTTAAATTACACACTATATACTTCAACGACGATGCTACTAGCAAGCTAATGCTGTTCTGCATACGTTCTCTACATAAATGTATATTATTTCATATTCCAAATTAATATAAGCACTGCGCGTCGGTCTGTCATCGCTTTCGACGATGAATATTCAATATGTTGATCAAATCGACCCAACTTATGAATTAAGTGTATGTATTTGCATTTTCTAAACACGCATGCGCTTTTGATATAATTCTCAGACATAATTTGTGATAAGGTTGGACATTTAGATTACTGTTATAATCCATCCGATATGGTTCCACACTGTTTCTGTCTACCCGATGTACTCACAAGGTTTATGTTGACATAAGGTTATGAACAAGTCCCTTGCCCCAGATGTGACGCAGTGGGATCCAATCAAGTGCCTCGTGATTGTCAAATGAACTGCTTAAGCACCCAGCAATAACTGCCTTACATAGATAAAATATTTATGATGTAAACATTGATAAAGTCCTATTTCCATACATAAATACATAAAGGCGTTGGAGTAAAAGTGGTTGTGAATTTGTTCCGGCTAGCTGCGCTCAGATTTCAAGTTGCACTGAAGTCACTTGTGTCTTTTCTTTTTCGCAGTTTACCAATAAAGTGTTAATCAAGTACTGAGGTCTATTCTTCTCCATCTTTCTTTCATTTCCTGTCTCCTTTCTCCCTCCCGCTCTTGCGCCCACTCTCTTTATTTTTCTTGTAGAAGTTAGCTGTGATACTACCTGGATATTGATGGCCTCCGCCAGGTTTTAAATGCCCAACCTTCGCCGTGTATCAGCACGACACCACTGCGACTCCCTCAATACTTGCGGACCTTTTACTACGTCATTTGCCGCATATAACGAACAATACTAAATAATACTTTTAATTTCGTCGCTTGTTTTCTATGTTCTATTATGGAACTGTTTGGACAAAGGCCGGAGGAGCTGGGTTCGGTTTCATGCGTCGTTCAATGAGTCCACCGTAAAGGCAACCAAATCTGATATCATAAATAACCTGATATCATAAATTAACCTGGTTTGGCGTTACGAAAATCCAGCGTAAGATCAACCGCATGTGTTGGTAGACTGAATTTGAGTGACATGTAAAAGTCGCAGGTTTGCGAGTCTTCTTAACCACGCAGCCATGTCAGCGTCCAATATTGTAGAAATGATATGTTATTGTTTAAAAAGCACTGGATGCTTTATTCAGCAGATCAATTAACTCCATATAAACCCAATTGTTGGCTGGAGACATAATGAGTAATTATATATATAAAAGTCTTGTTTTTATATTACAAAAGGATTAGTTTCACGGCTGTGTGTTTGACTGGTTATTTAATTCTGCAGCATAATACTGCGCGACAACAATAAACATCACAGTAACAATAACATGATATATGATATATTGCAACAATAAAAGAAGACGAAGAATGAGAAGAAAGTGAAAAGTAAAGGGCAAGAAGGGAGAAAGCAGAAAGCGAAAACATCTCAGAAGGAATAGGAAGGAGAAAGAAGAGGAGGGAGAAGCGCATTAAATCCACCTATATCTTCCTACCTAGATATCTTATGTATATGTATGTACATGTATTGTTGTAACCACATTGTATTATAATAGTCATTGGCAACAACAACTACACATCATGTGATATAGGGTAGAAATAATAACGGTAGGAATAAAAGACAAGATAACTAACGTAAGAGTTCAAATCCTCCCCACCCAGGTATCTCCCCTACCGTCCAATTGTTAGCAATAACATAAAAGAAGGAATAATCCTGTGATGTTTCGGTGACAAGGTTTTATCATCACACAAAAAAGATTATCATTTGCATCTTTTTATACTTTCCTTCTTTAATCCTTTATTTAATTCCTGCCATCGACTTCAACACGTTCAACAACTTCAAAAGGAAATGAAATCCAATACATTTGAATGAGGTATATTCAACAGGTTGAATCTTTTGTATGTATTGCTGCTTCCTGTCTCACTCCCTCACTCTCTATCTCTCACATTCACATTCTCTTTCACTCACTGACTATGACTCTTACACCCACACTCACTCTAGCTCCCTCTCTCTCTCTCTGTTCCTCTCATATTCTCTCTCTCTCACTGTATATATATATATATATATATATAAACACACGCATGTATCTGTAATGTATTAATATGTATATGTATGTATATTTATGTATGGACATGTATGTACAGGGGGCGGCGACGGATATTTAAGGAAATTTATTATGAGTATATTTAAGTGTCCTGAAATACGACTCGCATTTCTTACTTGTGTGTATGTGTACTGTACCGATTGTGTTATTTCTGTTTACCTTTTACACACACACAGGAGGCGTGTACGTAATGAACAGTAGAGGTGACAATGCGCATCCTTGGCGGACTCTGATTCCCACATTGAATGGTTTCAATTTAGTACCACTTATACAAACACAAATATTCGGACATTCGTATAGGGCAGCAAGCAGCTGACCATCGACGACATAGTCCTGCAGAACCTTCCACAGCAGGTCCCGTGGAATGTCGTCATATGCCTTTTCAACGTCGACAAAACAAGAATATACCTCTTGGCAAAACACCCACGATTTATCGAATACTTGCAGCAGTGTGAATATGTGGTCGGCTCTGGTGCGTCTGGGGAGAGAAACGCTGGATACGACAATTTCGCTTCATCTATTTGCCAGACACTTAGCATAAACATTACGTGGGAGGCTTCTGTATTTGGAAAAATATCTCTTGTCTCCCTTTCTGAAAATTGAGATTATCATTCCCGATTGCCATTGCTTAGGTGTATTGCCAGAGATCCAGGCCACTCGGTACGAATGAGTCAGGCAATACTTTTTCTATTTACGACATTTGACATCTCGGGCCGGATTTCATCTTCTCCAACGGCTTTGTCACATTTGAGCTCTGTGATTGCTCTTGTGAGCTCAGCCTCTGAGAGATCAGTCACATCTCCAAGATGCACCATTGTATATAATAAAATGCTGTTGTGATGGGGTTTAAGAGATCACCAAAAATATTCTCTCCATCTCGCGAGGATGCTCCTCTCTGGAGAGAGAACACCAGATGCGTTCTTGATAGTAGGTGTGATGTGGGCTTTTTATTCCGAAGTCGGTGGATGGTTTGCCAGAACAATTTATTTGCTAGTCTGAAGTCGGATTCCAGCTTAAACTCAAAGTCCTCCCATGTCTTATCTTTGGACGCTTTAACTGTCTCTGCTGCGATTTTCAGTGCCTGCTTGAACAACAAGTGCAAGAAGGAGGACTTATTACCAAACCAAGCTTTGTAGGCCTCCTTCTTTGCTCGGATGGCACTTTTGCCCTTTTGATTGAAAAAAAGGGGCCCTCCTGCCATCCAGCACCGCATCAAGCCTCTTTCGCCTGCAAGCTTTTAACAGCTGAAACAGAAATTACTGAGCTGAACAACCTCCACTCTGTCTCAACGTCGTCAGTTTGATCAGGGATTTCTCAGAATTTGGATGCATACCTTGTCCTGACTTTCTTATCCACCAATGCTTCCCAATGCTTTCTTATCCACCAATGTTTGTAGGTCACTGTAGACCTGTCAGTTTTGTGGGCTGTTTTGGCTTCACAAATTTTCAAGTTGCAGATAACTAAATGGTGATCTGTTGACAGATCATCCCTTCTCTTGTTTATCATGTACGTTTATGAATGCCTAATGCTGGAAATAAGAGTTCATCATAGATAGTCCATTGCTAGAATAGAAGTCTAATATGGTCTCTCCTTCCGCATTCAGATTATGTTCTGCATTCCTTCCAATCACTCCTTTCTCTGTCAGTTTATCTGTGCCAACATGTGCATTATAGTCTCCCATCAGGTTATATGGCTCGGTCTTAACAGCCGCTAACGCTACAGTGACTTCATGAAGGAAGGATCATTATTCGGACTCCGTGTCTGGCTTGATTAAACATGCTCCATCTATAGAGACCTATCTTTCAGCTTAAGCTTCATGGGGCATATCCTCCCTCCTCATTGGATAGCGTAGATAACACATTCTGACAGCCGGGGCTAGTGAGTGCACACATTTCTGTGCCACAGCTTAATTGTGGTGTTTCCATCCTCCATCCAAATCAACAGTATCAGAACCACGGAACTTTTTTGAGGAATCCCTGAATATATCTAGCCCGCATCATCTATCCTCCTTCACTAGTTTCTGCTGTTTACCTCTAACAGTTGTGATGTTCCAGGTACCAATTGTCAGTTGATCCTTTTTGGTGTTTCGGGACACAATCTTTGTACGTCCATCCCACGCCTCCCAGTACATATCGCAGACCTATCCCCAATTTTTGAGGCATGAAATGAAGATCGAAAATCATGTTTTTCGAACAGGCTCCTCTGCTTAAGGCATGGACACGCCCCTTCTTAACCCGGATGCAGTATGGTTATTTTTGAGATAAGAAATATTTATACATATTGTATAAAGCTATGCTTGAAGCGAAATCCTATTTCTTTTTTATTAAAAGTTGAGCCAATTTATGCAGCTTCATATGCAAATGAGATTAATCACCTCATTTACACAGACGAGAAAAGTATATATTCTCGGCTGTCTTCTAGTCCAGCAGTCGCAACCGTCCTGGCGAAGATCAGTTAAGCCTGAAATGCATAGACGGTTGTCCCCCTTGCTTCTGCTGGACATCACCGGAGGGCGTTAGCCCCCCGGTGTTTGCATAGCAAAGGCTTCCTAAAACCGTATTTCTTTTGAGATACGAAATATTTATACATATTATATATATATATATATATATATATATATATAAATAAATACATACATCCATTTATCTCTGTGCGTATATATGCGTGTATGTAAATAAATGTGAAACGGATATGGTCTGGATACAATTATATATGCGTGCATGCCTTTTGAAGTGCTTAAGTTAACTCATGCAAATACCAGTATCATTATACAAAAGCAATAAACGTATAAGACAAGAAACTTTCTAACTTTTTTATCCAGTCACCATATTACACGAGTCTCTGCTTCACATTCTTATGTTCTTTCTGCATTCTTTTTGATTAGTTTTGTATCATATACCTTTCATTGTGTCCCTCAATGGAGCTGATAGTTTCTTACGATACAGATACTTACAGATATATTCCAATTTTGGTCCTTGTTGTACTATTATGGTGATTATATTTACAGCCATAACGTATTATTTATTTTC